>OU696576.1:4273663-4378663 GCA_916048095.2 Sacculina carcini
CGTAGGTCGAAGGTTAGGTATATGATACAGAAAAAAGTTAGGTTAGGTATATAATAAAGAAGTTAGGTTAGGTATATAATATAAAAAAGTTGGGTTAGGTATATAATAAAAAAGTAAGGTTAGGTATATAATAAAGAAAAAAGTTAGGTTAGGTATGGAATACACAAAAAGTTAGGTTAGGTCGGGTTAGGTATATAATGAAGAAAAAAGTTAGGTTAGGTATATAATAAAGAAAAAAAGTTAGGTTAGGTATATAATAAAGAAGTTAGGTTAGGTATACACAAAACAGTTAGGTTAGGTATATAATAGAAATAAAAAAAATAAATAAAATAAAAAATGAAGAAAAAAAAGAGAAAAAAAGTTAGGTTAAGTTAGGTTAAGAGTGACGTCAGAGGGGGTTGACGTCAGAGGGGGGTGACGTCAGAGAGGGTGACGTCATGGGGGGGCAAGGGGGAGTGTGACGTCATATGTCACAAAGTGGTGAGGCTTATTACTCACTGAAAAATAACATTGAACACAAAGACAAATATCACTTAGACACTTAGATATCATCGTCTGCAGCTATTCCTGAACAGAGACCATCCCCACAACAAAACACAACAAACAATGTAATTGGTCCTTACAAATTCCACTGCAACGAAAATAAGACACCAGAATACGCACTCAAGTAAATAAAGCCCCAATAAGACTTATTAAATCAATGTGAACTCAGAATATGATAGCAAGAAACTATTCAAACAACAAATGCAATTTCATAACAGACAATAACAAATCCTACACGTTTCACTGAAGGAATTAATATTCAGTGAAGGCATTCAATGCCTTCAACGCGTAGACATTTATGACTCATTTGTAGGAAGTTATTGTCTCATTCCCTCGTGGATTTGTGTATGATATGCACTGGATGTTTTGTGAAACCATGTGGTCTGCATTATTGTAGCGGTGGTTTTGCAGTTCGTTTGTAGTTGCGTAGTTGGGTTATTTTTTGTTACTTATCTCTTGCAGACATGGGCCCACAGGTATACTGTCTGTGTTTCTGGCTATCTGCATGAATTAATAGGATAGTGTATGCATTTTATTAATTTTGTGCACGCATATTGCTCGATTGGTTTGGGCACATGTAGTGGCTTCGTGTAATTACGATAATCATCCACAATAAACGATAATCATAAACAGAGTAGAAACATAAACGGAACACAGTTAATACAACCAACGTTAATCGCGCGTACAAACAGCACACCTTGACACTCGTGCCCAGACTGCCTGACCCAACACGGTCAAGTTCAGTGTCACATTCTAGTTACGTCATCTAGTATCGGCCAGGGAGATTACACAGTACATTTCAAATAAAGCGACCGTATAGGTGGCGATACTACACATCCCCTCACTTTAAAAGTCAACATAATCATCAAAGCGAACGGGACGGCGGCGGTTACGCAGATTCCGCGCATTAGCTGGCTCAGGCGCTGCTCCTGGTTCGGCCACCTCCGACTCATCTGATGTCACAGCTCCTTCTGCCTCGATCGCCGGTGCCTCGCATTCTATAGCGCTTTCGTCTCGAGCACCAACACAATCTTGATTTTTGTCGAGCGGTGGACATTGGAAATCCGTGTCCCTGGTTCGAGCTATGACCAGATGAGCCGGGTTCCGAACGGTTCCGTCTTCCAGCCGAAATGACGAGCCCCGCCTTTTGACTATTTGCAGTGGCGGGCTGAAACGGGGCGACAGCTTTGCGGATCGTCCGGGTGTCCGTACATGCACCCAGTCTCCTGGACACAGTGTTGACTCTCGCACAGCGTGTCTGCGATTGTAATTTCTTCGGTTACGATCCTGTTGACGTTGAACCTGATCATGAACAGCGCTGGTCGTCGGTACAGCTGTAACAGGCAGTACCAACCGCATGTTTCGCCCGTGCAGTAAAACTGACCGTGCGACGCCTGTTGTGCAGTGAGGTGTCGCCCTGTACCCAGCTAATAGCTGCCGGATGCGGTCCTTGAATGCTCCACGATGATGGTTTTGGAACCACGTCTTCAACGTCCGATTATACCGCTCTACGGCACCATTGCCTTGTGGCCAATATGCAGCCGATCGTCGATGGACGATGCCACGGTGTCGGAGGTATTCTTCGAATTCCTGGCTCACAAACTGTTTACCATTGTCGCTGACTAGCTCGTCCGGATATCCCTCGCGTGCAAAAACTGAGTTGAGGAATTCAATCACGGTGCGTGTATTTGTCGATGCAACAAGACCGACTTCGGCCCACTTGGAGTGATAATCCACGACAGTAATTGCGTAACGACAATCTTCTTCTGTCGTATACACAGGACCGACAATGTCAATGCCAAGTTTCGACCAAGGTTTAGTAGGCAACTTTACGGGTTGGAGTGGTGCCGTCCGAAGTCGAGCACTGAGGGTCTTGTCGCTACTTTGACATTGAATACAGTTATGGATGCAAGCCCTTCCGTTTTCGTCCATATTCGGCCACCATGCTAGACTTCGCAGCATCTGCTTTGTCCGTATGATGCCGTCGTGTGATGCGTGCGCCCGACTGATATACGCGGATCTCAGCTCGCGTGGCACGATAATTTGTTGTCCTGCGCGCAATACTAGATCACCGTCCGTAGATAGTTCGTGTCGAACCGGAAAATACGGCTTTATCTGCGACTCACATTGCTTGAAATCTCTGGGAAACCCAGTCCGTATCAGCTGACGTAGATCGTTGAGTTCCGGATCCTTCGAGCTAACTTCTCGAACCGTAGATTCTGAGATACTCGGATGATCGTCAATCGTTGCGATGATGTCGCAGTCATGTTCTTCCACGTTGTCGCGGTTCTCATGTTCGGTGTTGGGTGTTGAGTCGGTGCTGGGTGTTAGCCGGGACAAAGCGTCTGCCACTGTCAAGCGATTACCAGCGACGTGTTCCACTACGTATGAGTAGGGTATCAACCGAGGCTGCCACCTCGCGACTCTTGCTCCCGCTCGACCGCTGAAATTGGCAGAAAGGATCGACTTGAGCGCAGAATGATCAGTGCGAAGTGTGAAATAGCGTCCCCAGAGGAAGATTTTCCATTTTTCGATAGCTTGTACCGCGGCTAGCGCTTCCCGCTCTGTGACTGAATATTTTGATTCTGCAGGAGAGAACTTCCTGCTCCAGAATGACACAACATGCTCCTGGCCACGATCATCAATTTGTGACAACATGCCACCTGCACCTTTTTCACTGGCGTCTGTGGTAACGTATGTTCTCCAGTTCGTCTCAAAGCGGCTGAGAGGATTTGCGTCTTCGATTGATTGCTTCACCATCTGGAAAGCTGTAGTGTGCTCTGATGTCCAATTGAAGGCAGTACCTTTTTTGAGAAGGTTATAGAGTGGACTCACTACCGTTGCATAATCTGGCACAAAGTGTGACAACCAACTAGCCAGACCCATAAAACTACGAAGTTCTTGAGCGTCAAAGGGACGCTGTGCACTCCTGATAGCCTGCAGATGGTCGTCTGAGGGCGAGATACCGGCCCGTGATATAGAAAATCCGCAGAACTGCAGCGTTGGCTGCGCGAACGATGATTTTGAGAGATTGAGTGTGACATTGGCCTGTCTCAGTCGGCTCATGAGTAGTCGTAGACGCTTGTCATGCACTTCTTTTGTAGGTCCAGCACAAACAATGTCATCCATGTAATGACAACATCCTGGAATGTCTGCCAGCACACGATCCAATAGTCGCTGAAAAGCAGCTCCCGCTGAGACTAGTCCGAAGGGTAATCGTTTATATTGAAACAATCCGTCATGCGTGATGAACGCAGTGACATGACGCGAATCTGGATGTAATTCTAATTGATGGTAGGCCGACTGGAGATCTAGTTTACTGAAAACGCAGCCTTTGAGTTGACTCGAAAGCTCCTGAAATGTCGGCAGCGGATGAACGTCGCTCACTATTTGCGCGTTTGGTCCTCTCAGGTCAACGCAGATTCGAATATTACCATTCTTCTTGCGAGCGACCACAATGGGGCTCACCCACTCAGATGAGTCGACACGCTCGATTACTCCCGTGTTGAGCAGTTTGTGCAATTCTGCCGACACCTCCTCTCTGATTGCCAGCGGTAGTCGACGCAGCGGATACGCTTTAGGCGTGGCACCTGGCTTGAGTCTGATTTTGTGACAGAAACCCCTCAGTGCCGGCAGTTCCTGAGAATTTGCTTCGGTCTCGACTTTACACACAACTCCGTCTTGTGGAGAAATGGTGAGACCCAATTCGGCCAGAGTAGATAGTCCGAGGAGTCCTTCTGACGTCGGAGTGTCAATGACAACAAACTTTGTCGACGTTGTGTGTGCACCAACTGATATACGTGCTTGTAATTCTCCGACAACTTGAAGAGGTCGACGTCCAACTCCGTACAGTTGAGTGTCCGTGGGAGTTACATGTGCGCCTTTAAAATGTTCCCTGGCAAGAGGAAGACTCAAAACAGATACACTCGCACCTGTGTCAATTTGCAACGTCACATTAGCTGTTTTCCCTGTGTCGACAGTTATGATCGACTCACACGTGAGTTTCTTCTGCTGTGAAGATGTACAGTTCAAGATGGTGACTCCCTTGACATTTTTAGTCTGGTTCTTGTGTCTGCTCTGCGGTTTGGGTTTTCGTTTTGCTGCTGCTGAACGACAAACAACTGCCCAGTGTCCTGAATGACCACATATGTTGCATGTTGATTTGAATGCAGGGCAGAACTGTGCACGCGGTGCTCCATGACATCGTCCGCAGTGTGAACATGATTGAGTTGCATTGTTTTGTGCAGATGTTTCTCGCGGTGATTGCTTGCGTGAATTGTAAACAGCGTTAGTGTGTTCTATTGCCGACAATTCCGCCGTCAGATGAGGAGCGCTCATCATGGCTGATTGCTGCTTTGCAGACTCATAGGCTTCTGCCATTTTCATCAGCGAGTCTAATGTGAGCGAAGCGTCTTGCAAAAACCGCTCACGGAGGTTCGGGTAGATTGTGTGCTCAACCACCTGGTCGCGTATGATTTCGTCGGTCAAATCACCGTACTTGCAGTTCATCGCTAGACCCCGTAATGCTGATATGTAGTCGGCCGTTGATTCGCCTGTCTGCTGCCTCCTCTGTTTTAAACTGAATCGTTCAGCAATGACATTGACTTTTGCACCGTAGTAGTCAGACAACTGTCGCATTGCCAATGCGCTCTCTGATTCGTTCTCGCGCTTCACAGTAGGTGGGAGTGAGCGGAAAACACGTAGAGCTTCAGCTCCGATTGAGTGCAGAAGTAGAGCATGCTTTCGATCCTCGGCGAACTTGTTTCCGTCTATAGCGAGCATGTAATTCTCAAAGGAATATCTCCACTCGTCCCATGGAATCAATGGTTTGCCAGGTTGTGGCAAAAACGGAAGCGGCGGCGTAATACTCTGAATACTCATATCAACTTTAGTGGGTTTGACACGAGCCAAAATTACCTGTGGGTCCTCGTCGCCAATTGTAGTGGCTTCGTGTAATTACGATAATCATCCACAATAAACGATAATCATAAACAGAGTAGAAACATAAACGGAACACAGTTAATACAACCAACGTTAATCGCGCGTACAAACAGCACACCTTGACACTCGTGCCCAGACTGCCTGACCCAACACGGTCAAGTTCAGTGTCACATTCTAGTTACGTCATCTAGTATCGGCCAGGGAGATTACACAGTACATTTCAAATAAAGCGACCGTATAGGTGGCGATACTACAGCACACTTGTTTCAAATATTGTCTGACTATGGCACGCATGTCCTGATTGCTGCTTGTTTGGTTAGTGCACGCTTGTCCTAATTGTTGCTTAGTTGGTTAGTGCACGTTTTTAACTTTCTTGTTGGTGCTTTATGTTGGGCAAATGGTGATGTGGTACAAGTTGTATAATTTGTGATTGTGGTGTGATTGGGAGCGAGAGAGAGAGTGTGTGAGCGCGTTGGAGTGTCTGTGGTTTAGTGTGTGTGTGTGTGTGTGTGTTCGATTCGCGTTTGCGTTGTTTGGTGATGTGTTTGTATGTATGCGTTTCATGAAGTGTGCAAGCCCCGCGGCGGCGAGCGATTGACCGGCTCGCCGCTGATTGGTTGTGGCGGTGTGCGTGAGGACTGTGCGTGTGTGTGTGTCCGTTTGTGCTCCCGTGTGTGACGGTGTGAGCTAGGAGTCGTGTTTGAGGTGTTGTCGGGAGTGGTGTAACGTCTTGTAGGCGCGCGTGGGGCGGTGATGCCCACGCGCGCCTGTCTGTAATATATTTTAGTTTCTGGTTTCTGTTACAAGCTATTTCGGCTTTTTAGTTTGGAAGTGGTTTTTTGTCTGCGACCCGGCTTCAGCAGCAGAGATAGTGCCCTCCAGTATTAGCAGCGGCCTGGAGGAAGTGGTGGAGGTGCTCGGCGGCGTGTCAGGTTGGTGTGCAGGGAGACGGCAGGAGGGCATTGTGCCGGCAGGAAGCAGCGGAAGAGCTGCAGCCGAGGGTTGCTCTTCGTCCCGCCTGCACTGGTGTTAGACTCGTCGCCGGGCAGATAGAAGATCGCTGGTGGAGGCTGCTGGTGCTGGAGGGCATGTGAGAGAAAGGAGCTGCTGAAGCCGGAGGAGAAAACGAAGGAGTTGAGACGACGGCGTGGTCTGCATGTGCGGCGACGTTACGGCTGTCGCGGTAGGGTGCTGAAGAGCACCGGTGTCGACGGAAGCATGTTGGATGCTGGGGTCAAGGTGTTGTGCCCTGTCGCGGCAGCCGGTGATGAAGAGGACGGCAGGCTGCGGCGGAGCACTGAAGAGCACGGGCGGAGGCGGGAGCGTGGAGGATGCTGGGGCCTGCCGTGTTGCGCTACGCCGCAGCCAAGGTGTGTGCGTCTGGTGGAGGCCGTCGTCGGGTTTGGTTGTTTTTGTTTGTTTGTTATGCGTTTTTATTGTATGCTCTATAGTTCATGTTTCTGTAAAAACAGGTGGGGGTGTGGTGTGATTGTGAGCGAGAGAGAGAGTGTGTGAGCGCGTTGGAGTGTCTGTGGTTTAGTGTGTGTGTGTGTGTGTTCGATTCGCGTTTGCGTTCGTGTTTGCGTTATTTGGTGATGTGTTTGTATGTATGCGTTTCATGAAGTGTGCATGGCCCGCGGCGGCGAGCGATTGACCGGCTCGCCGCTGATTGGTTGTGGCGGTGTGCGTGAGGACTGTGCGTGTGTGTGTGTCCGTTTGTGCTCCCGTGTGTGACGGTGTGAGCTAGGAGTCGTGTTTGAGGTGTTGTCGGGAGTGGTGTAACGTCTTGTAGGCGCGCGTGGGGCGGTGATGCCCACGCGCGCCTGTCTGTAATATATTTTAGTTTCTGGTTTCTGTTACAGTGATGAATTAGGCTACTGTCTGAAAATCGATCCCATTTTATTCATTTTAGAAAACTTCCACTCTAGAGGACGTGAGGGGATATTTGCAGACAGGCTCATTTCCGTCTTCAATAACAAGACAAAGAAAGCGTCAGGTTCTCCAGCGGGCGTCCAAGTTCAAATTGCATGGTTGGTATAACACACTTGGTATAACACACTTGGTATAACAACTTCAACCAATTCCATTTAAACCTGACTAGTGTTGTAATTGGATTCTTTATTATTGTGTTCATCCACAGGAGCTCGTGGAACTCATGTGGAGTAAAGTGCATATAAAATAGAAGTGCATGCTGAGTTGCATGCTCAATGACACAGTCATCGATGCTGCTCAGTCGGTGTTGGCGCGGCAATTCCCGGGGGTGTCTGGCCTCCAGTCGACTGTTGTGCTTCAGGGGTCCAATTATGGCGGATATTCGGAGGACGGGCACCTGGTTCAAATCCTCCATGTTCATGGTTCACAGTGGGTAACTGTGGCTAGATTCGAAGAAACCGACCCTGGGGTGGTGTTCTATTTTGACAGTCTTTCGGCCAAATCTTCCAGGGTACCAGATTTTGTCAAAAATGTTTGTGGTGCCCTCATGTACCAAATTTCCCCAGATGACGTCCAAATAGAGGTGGGTGGGTGCGCACAACAGTCGGACTCCAGCTCCTGCGGGCTATATGCCATCGCCAACGCGACTGCTGTCTGCTTCGATGAATCTCCCTCCTGCTTTGCGTGGAAGCAGTTTGAGCTGCGGTCGCACTTGGACTGCTGTCTGCGCAAAGGAGTGATGGAGATGTTCCCTGCGTATCCTTTATCGTAGTTATTGTTTAGAATATTTTGCTTGTGTTGCTTGCGTGTCAAAAAAACAAAAAAACAAAAACAAAAAAGCAAAGACACGCGTTTCATAACAGAGGTGTGCGTATTATATGCATGTAGTATATAATAGTGTGTATATATTGTTCGTACGTATGTATGTTTTCCAAGTGTGTCATGCGTTATGTAAATATGATGGTTATGGCTATGATCTATTACTGACTTGTATGGCTGTGATTTGCATGACTGTGATTTGTATGGCTGTGATGTACTACTACCGCATCCTATAGATATGTATTACTGATTTGTACGGCTGTGATTTACTACTGGTTTGTGTATACATGTATGCTATATATATATATATATATATATATATATATATTTGTGTGTGTGTGTGTGTATGTACAGTATTGCGTGGTATTTATGGTTGTGAATGTGTGTGTGCGTGCTCCAATTACGCCCATGAAAAGCAGGCCACAGCGAGTAGCGTGGCAGCTATGATACCCCCGCCTTTGAGCCGATAATACTTTCCATAGTGAAAGGGGGACCTGCAGCCATCGAGGACATGCATAACTTCATTTCGCTCAAATAACGCAGCGAAACAATTTATTTTTATTTAATTAGAACTTAATTGATTCATAAAAAAAATTAAGAAATAGTGGTGCTTCGCTTCTAAGGCGGGTTGGAAATAAACCATGAATTGTCCAAAAACAGTAATGTATGAGACAGTTTGGCAGTTAGCAATGAATTACATCGCAGGATTAGATCCCACTTGTGCACCAAGCATGATTCACTGCAATAGACCCCTGTGTGTGCATGCGCGCCCATACACACATTGAGAACGAGTTTAACTACGCCCAAATGACTGATTTCATAAGTCACTAATCCAAAGATGGACCTTGAAGCATTTAGCCAAAATAGATGGTGCTCATCCATATAAAAACAAATCAGTGACCAACAATTTGATTCGATTTAATCACCAAACACAATTCATAAAAATTACAAAAGGCAGGCCTGTCAACATACGAAACTATGAAGGAGGAAAAATGGAAACAGAGCATTCAAAACGAACGAAATCCCCTATAACTCATGCTTGGGGGCCCTAAATACGACTACACTACAAGAATCATAGTACAAGATTTCTCAATTATTCTATACCTAAGAAATAACCCATTGAAAAAATAACATTGTACACAAAAAATATCACTTAGAGCAATGGATCTTAGCCTTTTTCTCTGGTTCCCCACTTATCAATGAGCCATCTTCGTTTTCCACAACAGCGCTACAAAATTAAATAAATTCAGTTGTTACATAAAAGTAAATATCAAAAGGTCATAAGAAACGAAAACAAATTTGTCCTTCTCTCCGACGTTTAGCTTTCCACTCGACAACTCTTCCATTCCCCACCAGCGGGGAATTCCCAAGGGTTAAGAACCACTTAGATAATCCCTCAATGTATGCAGTCCGGCCGCCACACGGGTTTTCGCAGTCACGGCCAGCACAGAAATACTTTCTCGGCACTCGTATCAATCACGTCACCGTTTGACCGACATAAAGCCCACCACCAGGTAAAACAGTTTAACTCGTGTACTAACCAACAAAGCAACAAGACCAATCAAGCAATAATATATTTCGTTCAGCGCATATAACCACATATGCGAGCAAAAATAATCAACGGCAAGAATAAATAGAATGGATCCAATGTAGCAAACACGTATACACACACAATATACAGAAACATCAACACCAGAACAAGCACACAAGAGAAAGCTAAAAGATTGCCGAAAACAACAGGCAGCAGAAAATAAACGTGCGCTCATCAGTTTAACCAATCAATCAATCAATCAATCAATCAACGATGTATTTGTTATAGCGCCCGTGGTCACAAGCGCGAAAATGACAAAAACAAGACTACTACATACACAAGTACAAAGTGAGAATCAGAAAGAGAATATTCACATAGAGTAGAATAAGAAACCCATAGCAAACAAACATACTTAAACAAGAGACAAATTAATAAAAGAGTGGATATGCACAAGCGATTTCACATGACAAAATCAATAGAAAATAAGAACAATATAAGCATGAGTACAACAATACAATGGAACAACAATAGACACAATACAGCACCACAGACATGTAGAGTCAGACCGAGGCATAAGGAGTGAGAGAGTGGGAAACAGTGTCAAAAGAAATAGAGAATAGATATTTGCGGAGGGAAGAAGAAAATTGGCGAAAAGAAGGGGATGAAGTAATAGAGACAGGAAGTGAGTTGTATAGTCGAGGAGCATAGAACGAGAAAGATTTAGCTGACCAAGGAGATTCATTCAAGGCGCGAGGACAGAACAAAGGAAGTGGAATACGGGACGATTGCTTGATGGAAGGATCAAGAAGATCAGCTAAGTAAGCTGGAGATTCATAGACACGTAGTAGTTTGTATACAAGACAGCATAGGCGAAAGTGGATACGTGGAATGATGGGGAGCCAGTGAAATTGGAACAGGAAGGAGGAAGTGTGGCGACAGCGAGTGGGGTGGAGTACGAAACGACAGGATTGATTGATGATGCGCTGAAGGATTTTCAAAGAAGACCGAGGTAAGTTGAGGTGGAGTGAGCTGCAGTAGTCAAGACGGGAAAAAATAAGAGTGAACAAATTTGATAGCCGAAGGTTGGTCCAAACAAGAGCGGATAGGGTAAAGAGAACGCAGAATAAGGTAGCAGGTTCGAGCAGTGGAAAGGACGTTATTGGTAAAAGAAAGATTGGAATCATAAATAGTGCCGAGGTTACGTACAGTAGTGGAGAGAGGCAGAGGAAGTAAAGGAGGAGTGATACGAGGAGGGTGAAGAATTAAGAACTCAGATTTAGAAGTATTGAGAAGGAGGCGTCGAGATGAGGTCCATAAGGTAATATCACGTAGGATATTGGAAAGAAGAGAAGGATGAGAGAAAGGACAGGGGATACATAGTTGGATGTCGTCGGCATAGATATGGTAAGCAACACTGTGGCTCCGTAGAACTGGACAGAGAGAGGACATATAGAGGTTAAAAAGTAAAGGACCTAAGATGGAGCCCTGAGGAACTCCAGACAATAGAGAAGCAGAACTAGAAGTTGAGGAATTGAAATTTATGGCAAAGGTCCGGTTGGATAAGTAAGAGCAGAGAAGTGATAGGGCAGATGAAGATAAGCCAATGTGGGAAAGATCATGAGTAAGAATAGTGTGGTCAACTAGGTCAAATGCAGAAGACAAATCAAGGAGTAAAAGAAGAACAGACTGTTTAAAAGAGAAATGCGATAAGATGTTTTGAGAGAGGGATATGAGGACAGTTTCAGTTGAGTGAAAAGGACGGAAACCAGATTGGAAAGGATCAAGTGCACGACAAATAAAAGGAGATAGTTGAGAAAAGATGGCAGATTCCAGAAGCTTGGAAGAGAAACTCAAGAGTGATATAGGGCGGTAGCTTTTACAATCAGAGGGATCAAGAGAGGTTTTTTTAGGACAGGATAGATAATGGCATGCTTGTCAGAGAGAAATTTACTGTGGAGAAATGAAGAACTAATTAGATGAAGAAAATACGGGACCAGTGACATAATAGAAGAGGAAATGGCAAGGAAATTTATTGGATCGGCCGGTGAGAAAGAGATTTTTAACTTGGAGATTAGAAAAAGAACACCAGGGAGGTCAATCTGAGAGAAAAAGGGGAAATCATCAACAGAGGAAGTATGAGTCAGAAGAATATTGGAGTGGTTAATTTTAGCTTGTGCAGATATAACCTTATCAGTAAAGTAGGATGATAGATCGGAGGCTGATAGTGAAGAAACAGGATGAGAACGGTTGCCAGTGAGTTTGTTGAGAGTCACCCAGAGGGCCTTCGGAGAACGGGAAAGGGAGGAAAGACGAGAAGTGTAAAAAGATCGCTTAGCTGAAGAAAGAGCAGTAATGTACAGAGAGCGAGAAGTGGAAAACGCCAACAAATCAGTGAACAGGAGAGAGCGTTTCCAGGATCGTTCTAAGGAGCGTAGATTTTTTTTTAGCTCGAGAAGATGAGAGTTTATCCACGGAGGAGCTGACCTGTGTTTATGAGGACGAGCAACTAAAGGGAAAATATTCTCATTGATGGAACATAGAACCGAAGACAGAAAAGTATAAATTTCATCAGGGCTGAGAGAGTAAAGAATGTGAAGAGGAAAGAGTGAACTGAGTAAACCATGGAAGTGAATTGGATCGAATTTTTTATAGTCACGGTAGAAAGAATTAGATAGAGAATTAGATAGGGCAAGGGTCCGAGAGTGATCAGGAAATGAAAGTGGAAGGGAACTCAGTAAAAGGCTATGATCCGAGAGTGAGGGGTCAGGAGGGAGAACAAGTACATCAGATGGAGGACAGTCGGAGGATAGAATAGGAATAGGGAAAATAATAAGGTCAAGGGTGTGTCCAGATATATGAGTAGGTGAGGAAACCGGAGAAAGAAGGGCATGAGAGTTGATAAGAGAAATAAAATTGGTGGCAAGATGTGGTAAGTCGACCCAGTAGTTGAAGTCGCCTACAATTATAAATCTACTAGAAAAGGAAGAGACAATTAAGTCAAGGAGTGCTGAAAATTCAGAGAAAAAGGAAGACGAGGTACCCGGATGATTATGACGATAGACGATCAACAAGCAGAATTCACGAAAAGAGGGAAGAGAAAGAGATAGATCAAGATATTCAAAAGAGGAATATGGAGGGAAGGAAGAAATAACAGAAATAGGAAGGGATTTATGAAACAAGCAACCCTGTAACATTTTTGTCTTCAGTGATGATAATTCTAGTGGAGCAGGCCTCTTAATGTTGTGCGCCGCGATAACTCTTGTTGTGCCGATTCCAAACAGTAGTTTTGTTGAAACAATGTATTTCGTCGTGATATTGAAAGTTGCAGTTCTTAGCTCTATCGTCCTAACGTTATATTCAATGTTCTATCCTATCTGTTCTGCCTGTATCTGCTATTCTGTCTCTCCTGTCTGTCTTCCTATCTGTGCTCTTGTTCTCCATACTGCCGCTGCTCTTCTATTCCTATCTCCATACTGCTGCTCTTCTATCTCTATATCCATACTGCCTATTCCCATACTGCCTATCTCCTATCTCGACTGTCTATCCCCTATCTCGACTGTCTATCCCCCGAATGATGAAAACACTGTGCTTATATAGTGCTAACTAGCGCCGCCTACTTCATTCTGCAGCTCCTATTTGTGCACGACCTCATTATTTACGGACCGCAAGGTCACCACAATGCAACACGCCCGGCACACGCACATAGCTTTACACACTGGTGTGGGTGATATATGCGTGTTCCCGTGCTTCTCTGGTTTTCTCTTAATGTCTTACATTGTGTGTGTGTGTGTGTCTACGTGTGTGCAACCAATGCTGTGTTCTGTATTCTAACCTACTGTGTTGACAGTGATGCATGTGTTTACGCTTCACTTCCTGTCCTAACTTCTATCCTATGTCACTTTCAATGCACAACATACAAATGCACAAAACAATCAACGATTACTAAATAAAGATATAAGAATACAATTTATATACAACACCGCATGAAATATAAACATTGTTACACCACAACTGCGAGGTCAATCGAGCGAATGCGAGCCACTAGAGCTTATACACGGCCATTCTATTGTTTGGTCAGAAGTGGGCTTTCATTGAAGACGTGTGATGATCTTCAACTGACGAGTATTTGTACAATTGAGCCCCGCGATTGTTGTTTATTTGCACGCGTTCCGATGA
The DNA here is from genome assembly GCA_916048095.2 of Sacculina carcini. Taxonomy (NCBI): domain Eukaryota; kingdom Metazoa; phylum Arthropoda; class Thecostraca; family Sacculinidae; genus Sacculina; species Sacculina carcini. The sequence continues at coordinate 4,287,606 of OU696576.1, forward strand.
GTTTTTGGCTTCTTGGTACCTCGTACATGGTGGATGATTTCGGCTGATGTTGTTCACAGATGTCATCGCACAGATATACGTAATCAGGATACTGTTGTCAGCTTTTGTCACTTCGGAGTTCGGCTTGGCCGGTGTCACGCATGAATGCTGACGGTAGTTCCTTGTTCACATTGTAGAACACCACTTACATCTTCTAATGTCATTCCCCCAACGGTGATGAGCAACTTTACTGCGTCGATCGTTGATGTTCTTATAGTTCTGGACAATCCGTCGATTTTTGCTTGCTGTTCAGTGTCGTGTATCAGCGTGGTATCAAGAAAAGGAATAGGATTCCGTGGGATTAATAAGATTAGTTCGGAATAGGAACAGTATTCGCAGAGCTATGTATTATTTTTCACATAAATCTTGTTTCGTAATTATTCTCTCTGTTTCCTCTTCTGTATTTTACCGTAATTTTATTCTCTCGCCGTTGTATCATTGTCATTCAATTATCTAGTGGTGTCTTGTCTACAGTTTAGTAATGTCTTATACACGGACGTTTCAAGGCCTTCATAGTAGCGGTTCATACTTTCAGTCATCTAGTCATATAGTCATCAGTCACTTAGTGGCGTATCGTGCCATCACGTTCCAATGCATCCATCTATGCATGTCGATACATACTCTCCTTGTATGCTTCCGCCTGTGAACCATTTTATCTGTCCTTGTTACCAGATAAAATATTCAATATCTCCTGTCCGTTAAGTTGCATATCAAATGCCCCAACTTAACTTCGGTGTTTTCGCTGCCATATGCGAAAACCATATAATTCGTTCTGCCTTCATTTCTGTTCTCACCAGTGTGTGAGAATTACGGCATATACTTTCACCTCCTCTTCCGGTCAATTCGTCAGTCTATCAGTCAGTCGGTTTTTATGCTGGTAGTCTTCCCCGCTAAGGCTTGTTTTACGTTTCCGGTCAAAACTTCACTATATTTTCTGTTTTGTTTGCTTTGGCTCGTCATTAATACAATTGTGATTACTTCGATTCGTTTACTCGACGTACATTTCGCTGCTTATTAGCTTCAACTGTATTTACTCCTACATGCTATGTTTGAGGTCGTGTTCTGATGATGACGTACTATCCTAATCTTCCTTGTCTTATTGATTATCGTCGTCTTTTTGGGGTACAATTTGCCTAATGATCGACTGCTTGTTGATATATGCGACCATTATGTTGTTTATATTCATGGCGTGGACGTGCAGATCGTCTGACATTACTGTATCGCTCATTTTAATCGTAGACATTTAGTTTTACTCTAAATATGGCTCTGATTTCTGATTTAAGGAAAAAGGAAATGCAAAACTTAATAGGAAACCAGTGATTAACCACGTACCTTACAAATATTATTGAAGCACCAATGATGATGAATGCGTTGCTGATGTCTTTCTTGAGCACCAGATGTAACAGGTCCAGAAGTCACAGAAGCAGATGTAATACATTTCGGGCGCTGTTGAAGATGTCTTCACGCTGTTGAAGATGTCTGTTTTCTTTTCAAAATTATCTACCTCCTTGGATCCGGATCACGTTGCACCAAATGTAACATTTTTGTTTTTCAGCGATGATAGTTCTAATGGAGCAGGCCTCTTAACGTTGTGCGCCGCGAAAACTCTTGTTGTGCCGATTCCAAACAGTAGTTTTGTTGAAACAATGTATTTCGTCGTTGCAGTTCTTAGCTCTATCGTCCTAACCTTATATTCAATGTTCTATCCTATCTGTTCTCTTGTGCTCCATACTGCCGCTGCTCTTCTATTCCTATCTCCATACTGCCTATTCATATCTCCCTGAATGGTGAAAACACTGTGCTTATATAGTGCCAACTAGCGCCGCTTTCCAGCTCCAAGCGGTGTATGGACTCATTAATTACTGACCGCAAGGTCACCACAATGCAACACGTCCATAGTCTTACACACTGGTGTGTGTAATATATGTGTGTGCACTTGCTGCCCTGCTGTCTCTCAAGGTCTTGCAGTTGTGTGTGTGTGTGTGTCTACGTGTGTGCAACCAATGCTGTGTTCTGTATTCTAACCTACTGTGTTGACAGTGATGCATGTGTTTACGCTTCACTTCCTGTCCTAACTTCTATCCTATGTCACTTTCAATGCACAACATACAAATGCACAAAACAATCAACGATTACTAAATAAAGATATAAGAATACAATTTATATACAACACCGCATGAAATATAAACATTGTTACAAACCCACTCCACCACCAGAAGATTTAGAGTTAGTTCTAGCCTTATGGGAGAACGAATAATCAGGAAGGATGTTGGAGGCAAAAGAAGGAACGTCGGACTCGAGGAGCCATGTCTCGACTATGCAAAGGATGGAGAGAGAGTAGTGGGAGCAAATGTGTGAAATATGAGAAGTCTTGTTGCGACAGGAACGAATATTAATGAAGCCAATGGGGATATGAGGGAGGACCGGTGGTAGTCATGCGCAGGAATTAGGACTAGACGTATAACTAGACGTAGCAGTGCGCTGCTGAAGAGAGCCACGAACGGCAAGAAAAGATGGACAAGATGAACAGAACGAAGAGTGAGAATGAGGACGGCCCGTGGACGCACAGTTATGACACTTTTCAGGTGCCAATCGGTCACAGACATTTGACCGGTGAGGGCCAGCAGAGTGACCGCACACGACTTCGCGCGAACCGTGGTCATCCCTGTGTCCAAGGCCAGCGCATCTGCCACAGTGGACCACCCAAAATCTGTCGTAAACCGGGCAGGAGCATAGATCGATAAACAACCGGTCACCAGCTCTCCTCAACAGAGCTCGTACATCAGGTGAAACAGCAAGAACGGCGTGAATGGCATTGTTTTTGGGCCGAGTGTAAAAAAGAAGGCGAAGTTCAGTCTCAGGAACAGAAGAGAGAATTGAGTTTTTTTGACGGAGCAGTGTGGTAAAACGATCAGCCGATATATCGTGTGGGATATTCGCCATGGTGATTTTGGGCCCAATGGGCGCCGCAGTTGGTAAGACGACGTCGACATCCGGCAGGGACGAGCGCACGCGGTCAGCCACATGCTCGGCAGCTGCAGTTGAATGACAGCGCAGTACAAAGCTTCCATTAGCCGCAGGACGACAAGAGGACACAGGGACATCCTGCAGTGCCGGGGAAAGCCTGGAGGCCGTGATGGGCTCACTACCACGCGACTTCAACACCACAGCATGTGTCGGGCGACGGTGGGCCGGCTCAGGTGAGGGCACGGGAGCAGGTGCTGGACATACATTGCGCGATGCAAGCGCAGCAACCGAAGCCTCAACAGATTCAAGCCTAGAACCAACAGCAACAAGATTCTTGGCAAGCTGCAGCGCGAGCTTAGCGCGGCCCAGACAAGGCGAACAAATCCAGTTAACAACCTTGATTTGGTCAGAGCGGACGCCTATCAGTGACGCGCATCTGATGCGAGCCCACGATGAACACAAGCAGCAGCCAATCCACTTGGATTGCTCCCCCGTCGTCAATTTGCAGTAGCAGCAGGACTCGGATGGGGTCCCAGATGACATCCTCGTGATAAATGTGTCCGTAAAACAATAGCAAATCGACGTAAATCAGTGCTGAACACCCAATGAACACTCAAGTTCCAGTTTGATTGAATACCAACCAAAAACCAGCAAGCAAGCAAACCGAGCACTTGACTTAAATGAAATGAAGAAGTGCCCTGAATGCACTCAAACTAATGCAAAAACTTCAAGCAATTAATTTTCAAGATACCCAAATGTATATGCAAATATTTAATGAGGAAAAACAGGCAAAAAATAGACCGATAAACAGACGGCGAAACGTGAGCACCGCAATCGAACAACGAAGTTTCAGTGAAGGAATAAATATTCAGTGAAGTTGTTGTTGTTGTTGTTGTTTGAGAAGCGCTTCGGCCGGTGTCGGCCATTTCGCGCTGTACCACTTCCTAGTTTACTTCCTGCTGTATTGGCGTAATACAAACACACTATTATTATTATTGCACGTCTCGCTGAAGCTCAGAAAAACTTGTTGCACCTCCCATTAAAGCTTTGCAAACAAATCTATATCATAAAGGTACTTGAGTAGTAGTCGAATCGCGTTCGGGTGGTCAGGATGTAAAATATTGATGAGATTAAAATGGATGTTTGTGGAGTGGCAGTAGGAACGTAAGGGTTGCCGCGAGACCTCATACAACTCGCATTCCGTGATTATATGAATACACGTGAGAGGAGTTCGACAGTGTGAGCATATAGGTGGCGATGTCTTCTCCAATAAATAATTGTGTGTTATCCTAGTGCATCCCAGTCTTAGTCTCGCGATTACTCGCTGCGCTTTCCTTGGTAAATTGTCATCCAGCCATGGAGTGACTGATTTCTTTATGGCCCCAAGTGCATAATTATGTCTGTGACTGGTCCACTTTTGTTGGAAAGACTCGCATGTAGCCGTATTCACAATCTGTCTTATTGTCTGCTTACACGCTGGATACTGGTGAATGTCGCTCGATTCCAACGCAGCTCTTGCTTCCGCATCTGCCCTCTCATTGCCCTTCACGCCACAATGCCCTGGTATCCACACCAGTATACAGTCGGAGTTCGATGTTATACGATGTAAAATATTTAAAATTGATAAAAGTATAAAATCCGATGAAAGACTATTGGAAATGAAGAGTAGTGCAGATCTCGAATCACTCAGAATTAAAGCTTTTTGTACCCGATGCTCTTCCACGTATCTCAAAGCTCTGTATATTGCGTACAGTTCAGTATTGAAAACCGTGACATATGAAGGCAGACGGAACCTTGATATGCACGCACTACCCAGCTGTTTGGTGTATATTGCGCAACCTGACTTTCCTTTGCACTTTGATCCATCCGTATATATTTGGGCATATTCGCTATAATGCGAAATGTACTCCGCAAACGCCATTGAGACCTCAGTATCTGATACCTGCGCTTTGGTCGCATCCAGTAGGAAATGGATTTTTGGAGCTGTCTTGTACCAGGGCGGTATGTCGTAGACTAGGCCATTTCGGTGAGGTACTGCCACATTGAGCTCCTGAATATACTCCCTCGCTCGTCTATTAAGCATCCGTTTGGATAACTGCTTTCTGGAGGAAAAATTGGGCATGTTATCACCGATATTTGTATAAGGATGAGCGATGTGGTTATAGCTGGTGTGTACTTTCAACGTGTAACGTAGCACGATATTCTTGCGTCGTGTGCTCAGTTCTGGAAAGCCGGTATACGCTCGCAGGGCCTCGACTGGTGTCGTTCTGTACGCACCTGTTATCAGCCGAAGAGCCTCGTTTTGGATTGGTTCTAAAAGACTAAGAATGGAAGGGCTCGCCGATGAGTATGACTGTAGTCCATAGTCTAAAATCGATAAAATCAATGTTTTAAAAACCTTATGGAGAACGGAAACGCTCGCACCGGCGTGTTTATTCCCAGCTATAATACGTAATATGTTTAATCGCTTCTGACAGCGCGCCTTCAAGTCTATTATATGTTCCCGCATGGTGAGTCTTTTATCCAGCACGATACCTAGAAACTTTTGTGATTGTCGGTACGGAATTATTTCGCCACCCAACCTCAATGTTTCCTGAATTTTATAGCTGTCTATTGAGTATAGCACGGCCGTCGACTTCAGACCAGAAAACTTCATGTGGTTTGCTTTGGCCCATAGTGCTAAAACATCTAGAGCTTCTTGAAGTTGAGCGCTCATGATAGCCACGTTTTCACCTTGAATCCAAATGGCGCTGTCATCGGCGTAAATCGCATATTGGATATTTGCTGGCATATCGCTGAACATATCATTCACCATCAAGTTGAATAGGATTGGCGACAGACAACTTCCTTGTGGTAACCTAATATCCATGCTATACTGGTCCGAATATATGCCTGCGAGTCGCGTTCTAAAAAATCTCCTACCTGACAGAAAGTTTTTTTATATATTCCGCCATATTACCCCTCAAGCCCATGTCGTGTATTTTTCGCAACAATATTCCCGGTATAACTGTATCATAAGCGTTTGTCAGATCCAGATATACGACCAGTGTACACTGCTTGTTGACAAAGCCCGTTCTTATTATATTTTCCAGCCTGACTACCGAGTCTACTGCCGATCGACTGGGACGAAATCCACTCTGATAGTGATCGAGCACATTGTTTGTCTCAAGAATGTAAGAAACTCTGGCTGTCACCATCCTCTCAAGAAGTTTTCCCATACAACTGGTCAAGGATATTGGTCGGTAGGACTTGGGAGAATCGCGGGGTTTTCCCTTCTTCAGAAGTGGTACAATTGTTGAGTGTTTCCATGATGCAGGATAAGAATGTGTTCTCCACAAGGAATTAAAAAATACTAAGACGTGATAAAAGGATTCAGATGATATATGTCTTAAAAAATCGTAATGTATGTTGTCTGGTCCAACCGCCGTATGGCCTGATCGGTTGATCGCTCTTTTTAATTCCAGAGCTGTAAAATCGAGATTATATTCGTACATGGTGGGGTGATCGAAAGCGTTGTCTGGCAATTCAATCTCTAGCATTGCCGATGGTTCAATGCCGTGATATGCCTGAATACAACTTGTTCTAGCCATATGTTCTGCTATTTTGTTGGCGACAACTTTTGGCTCGCTGATACGACTGCCCTCTATATTCAGGATTGGCATAGCTACTGGCGTCCAGCTGCCATTGAGTGCTCTGATCCCTCTCCAGATCGCTGATATAGGTGTCGATGGGGTAAAAGAGTCAATAAAATTATGCCATGCTAAAATCTTATTCCTCCTAATCACCCTCCTAGTGACGGCTCGCTCCCTACACAAGGCTATTTTCGCAGCTATCGTTTTAGTTCGCAGATAAAACCTAAGTGCTCTCTTTCGTTTTGCAACCGCACAACGGCATTCATTGTTGAACCATGGAACAGGTGTCTTTCTGGGTGGACGGCGTTTCCAAGGAATGGAGAGTCGAGCAGCAGAGATGATTTGACTTGTTATGCTGTCGGTGCTATTGTCGACGTCTATACCGTCTACTCCATCCAAAACGCAGCATTGCCTGAAAAGAGACCAGTTTGCCTTGGCCATGTTCCATGTTGGTAGCCATTGTTGCTGAGCAGACCTATCACCAGCTGACATTAAAATGGGGTAGTGGTCTGAATCTTGCGTATCTACGTGTACGGACCAATTCAACCACTGCGCTACTTCTGGTGAACAAATAGATAGGTCGATTGATGATGTATTAGCCGTAGAGATGTTAAAAAACGTGGAAGATCCGTCATTCAAGAGAGTCAGTGAGAAATTGGAGATAAAATTTTCTATTGACCTGCCCTTACATGTTGTACAGTTCGATCCCCAGGTAATACTTTGCGCGTTAAAATCTCCTAAAATAAGCATCCTGTTATTCAAAGACGCGTGAACTGTTTCAAGATGTCGTGTTATTGTTTCAGCTGTAGTATCTGGTGGCAGATACGTGCTTACTACATCAACAAGCCTGTGGTTGAGCCGCACTGTACACCCTACTGTGGCAATATCACTTGTCTGCATACGAATCGGACTCTGAGGGACACTATTGGCGATGTAAAGCGCTGCTCCACCTCGTCGTCGTCCATTTTGCACACAGTCATCGCGATATAACGTATAGCCGTGTATGTTGTAATTGTGTGTGTCTGTGGGCTTAAACCATGTCTCTTGTATAGCAATAACACTTGGTGATTGCGATTTAAGAAAATAAACGCTCTCTGCCCATTTCGATGGAAGACCTCTAGCGTTCCATTGAATGATAATCGTTTTATTTTCTTGTTGCGACATATTTATCTACATCAATGTCAGCTTCTGACATGAGGCAGATTGTTTTGGGAGAATGAGTTGTGATTTGATTTTAAGTGTGAGTGTTCCTTTTTGTGTTGTAGTGTTTTCTGTTGATTCTGTGTGGTTTGTAATGTATTCTGAGTGGCTTGCATGTTTTGAGATGTTTTTGAAAGATGTGCATCACTTTGCAGTGTTTTCTGATGATTTGTACAGTAGGAATGGTCTGCTGAGACATGTCGTTTCCGATCTATGTGTGTACGTGATATTTTTGTGTTCTCCACTTCAGCTGATACTTGTGTGCTAGTCTCTTCTGTTTGCACCTCGCGATGGTTGTCATCACGCCTTGACAGTATTGTCAAAGGAGGTAGACCTGGAATTGGATCAGTCTGTGTTGTTGAGTGCACCATTTGTGGTTTTTGTGTGTCACCTACTACCGCTGAGTAAGGTTTTCGCGATGTGTTAGGTGAACTTTCAGCCTGCATTTTTCGCGCTTCCTCGAAAGAAACATTGTGAATGGCCTTGATACGACAAATGTCTCTTTCCTGTTGCCATGTTGGACATTCATTGGACCCAGTTGTGTGTGTCTCACTTTTACAATTGTAACAGTGTTGTGGTCGCGAGCATGGACTGTCACTGTGCGCTGTTTCACCGCACCCGCTACACACTGGTTGTCTACGACAATTGCGTGTGCCGTGACCATAGCTGTGGCAGTTGAAACAACGCATTGGTTTGGGAATATATACGCGTACCTCATACCGTATGAATCCTGCGTGTACATGTTCGGGGCGATTGGTTCTGTCAAAGGTCAAAATCAGCAAGTTAGTTGGCACGCGGTCCCCCGACCTGATCGTGCTTACACGTGGTACACCTCAGTTACTCCCTCACTCTCCATTCCGCTCTGTATCTCTGTCTCCGTGAGCTCACGCAATTCAGGGGCATAGATTAATCCTCTGCTGCTGTTTCTTCTCGAGTCTAGTTCGCTAGTCACGGGCTGTTGACAAAACTCCTTCAAACTCAGCAGTTTCCCTGTTTGTTTGGCATTGTGAGTCTCAATAATTATTGAGCCATCAAACGGTGTTTCATATTTGAACATTTGATTTCCAAGATGATATTTCAGCTCATTGCAGGGCCAGAACGGACCAATCTTGCGAAAAGAGAACGAATTGTTTGCTTTCAGCACTACGTAAGATCCCTCTGGGTCAAATTGCTTAGCCTTACTTGTTGCCGGGTCATTTCGGATTCTAGTAGTCACCATACGTTCATTTGTGTTAGGCATCTGACATTTCGTGGTCTGGTTCGAAGCCGGGTCAGTTCCATTTGTTTGTTTCTTACGGTCATCCATTCGATTGAGAGTTTTCGGGTCCGTAGTGGGTGTCGCGTCAATTCCAGACCCCACTGATTCGTCACTCAATGAGGACTCCTCAGTAGAGTGTTTTCTCATTCTCCGTTTTTTCGGGTTTTCCGGGGCCCAGGGGGTCCAGGGGACCCCCCCCACAACCGGTTTGGGCATTGAGTACACCAGTCTATAGAAGATTGGAAATCTCTCACCGGGTTTGAAGTGAAGAAGAAAAAGAGGGCGTGTCGGTACAAATGCTGCGTCAAAGTCCACTGGAAGAAAGATATTGACACCACCAAAGCACAAACACGAATGCATTCAGTGCAAACACGAATGCATGCATATTCAGTGAAGGCATTGAATGCCTTGAACGCGTCGTAAGCGTCGCTGTCGCATCTTGATCAGATCAGATAAGAGACGAGAGTTTGGCCTTTACAACGGCACTCTCTGATGCTATTTGTATTCTATCTGTAAACACACAACAGTGCCTTATGTTGGCACTCGAATAACCAGTCTATACACATACATATGTACCTTAAATTACACTTATAAATGCACATAATCACCCTAAACTGGCACACAACACATTACACACTATATATATATATATATATATATATATATATATATATATATATATATATATATATATATATATATATATATATATGTATACACATTTATAGATATGTATATATACATGCAACCTATAAACCACATAACAGACGTTTGTTTTTTTTTCACGTATCAACATCCAAACCCACCTAGACATATGCCCAGATTTACTCGAACAATTTACAATACACACTCACATGACACATGTATACAAATCACTAGTTAACGCATACATATAACACAAAATACTACACATAATTTTTTTTTTTCTACCAATATTTTTTTTTCTTAAATTCAACAGGCATCGCTAATATTATGTACAAATATGAGTTATGCATAAAGGCCAGGTCGCATCTTGGGCCGTTGTGACGGAACGGATGGCGACCTGGAACGGATGGCGACCTGACGTTTGCGACGCGTTCAAGGCATTTAATGCCTTCACCGAACATTAATTCCTTCACTGAAACGTGTAGGGTTTGTTATTATCTGTTATGAAATTGCATTTGTTGTTTGAATAGTTTCTTGCTATCATATTCTAAGTTCACATTGATTTAATAAGTCTTATTGGGGCCTTTATTTACTTGAGTGCTTATTATGGTGTCTTATTTTCGTTGCAGTGGAAGTTGTAAGGACCAATTCCATTGTTTTGTTGTGGGAATGGTCTCTGTTCAGGAAAATAGCTGCAGACGTTGAGTTATTATCTAAGTGATATTTGTCTTTGTGTACAATGTTATTAATCAGTGAGTAATGTCTGAGTAATATAACTTTTGAGAACCTTCTACGGTCCTCGATTATATAACTCGCTCCCTTCTCATATCACCTCCTCGCTCACGCATCGATCTTTTACCTCTTCTCTACGTAAACATCTTGTCGAAATTTCCTTTGATCCCGTGACTCATTCCTTGACTCCTTTTGCCTCTCTCTGATATGTGTGTGGGCGCGAATGCATGTATGTTTGTGTTTACCTATGTTTTAGTCTAATTATGTTTATTGTACTCTGTTATTGTGTTCTTCAATCACCCTTCAATGTGTTCTTCTCATTGTGTAAATGTGTTCATTGTGTTATTTGAATCGTGTAATATTTATTCATTCATGTGTTCTTTTTATTGTTTGTGTAATAACTGTTTAGCTTTGTCCGCTTGTACATACTGTTTAGCTGCTGCGCGCCCGTGTATGACAGGCGCTATAACAAATACACTGAACTGAACTGAACCTTGCATTACTGTGTTTGTGGTGTAGTCGTATTGTAGGTCCCGAACATGAGTTTTTGGGGATTTCGTTCTGAGCGTCTTTTCTACATGTGTTCATTGCATGCTCCATCTGTTTTCGTTTTTCCTCCTTTTCATGTGTTATGTTGTCAGCCCTGTATTTCTTACTATTTTTACGAGTTTTGTTTGGCAATTGAACCGAATAAAATCGTTGATTGGTGGTTTGTTATTCTACGCGTGAGCATGTGCATATTTAGGGAAAACGCTTCAAGGCCCATTTTTCGATTGGTGACTGTACCAATCGAAGCTACCTACACACGTTTTAAATGTGTGTAGGTGTACACGCACATTCACATAGGAGTCATTTGTAGTGAACCACAGGCTTGGTTCATCCTTAGATTCTTCTGAAATTTCTTAGTTCATTGTTGACTGTCGAAGTGTCTCTTGAGTGACTGTTTTCTGAGAATGCATGGCTGATTTATAGCTCGCCTTACAATCAAAGCATCACCATCTCTTACTAAATCAAATCTTGTTATGCCATGGGGCTAGCAGAGTGGAATGCAGATGTCCATGTCCACAATGACTACAGGTCCCCCTTCACTATGGAAAGTATTATCCGCTCAGAGGCGGGGTCTCATAGCTGCCACGCTGCTCGCTGTGACCTGCTTCTCATGGACGGAATTCGAGCATACACATACACACACACATTGTGTTCAACACTAATCTGAGTAGAATCCGATTGGTTGATGCTGAACAAGTGTTATACTAACTATACAGTTTGAACTTGGACGCCCACTGGATAATCTGATGTTTGATTATTGAAGAGGGCAGCGATGTTAGTAAATATACCCTGATGATGATGAACAGAGTCTATGATGAAAACATTGTATTTGCAACAGAAGGTCACCCTAGGCATCAAACAACGCATCACACGAAAAAGTGGAAACTCAAGAAGGCGGACTGGCTAAAATTAATGACTGAACCAGATGTCTACATCCAACGAGGGTCAATCCGTACAGAACGGGGTAACAAAAATCACTGATACACTAATAGCGGCAGCAGAAATATATATTCCGCTGACCGGCAAATTTCATAAATACGCTCCTGTTCCCTTGTCCCTTGACGAGTGTCGAGTGCCAGAGTTGTGGCGCTTCAAAAAAGAACCCTTCAAAGGATCAGCTGACAGGGCACGGCCGAGAACAGGAAGAGTTGTGCCGTCTGCGGGCTGTGGCCTGTCACATTATTAGACAATCTAAAAAGACTGCATGACAAACATATCTAGATTCTCTTAACAAGGACACTCCAATGAGAACGATTTGCTCCGACAGTGCTGCCCTTGCTCCAGGTGAGCGGCATAAATATAACAGAGCCACAAGAGATAGTGGATGAAATGTCGGCCGCCCGTGGGAGCTGTCAGTTCTGGCCAACACCCGTCTGCCGAGTTCAATATCGCAGCACAAAGATAGTTAATTGCAGCGCTCAACTGGTATTCTACGAGCGACCACCTTGAGTACAATGGCCTATTCACAACCGAATAACTGAATAGTGCAATACGTCTAGCCGGCAATACATCCACCGGACCAGATCGCCTGCATTATGCATTTTTAGACGTTTATCTCAGGACACTTTTAACCAGATCTTATCAACTTTTAACCAAATATGGACTTCAGGATAATACCCACAACAATGGAATTGCCATTCCATTACTGAAACCGGGTAAATTCCCAAATATGCCAGCATCGTACTGGCCAATAACACCAACCAGCAAAACTCATGACAAAGCTCGTGGAGCGCATTGTGCTCCGCCGCCTCACACACGTGCTGGAAAACGCGCAGCTATTGTAAAAAAATCAGTGCGGATTTCGGCCAGGACGATTAGCCGTCGATCACACTGTGCGTTTAGAAGCCGATATCGGGAACAGCTTCAAACGCAAAATGTGTACAACAGCGGCATTTATAGATATTACGAATGCCTATAACATTGTGTATCCATATATGGTATTGAACGATCTGCACAAAATGGTATTTGAGATTATTTGAGGGTAACGTATGCATAATTTTTTTCAATCGAACAACGATCTTTTTTTAATCAAATTGCAGGATTTATGTATCACCAGTGCCACACAAACATCGGACACCCGCAATGAAGCTGCCTATCGACCATCTTCTTTAATGTTATGAACACCGATGTATTTTCCAATGTACCCAACGGAGTCAACTACTCACTGTATGTGGACAACTGTGATGTGTGGACGTCGATTGTGGATGCCCGGCGAGCGCTCGGCTTGCTGCTGCACCGTCTGACTGTGTGATCGGAACGGAACGGGCAGCAGTTTTCAACCGGCAAATCGGTCGCAGTGGTTTTGTCGGCACATCGTCATGCACCACCAACGCTGCTTCTCCGGGTTTGAGACAGAGATACCGTTTGATCAGAAATTTTAGTTTCTAGGATTACACCTAGATAATAGGCTCAACATGAGAGGTCCTGTCGAACATCTAAGGCAGAAAAGCATGAAGAAATTGAACATACTGAAGGTGATACAAAGCCAATACAACGGTGCAGACTCCACAATGATGGTCCGACTGTACAAGAATATGGTGCGCCCGATTTTGGAACACGGAGTGGAAGTGTATTCAGCGGCGTCATCGTCAATTCAGCTGTCACCCAACACGGTGCAGAACGATTGTCTAAGACTGGCCACCGGCGCCTTCAGAACAATCCCGGTCAAAGTGCTGCACGGTTACACAGGAGTCGAAACCTTGAGAATACGACAAGAGTTGTAATTAAGGTATTTCGCTGAAACACTATCGATTCCTGGTCATCCAGCACATCACTTTGCTGCGGAAACTCCACCGTTACATACAACCCAGCGACTGCCGCAATTCGTCCAGAAAATGGGCACCAGAGGCCGGAAAGCCAAGCGGTATCTGCAGATCGACGGCGAGTTGACATAATCAGTGCCAGTAATACCACCGCGTGGTCAATGACGCGCCCTCTGGTCAAATGTCCGTATGAAAACAAAAATGATGCACACTTAAGACAGGAGTTCTTCAAAGTGAGAGCAGAAATACCCGATGCGGTATTCGTGTACATCGACGGCTCACGAGCGGAGCGTCGCACGGTATGCGCTGTATACACTTCCGGCAAATCGGCGAAAGAGCCGCTAACAGGACCGGCACAAATCAGCCACTATAGCCTACCAGACTGGGCGTCCGTCTTTGACGCCGATCTTTACGCTATTCACAAGGCAACTAAATGGTGCTAGGAAGCCAGATTCAAGATAGGAAGATAGGAAGTCATATATAGTCAAACTCCGTTTATAGAAATCCGCGATTATAACTATTGATCACCAGCACATCGATTTTATTCCTCAACAAATTTGAGAAGATAATAGGAGTATGGAAATGACTGGCCAACAACGTACATATCACAATTTACAACAATTCGCCCTGCGGTATAGGGGTTAGAATTATGCCGCCGTAGCTGCCGCGTGTCGTAAAAGGTGACTAAAGGCAGACATGTCTGGTCAGGTCTCGGCCTGCTACTGGTAACGTATAACCTGGTACAACCAGACGCATGGTCGTAATGTCGGGACTAATCCGTCTCCCCCACTGGACTATGCCAGTGAGGAGGGTGGCCAGACACCCAGCAGAAAGAAAAACAAGACCTGTCAAAGGGTGGAGAAGCTGATTCTGCAGCCAACGACCATCTGGAAACCCTCCCCCGTCGTATCGGCAAACAGGATTCTGGCCGCTGAGTGTCACGTCACCCGGAGTGTAGTGGTGGCGTGACGCAACACTCGGCTTCGGCCTGCGCGTCGAACCCCGACGGGCCGCTGTTTGGCTCCTCGACAATGGAGAGAATGGTCCAACGCCGGCACGGGTGGCCGGATAGGGCTCAAGAGTGTCAAGGGCGAGGTGCCTGGTGCTCGAGGGGGGCCCCGCCCGGTGCAGTGTCCGCCGTTTGCAATGGGGCTGCAGTTGCTGAGTCCAGATGGATCGTGGGGGGTCACTGGTCCGGGTTCGGTGCTGTAGCTCCCGCTGACTCTTACCGGGCGGATCTCGCAGCGAACTCAGGGGCATTCTGTGCCCCTACAGCGCGCACGGCCACTGGCGTGGCATCCCATGCTGGATCGGCTTGTCCCGCCAGTAGGGCCCCGTGCACAGGTGGGTGGTCGTGCGCGCAGATACTCAAAACAGATACATGGCTCCAAAACCATCCACCACTCCACCTGCTGGTCGTCCATCGGGCGATCGGCCACAGCCGCCGAAAGGTGGCCGTACTCTGATCCACTTGCACGATGAGAGTCGTGTTGCACCTGTGCTGATGGTGCTGGTTTTTGCCAGCACCAATGAACATATGGAATTGTCCTCGTTGAACCCATTCCGTCGTCTGGATGGATTCAAGAGCATTGGAGACGCGCCTGTCGAGGCCAGCCGACAGAGAGACGGTTATCTGTTGGTCAAGTACGGATCTGAGACGGCAGCATCCCGCGCGATGAAGGCCGACACATTTCGGTATCGCGTGGGCTCGGGCAATGATCTGTATTTATATGTATTTTATTGTATTATATCTATTTTATGTCCATTTTACAATGCAATATAAGAGGTATTAGGTCGAATTTTAATGATTTAGTTCATATTTTGCGCTCCCTACAACCATCGATTTTAGCAATACAGTAGACTAAGCTTTTAACTTCTTCGTATTTCAGTGTTCACGATTTTAATGTTTTTAGATATGATAATCCCAGCTCGTCTATAGCCCAAATCCTAAACTACTAAATCCCAGCTCGCCCGATATCGTTGACCTCCAGTCTCTGCAAACTGTTAATGAAAATGTTAACTGAAAACTGAAACTGAAAAAGAACTGAAATTGTTAAAGAAAATGGTTTGTAGACGGCTGGTATGGTTTCTGAAACGCGGTCGGCTGTTCAATGGTGCCCAGTGCGGGTTTCGCCAGGGCCGTTCAAGGTTAGACCACTTGGTGACCATCGACTCTCGCGTACGTGAAAGTTTCACGCGAGGTCACCACGTCGGGGCGATACTTTTTGACATCGAAAAGGCATATGTCACCACATGGCGACATGTAATTATTTGCAAACTACATCGCTGCGCTGTCAGAGGCAACATGGGGAGGTTTGTACACAATTTACTCTTACACCGCACATTCTGTGTACGTGTGGGTTACTCCCTGTCTCGTCCGTTCGATCAAGCAGAAGGCGTTCCACAGGGTAGTGTGCTCAGCATGGCCCTTTCGGCCTTATGATCAACGACATTGACGTGCATTTGCCTCCCTCGATTGGACGGTCTCTATTTGTGGACGACTTTGCCATATAGTGTTCATCCCGCAGCACTGTCGCTTTGCAGCGTCAGCTGCAGCTGTTGGTAAACAAAATAGAGACTTGGGGAACGCGTAACGGCTTCCGCTTCTCGACGTTCAAAACGGTCGGTGTACATTTCTGCCGCCGTCGAGGTGCATGCCCTGACATGTAAGTCGAATTGTACGGCAGTGCTGTCTCATTCCAACGCACGGTTCCGTTTTTAGGGGTCACATTGGACTCGCGCTTTACCTACACCGACCATATTTTTCTGCTGAGAACCACATGTCTCAAATCACTAAATGTGCTGAAGACTGTATCCCACATGCGGTATGGAGCAGATCAGCAATCTCTTCTCCTTTTGTACCGCTCGTTAGTCAGATCTCGTCTCGATTACGCAAGTATCGTATATGATCTGGCTTCGGAATCAGCCAAAAGCCGTTTGAATGCCGTACACCACTCTGGGATACACATTGCCACCGGCGCGTTTCGCACTTCGCCAATTGTCAGTCTCCTTTTTGAGGCTGATGAGGCTCCGCTGGCGCTCCGTCGTCAAGAGCTGAGCATGCTTTATTCTTGCAAGCTGGCAAACACCCATGAAAACCCCGCGTGTGAGGCAGTCTTTTCCCAGTATGTGCCTGAGGAGCAGCACTTTCCAGGACCTCAACGTTCTATACTGCCTTTGATCTGTTCAGACTATTGACGAGGCTCTCGGAGAGAAGCAGTCGGCGGTCATTGATGGCCACTTTTTGAGTTTTTACGGCCTTTGCCTTTTATAATAATTTGTTGAGTTTTATTTCTTAACTTTCACATCCATTTTATTCTCCATCACATATATTTCATCGTTACATTCCTCTTGTCCATCATTTTAGGGTATTTCAGTTGTGAATGGACTGTGGGGTGCCGTACGGTCCCAGACGCCGGTGCACCCCAGGAACACCAATAACGAACGAACGAACCTCGACGGGGCCGCTGTTTGGCTCCTCGACAGTGGATATACTTGTCCGGCGCCGGCACGGGTGGCCGGATAGGGCTGAAGAGACCAAGGGTGTGATTGTTTGGGGTTCGGGGGGGGGGGGCTCGCATCGGTACAGTGAATGCCGTTCTGCATTTGGGGCGCGTTTGCCGGGTCCATATGGATCGGTGGGAGTCACTGGTTCGGGTTTGGTGCTGCATCTCCCGCGGTCTCGTGCCGGGCTGAGCTCGCAGCGAGCTCATAGGTATTCTGTGTCCGTACAGCGTGCACGGTCACTGGCGTGGCATTCCATATAGGCTCTGCCCGTCCCCCCAGTAGGGTCCCGTGCAGAGGTGGATGATAGTGTACGCAGAGAACAATGTTTTTACATGGATTAAAAACCCCAAAATACCCTCCTGGTGGTCGTCCCTCGGGCGATCGGTCACGGCCGTCGAAAGGCAATCGTACATTGAGTGTCAGTGATGTTTTTATCCATCACCGACGAGAAAGTGAAACTGGCGGCCTTGAATCCGTTCAGACGTGAAGCCTCAATTGCATAATGTGCCACAAGGGTACAAAGCAAACCAATATAACGTACAACTTCAGAGACATAAGAGAGTGTTTAATCTACCGAGTGATTATAAACATAGGCCCATCAAATCACTTTTTGTACGCCACCTCATACGCGCTTTTTGAATCGTGAGTGTGTCTACATTGACGACCGTATATCTTCGCCGCGATGTGTTTGTGTCTTTGAACACATCATTGATGTCGTCGTCAGAATATCCTGTAAATGCAGGCTCACGGACACCAGGCTGGGAAACATCGATTAAATTCGACCAATGTTCCGCATCTGAATTTTCAACGTGTATTTTAGCATGAATTAATGAGTATATATCTACTAGTTGAAAGTGAGATTTTGACAATCAATTTGGCGTAAAATGTGAAAAATATATGCCTATCACTAATATGTGTCAAATTTCAGTTTTCTCCGTTATTCAGAGTAATTTCCTCAAAAATTGGTTAGACATAAACATTTAATATTTTATATTCCTAATTAGCATGTTCACATGTATCCCATAGCATATGCATAATATTGAAATATTTAAATCAAATTGATCTAGTACACATTGGATAAATATGTAATTCTAACCCTTTTTAAATATTCAAATGTATTTGCTGACAAATTGGTTAAAGGTAGAGATGTAATTTTATGACATTCTTACTCAGCGCAAAAAATATATCTTTACTTTGACAAATATATATTTTAAATGATGTGAAAATCGACCCATTCCATGGTCTATCACAAAAATGTGTCAAACTCCAGTTTTCGCCCAAAGTCAAAGTAATTTCCTCAAAAATGGTCAAACTTGGACTTTTATTTTTTTATCTTCTTAATCAGCATGGTTACATGTATCCCGTATCATATACACAACATTAAAATATTAAAATATAATTGGTCCAGGAGGCATTAGATATATGCGCTATTTTATTTTTTTCTCGAATTTTCAAATACATTTTCTGAAAAATTGGTTAACGTTAAATACCTGATTTTATCATATTCGTAATCAGCGCGAAAAGCTGCACCTATCTCCACCTTGACATTTGTAAAATTAAAAAAGTTAAAAATCGACCCACCCTATTGACCAACTTTTGACGATCGACACACGCGTTCGTGAGTGTGTTTCGCTTGGTCAAAATGTCGGGGAAATATTTTTTATTGAAAAGGCATTTGACACCACATAGAGCCATGGTAGCATGGCCAACCTCTAGCCTGGGTGTTAGAGGCAACATGGGACACTTTATTCAAGGGTTCTTGTCCGACCGCACTTTTAGGGTGTGAGCTGCGAGCTGCAACGTCGCGTATTTTCTTGTGTCTTGTATTTCATTTCCATTTCCAAATAATTTTTGTATTTTCAAATGGCTTTACAAAGGAATTCACACATACGCACACACACACACACTCACATATTAGACACACTTTCACACATTCAACTCCCTCTTTCACATTTAACACACTCAATACATTCAACACACATTTGAAAAGTAAAAACAATGTAAACGCAAAAATTTGGTCAACCATTAAATGGAAAAAAATGGTCATGGATTTTAAAAATGGTGTTAAAAGGAATCAAAGATTTAAAAGGCTAAAAAAGTGTCAAAGGAAGTTTTACAAAGGGTCAAAGGGAATTTTATAATGGATTAATGCTATGATCTTCTGTCGAGGATTTCTGTCCGGAGTTTCCTTCTGAATCCCACCATCTGACCATCACGATTTGCCCTGTTGTATTGCTGCATGCTACTGTAGAGCAGCCTCCGGCGACCCGTTTCGCTGCGAATTTTGGGAAGACGAAGTTTTCCAGCTGCTCTGGTGCCGTAACAATGGTCTGCAGTTGCACATACTTGATCTGCGAGTTGCGAGGGCACGCCGAAAACCTGTATGTCACGAACCAATGATAATCTGTGATATTCAACCAGTTCTTCGGCGTTGAGCCAACACAACCTTGAGAAAGTATCCGATATGTGGTTCGATACGATATGTTTTCCCTTTTTTGAGATCACTATGGCGCAAAAGTTCAGGATGCTCTGCCCTTTTTTAACATTGGACTTAGAGCTTGTGCCGTAGATAGAAACCTTGAATCTGAGCTGGCTTGTGACAAGGCATTACACTACCATTTTTGGACATGAGGTAGGGAGGCAGTGACGCGCGTGCACCAGGCTAAGCAATGTGGCTGAACAGACTCTGGTCAGATGGTCAACATGCTCTTTATAGCTGAGGTGGTTATCCAGTATGACTCCCAGAGATTCGGTGGCTCTCTGCTCAGTGATCTCAGCAGCGTGAGGCTGGAGCTTAACATGTGGGAGACCTTGCAACATCTCGGTAGTTCCCACCACGATCAGTGCTGTCTTATGATAATTCAACTTCATCCGGTTACGTACGCACCAGGTTTCCACTTCAGTCACCGCCCACTCCATTATTGACGCCAACTCTGAAAAATCACTCTTTTTTACTGGCATTACAATCTGGATGTCATCTGCGTACTCATCCACAGTGGTCTTGCTGTACTCTGCTAAACAGCAACTAATGTCGTTTGAGTACAGCAAATATAGCAGGAAGCTGAGGGCGCCGCCCTGATAAACACCCAGATTGTTGTGTCGGACTGCAGACAGACGTGTTTTGCCGGATGAATACCTCATTTTCACCTGCTGAGTGTGTCCGGCTAGGTACGCCTCGAACCACGCTGTGTCGATGCCGTACAGCTGCAGCTTGGCCACAAGACGGTCGTGAGGTACCATGTCAAAACATTTCGACATGTCCAATGATACTTGAAATAATTTTTTTTGTCTTTGGCTTTGAGCATGTGTTCATTAATGCCATGTAGTGTCGTCTCTGTGGAGTGACCTCGTCTGTAGCCGTGCTGACAGTCGGCGATCAGCCTGTTTCTCTCCATGTAGTCCATCAGCTACTGCTGCACGATTTTCTCCACTATCTTGGGGACCACGGGCAGAATCGATATTGGGCGAGTCGTAGACGGCTCTGTTGAAAGATGACTTGACTTTGGTATCGGAGTTACCATTTCATGTTTCCAAGCATCTGGAACGTTACATTGTCGGGAACTGGTGTTGATAACGTCCAAAAGTTGCCAGCCAACGCCTGTCAGAAATTGTCGTATCATATTGACACTGATCCCGTCCGCTGCCACTGTGTGCGAGTTGTTGAGCGCCATTATAGCTTTACGGAGTTGCAAATATGTGACTTGCTTGAGGACGAAATTCCCCGTTGATATTCTGGGCAGATAACTAGGCAAGCAAGAGTGCGATGTAGGTATTTGAGATGTTCTTGTGGGTCCAATGCTGACGTAATAATTGTTTAGAGCGCCAGGTGTTATGTCGAGTTGAGCATTTCTTGGTTTGCTGGATATTATCGGCTTGATCTCCTTCCACATATTGCTCGGTCTTGTGGTTTGCAGTTTACTCTCGATGTGCTGAATAACGTCTTGTCGCACTGCGGATTTGTAGCGGTAGTTCAGAGCCTCTTATTAGACCTTGTTGCATTTCGCCAGTGCTTTGGACCACGCCCTTCTGAGCTCATTGGTTGAGACTGACATTGGAGGAGCGTTCGGTAGCGGCATTCGTATTTTCGTGATTGGCGCCACCTGGTCGAGTAGCATGGAGTGGTGTATGAACTATTGCCACTCGTCCGATGTCTGCTTCGCCATGTGGACACCGCTCCAATCGTAACACTGCAGACGTTCAACAAAGCCCTGTGTTTCGACCCGAGCCAGCCGACTGTTGCCCACTGTTTTTGTCGCGTCTGTTACCCACTTTCAATATCGATCTGGTGAAATCATGCGGCGTGCCGTAGTGTCAAACTGTGACTCCGCAGCGTCGTAGAGGATTGTGACAATTAGTGGCCACTATGTCATTGAGCGAGCCATAGGTTCTGTACGTCGGCTTGCTGTCATTGCACAGCGTGAACCGCAGCGTACAAGCAGCTGTGTTAGCATTACAGATGGGACTGAGTGAGTTTCAAGGACGTTGCAGTTGAGATCCCCGGCCACTATCACTAACGACGTCCTCAGCCAAGAATACACGGCGGAGTCACCCTGGGAATTGGTCACACCCGAGGTCGACGTCTCGCTAGCAGCTCTGCCGAAACACCATACAGTGCCCAGTGTGCTTCGCTCAAACACACTTGAGCGAATTCATTCTTACGGACGGTATACTGCCGTGTACACTGATGGATCCAAGTCTGCCAGTGGTGTGGGTTGTGCTCGAGCACGCTGCCACCGAGCTCCTCCATTTACACGTCTGAGCTTTACGCTGCTGGCCCTGGTTTTTATTCGCTCATCTTCATGCTCATTGTTTTTAGTGTTAACGGACTCCCTGGTGGAGTCTGTGGATTCCGTGGTGTAGTGGTTAGCACACCCGCCTCACAAGCGGGAGGACCGTGGTTCGAATCCCGGCGGAGCATAATTTCATTGGGCGAATTATATAATATACAGCCGCTGTCCACCCAGCAGTAAATGATGGTACCAGATGTCAGTCATGTGTTGTGTCATGCATTCTGGGGAGGTGGCCTTCTCTAATACGTCTTACGTTCATGTGGCGCCATAGCGTGGAGAGGGTCGGTTCTGCGGTGACAGCGAGTTCCACGGGGCGCACCTGTGTGTTCATAAGCTTCGGCTTCTTCCCGTGTAGCTGCTGTCACTTAGGCATTTATCCTTTAACCTTTAACCTTAGTGCTTTAAATTCATTATCGTCGTTTTACCTACATCCTCTTATACAGAGATTTTTTTTAACTCTCTTGACAACATCCACCACCAGGGCAAGCGCGTAAAGCTCTGCTGGATTCCGGCCCATATTGGTATTTTGGGCAACGAGCGAGCTGACAGAGCCGCACAAAGAGCTGCTGAACGAGACTTTTATTCATTTTATTTTAACGTTCCCATTCCGTATTCGGACTTTTATCCTATCATACATCGTTGTATCCGTTCTCGATGGCAGCTCTCTTGGAACGAATGTGGTACGAACAAACTAAAAGCAGTGAATCCCGAAATCGGACATTAGATGTGCTCTTGTCGCCGGAAGAGGTCCGAGGAGGTGGCGCTCTGTCGTCTGCGTGTGGGTCACACGTGCGACACGCATCACCATCTTCTACTCGGACAACCTGAACCCACGTGCAGCGCATGTAATGCACTAATGCGAATGTAATGCGACGCAGTCTGCTGGACAGTAGTGCCTACACAGTGCGCCGCCGACTGTCATCACGATATCCTGCAGTTAGACTCTGCGCTCTGGCATATGCTGATGATATCGCCATTGTTGCCGACAATGCAGCAGACGCGCAGAGTCAGCTGGACCGGTTCGAGGACGTTGCATCAACGGTCGGGCTGCATTTAAATGAAGCCAAATGTGAATACATGGCGGTAGGCAGTGAAGACACAGCCACCATCAAGACGAAATCGGGTGCTCTGCTAAAACTCACCGCTGACTTTTCCTATCTCGGTAGTGAAATGTCGAATAGCCGATCGGCGTACCGTCGACGCCGACAGCTGGCCTGGCTGGCCGCCCGCAGACTTTCCAGTGTTTGGACTTCAAACGCATCAATACAGGCCAAAATTCGTCTGTTCGCTGCCTGTGTGCAGTCCACACTGATTTATGGTGGCGAAACGTGGGCATTGACAGAGACGCTGAGTGAGGAAGTCGATGCGGGACATCGTGCTCTCCTACGGTATTGCGCTGGTATCCGCTACCCAACAATTGTTACCAGCAGCAGCCTCTACGCTCAGACTGGCACGGTGCAGGTGTCTCGTACTCTGCGCACGAGGAGACTGACACTACTGGGACATGTGCTGCGCCGGCCTGATGTGCCGCTGGCTGTCGTGTTGTCCAGTCCGCCTACCGAGCCACGACGTCGAGGCGGTGCCCTGCGTTTCACTTACCGGCAGCAGATGGAGGAAGACCTGCAGCGGCTCGGTCTGACGCTTAGTAGTGCAGCTGCAACGGCTACTAATCGCCAGCAGTGGAACCGGCTGATACACCAGTGATTCATTTTTGAATGTGGCTATAGCGCATTGCACCTCCTGCTCCAGCTGGGTGTAATATATGCGTACATCATCATCATCATCATCATGTAATGCACGTCTCTCCATGCAATACATCCTGGTAGAATGTCCATCATTCTCAGAGACGCGTCAACGTTGTTTTGGATCCGTTCGGACTATTGACGAGGTTCTTGGACAGGAGCAATCGGCGGTCATTGAGGGCCGCATTTTCGAATTTGTTCGGCTTTTGCCTTTTAGAACTATTTATTAATTTTTATTCTTCTGACTTTCATATTCATATCACTCACCCTCACGCTTATTTATTTCATCGCTCCATTACGTTCATATACATAGTTTTTATTTAGTTTATCTAATAACAGACTGGCGGTGCCATATGGTCCTAAAGACTGGTGCACCCTAAAAATTCAATATACATGCGATGCGATGCGAGCGATGTTACAGGATGATGTGGTTTGTGGCTCTCTTCACCACCATAATCAATGACGCGGGCACTTTCCTGCCTCCCTCGATTGGGCGGTCTCTCTTTGTTGACGAGTTTGCCATCTGGTGCTCTTCTCGCACGACAATATCCGTTCAACGTCAGTTGCAGTTAACAGTCAACAGAATTGAGGCTTGGAGAGCGATGAATGGCTTCAGGTTCTCGACGTCCAAAAGGGCCGGCATACACTTTGCCGCCGTCGAGGTGCCTGCTCCGATGTGCAAGTCAGCCTGTACGGCAGCGCTGTTTCAATCCAGCACACGGCTCGGTCTTTGGAGTTATGCTGGACTCACGTTTAACATATGCCGACCATATCTCACTGCTTAAGGCCACTGGTTTCAAAGCTTTGAATGTCATGAAACCCGTCTCCCGAATGCTTTATGGAGCAGATCGCCGGACCTTGCTCGTTTTATATCGCCCATTAGTCATGCCGTGTCTCGATTACGGGTGCGTTGTATATGATCTGGCTTCGGAATCAATAAACGGTCGCCTTGATTCAATACACCACGCAAGGTTTCGCATTGCTATTGGTGCGTTCCGCACGACTCCCATCTCCAGTCTCCTAGTTGAGGCGGATGAAGCTCCTCTGGTGTTAGGAAGTCAAGAGCTGGGCATGTGATACTCCTTCAAAATATTGCAATACACGGATAACCCTGCATACTGAGACATTCACTTGAACAATTTGCAGAGCTGCAGTGGCAACACCCACCATGATGCTGCGTTGCTGCTCAAAAACAAGCAATTACTGGCTGAATGCGGAATAAGGGACAGCGACGTCATGCGGGTGAAGTACATGGTGGAGGCACCTTGGGAGCTGGTTACACCTTAGGTTGGTACTACATTAACAGCTCTCTGCCCAAAAGTTGTACGCTTCCAAGTGGGCTTTTAATTGAGGGATTTGGTCTCATTCACGGTTACGAGGGGTATACTGCCGTGTACACTGATGGTTCGAAACTGTCAAGTAGTGTTTGTAATTGTAATTGTAAACACGTGCGTTTGTAAGTGGAGGTACATGCCGCTCATGTCCGATGCTTCGGAGCGTCTCCATTTACACGGCTGAATTATACGCGATCATAATTGCCCTTCTTTTCATTCGCTCATCTTCTCAATCATGTTTTTTATTTTATCTGGCTCTAAGTGCAATATCATCCATCTCAAGCTTTAATATCCACCCATTTATTAAAGCTTTAATATTCACCCAGCGCATTCTCATAATGCATAACCGGCTTGATCAGCAGGACAAGCGCGTAGTATTGTGCTGGACTCCGTCCCACGCTGGTATTGTGGGTAATGAGCGGGCCGACAAAGCCGCAAAGCCGCCCGCACTTTTTACTCACATTATTTTAATTTTCTCGTTCCGTTTTCGGATATATATCAAATTATTCATAAATTTATTTGATTGAGGTGACAGCGTTTTTGGGATGAAAGTGGTCCTCAAAAGCTGAAAGCAGTAAACCTGAGATAGGACATTGGATGTGCAGTTATCGCCGGAAGAGATTTGAGGAGGCGGCGCTGTGCCGAATTCGCGTCGGTCACACATACGGGACCGACGACCACCTACTGCTTGGACAGCCACAGCCTGTGTGCGGTACATGTACGTAACGCATTTCTCTTCGTGCGACACGTCTTGGTGGAATGTCCTAATCATGAATTGTGCCGTCGCCGATTGTTTAGTCGAAATTATGCTATGAACGCCGCTGCCGTGTTTGACGGTCAGCTGTTTGCTCTCATTGAATTATTGCGATTTTGCGTTATTTTTACACCAAATCAATCATGATGTATGACTTCGATTTTTACGATCAATGTCAATCAATTTATTTTAAATCAGTTTTTTACCATTTATTTACATTGACTCAATTATGACATGAGATTTGTGTATTGTTTATTTTGATTTTTCATCCTGTTTCATAGTGTTCCATTGACTGGGGGCGCGATATGGTCTGACAGGCCGGTGCGGCCCTTATACACTAATTACCACAATCATTGGTGGGAAAAGTGCACTCCCATGGGGAGTGTTCACACTGAAGATGGTTGAATATATTTTTGTTCAGAAGTACAATTTTGTTTATAAACCAAGGTCGGATACTTTTTAATGGACCTCGTACATGCCTACACACGCACTAGAGGCAGCGCACATTACTGTACACACACGCACCTACACATATGCAACTCACAGTTGATTCCATGATTCAATTCACAATTGATTCCATGATTATTAAAAATATGAATTATACGAATTTATTAATACAACCAGCTGTAAATGTAAATAAACAGAGAATAAATTAATAACAAATATATCCATGCACTTTCAATAATATCTATCCGCCTACCCTCCTCAATAAATGATATTTACTTACAATAAATAGATAATAAATTGTAATAAATGTGAAAAAATAGAAAATAAATAACTCAATATGAATAAATATGGAATAAATAACAGCAAAAATGAATATATAAATACGTAAACAGTCAATTCAAAACAGTCAGCTCCTTCAGTAGAATTTCATTGAGTTCAGCCTTGAAAATTATCAGATTGTTCTGCGAGAAAGCATGCTCCCGAATGCATTACAGGCACCCACAGTGGCCGGAAGAAAGCGACATTGGAATTGTTTTGTACGTAAACGAATTGGAGCTATAAACTGGAAATGTTGTGTGGATATAATCCGTGTGCTCCCTGCTGTGACAAAAGTGACATATTCATCTCAGAAAGTGACTTATTCATCACATGGTGGTTGATGTGATTGATCTTGTATAGCATGCACACGATGCTGACCTTTCAGATCTCAATATCTGATGACCTTTGAAGAAATAACAAAGATCAACAAGAACCAAGTCACCACAGGGGAACTTGCAAGTTCTAACAACTCTGTTCATGCGATTGAGGTGATAATCGGCAGCAGACGACCACACGGGGTCGCAGTACTCCAGATTTGGCAGAATGAAACTGCTAAATTTAGGAAACTGCAAATTTAGGATATTTTGCTACTACCGAACATCCGATACGCTTTTTTATAATCCCTAGTTTCCGCGATGCCGAACAAACCAGCCTCCGAATGTGACTTAATTGTCAGTTTTGAGTATACATGCACTCCCAAGATTTTGAGCTCATCACACAATTTTAGTTGGGCGTAATTTGTGGAAATAACTCCATGTGAAGGCTTAACAGTACGTGACCTTGAAACCAGCAAGCTTTTATATATGAGTATGATTATGCTGAGTTATGTCCTGTTCTCAGATTGCGGACATGGCGGATTTAGGAACTCACGATCATTTGTTGACCGTGGACGCTAGCACCGACGCGACCGCTGGCCGCGCCAGTGCTGCTGTCGACGATGCGGGCTGGAAGCAATATCTTCTGGCGTGGCTCGACTGGGCGGCACGATGGGCCGCCTCAGATCCCTACGACTTTCTGTTTCGCATGCTGCTGCTACTCACACCGCTGCTGCTGCTGTCGGCCTTTCTGTCGAACAAATTGGCCAAAGCCATCGAGAAGGAGCAACGCGAGCAGCAGAAAAAGGGCAAGCTTAAAATAAGCGTAGCGGCCAGCAAGAAGAAAAATGCCAAAAAAGATGACTGAGATGGGCGTTGTTCATGCTTGATTTATCCAGGACACATGAATATGTTTCTGGCGTGTTGTCAGTCAATTTATATATAATTGTTGCGTCGTGATGTTGATTGGTGAACATTGTTAACGTTCATCAAGGTATTCAATTTGTTCATTCGAGTATCATTCATGCTTGCACATCGAAATAGAGTTTTTGGCGTATATATGAGACTTTGATAGGTAGACATGTTCAGACATGTCCAATTGACATTTTTATCGTGATACGTTTATTATTATTATTATTATTAATTACAGGCAAATCCAGTAGCATGGGAAGAGTGCAAGCACTATTACCACCCTAAGGTGGCCCCATGTACCGGAAGCGCCCAAAAGATTCAGAGAGAAAGAGAGTTCGAAGAGAAATAAGTCCAGAAAGAGAGTTGGAAAGAAAATAATAAATAAATAACAATAAATAATAAACCATCATCCGATAACAATCCATAATGTCACTCCGCCCACGTTCCTCAATAAATAATAACAATCAACAATAAATATGTGATTCAGTAAATATCAGCCATCAATAAATAAGAATAAATATTAATAAATAACAATCAAGAACAATACATATGATTCAATAAGAAAAATCCAACAATAAATATAAATATGATTCAATAAGTAACAACAACACAAATGAATATGATTCAATAAACAATAACATCAATAAATATGATTCAATAAACAACAACAATAAATATGATTTAATAAACAGCAACAACAATAAATATGATTCAATAAACAACAACAACAATAAATTGTAACGGTTGTGATAATAATACTAATATGTTGTTATGTTGTTCTTCGTTCGGCTGATCGTGAAGTCTTGATAGTTCCTCTTGATGTTGTGTTCCGCGATAACAAATAATGATCACCCAGTCGAAGTTGAATTGTATATTTTCAGCAATCAGTCAATCTACGTTAAAGTTATTATTAAATCTAATGAATTAATTACGGCTTGCCTGAGTGAGTGGTGAGTCCTATCTCGCACGTCGACAGTCCAACCAACTAACTGATCCACCAACAAGCACAGCCAAAGTACCCCCTTATTCTCATTAAACCCCGGGTTATATACCTACGAACACACGTCGTTGGCACCATATTTCGCAAGCCATTGCCAACTGGCCAAACCGCTCGAACCACACAACCGGGACACAAGCTATTTCTGAATGCGATCTGACAGTACACAGGCGTGTTGCAATTAGATGCTCAGCCAAGTCAGACACACAAAAAAGATAATTAATCAACGGTAACACGTTGCCAAGCATATCAGGGGCAGTGTACTACTGACGCCACCCTCACACATAAATTAGCCTAACGACAGCTGCACAAGTAGGCCGCTAAAGAACGCGAACGTAAACTGAGAAAGAAAACTGAGTAAACTGACAGATAGAAAACTGGTCTGATTATAAATTTGTTATATAAATATGATTCAATAAACAGCTACAACAATAAATATGATTCAATAAACAACAACAACAATAAATATGATTCAATTAGCAGCAACAACAATAAATAGGATTCAATAAACAACAACAGTCAACACTGAGTAAAAGTATAATTTAATAAATAACAACAACCAATAATACATAGTAATAAATAGAGAGTAAAATAGGAATAAATATAAATAAATAGAAAATAAATAACAATAAGCATGAATAAATAACAATAAATATGAATAAATATACAATTAATAAGACTCAACAGTCAATTCCGCTCTTTCAGTAGCATTTCATTTACATTGGCCTTGAATTTGTTCAAATTGTTCTGCAAGAAAGCCTCCTCCTTCAACGTGTTCCAAGTAGACACAGTGGCCGGAAGAAAGCAACGTTGGAATTGTTTTGTACGACAACGAATTGGAGCCATGCACTGGGAATGCTGTTTGGATGTAAACCGTGTGCTTCTTGCTGCCACGAAATCATCAGGAATTGACTTGTTCATCGGATGATGGTCGTTGTGCTTGATCTTGTACAGCATGCACACGCTGCTGACCTTTAGACGATGGCAAAGATCACCAAGAACCAAGTCACCACAGAGGAACTTGCAAGTTCTAACAACTCTGTTGATGAGATTGAGGTGACAATCCGCAGCAGAAGACCACACGGGGGCGCAGTACTCCAGAATTGGCAAAATGAAACAGCGAAAACAACTTTTTGAGATTGTGCTGCTACCGAACATCCGATATGCCTTTCTTATAATTCCCAGTTTCGGCGATGCCGAACAAACTAGCTTCCTAATGTGACTCTCAAACGTCAGCTTTGAGTCTACATGTACTCCCAATATTTTGAGCTCATCACACACGCTGAGTTGGGCGTCGTTTATGAGGATAGCTCCATGTGAAGGCTGAACGGTACGTGACCTAGAAACCAACAAGCATTTATATTTCGAAGTGTTCAGCATCATATTCCACCTCTCACACCACTTCAGGACGCTGCTGAGATCTTCGTTGACCGTTTGACGCACCTGTGGTCTGTCCGAAGGAGATGAAATTACAGCCGTCAAGGTGATATCATCAGCATATCCATATACAGGGTTGCGAGTGGTTGTGTACAGGTCAGCGGTGTAAATTTTGAACAAAATAGGACCCAACACACTTCCCTGCGGGACACCGGACACAATGCTCTGCCAGCCACTGTATGCTCCATCGATAGCAACACGTTGTACGCGATTGGATAGAAATTGATGGAAAACACTTAGCAAACGGCCGCCGACTCCAATGTTTCTCAGTTTTTGCAACAAGCCCTGGTGGCTCACACGGTCAAATGCTGCCGAGAAATCCAACTGCACAATCCAGGCTTCACTGCCTTTGTCTAGCACTTGCTGGAGCTCATGCGTGATAGTAAGCAGAGCGTCAGTCGTGCTGAGTTTTTTGCGGTATGCAAATTGGTTTTCCGACAGCAGATTGTTGCTCTCCAGGTACTTGGACAGTCTGGAAGATATCAAGTGCTCCAATATTTTGGACAGAATCGGCGTTATTGATAGAGGCCGGTAGTTTGCAACATCAGCTGAATTGGTTCTTTTTGGTATGGGCGTGATATTCGCAACCCGCCAACATGATGGAAACGAACCAGTCTTCATCAAGCGCCTGAAAAGAGCACTGAGCTTCGGAGCTAGAGTATCTGCCGTGTTCTTGAAAAATAGCGGAAACATATTCAGAGGGTCTGTTCCTCCGTGGGCATCAAGGTGTTTCATGAGATTCGCAACTTCTTTTGATCGGAAGGCAATGCCTTTGATTTTCGGGGCGAGGACAGTTGAATCGTCAGACGGAATGGACCCTTGACATTGCTTGGTATTGAAGTAATCCATAAGCAACTCTGCCTTCTCTGTTGGGTTGATTTTGAGCTCACCGTTCGCTGAAAATAAAGGAGGGACAGACAGGTCATGTCCAAACACTGACGATTTCAACGTTGACCACCATTTGTGGGCGTCATTGGCAGATGTTAGCTTTTCAGCAAGTTTCTTTGAGTGACGTGTTTCCGCTTCTGAATACACATGCTCAGCATGCCGTCTGGCCTCAGTGTAGACATTCCATGAATCGGCTGAGCGTGATCGGAGCCACTTGTGGTAAGCCTCCTGCTTGGATTCACGTGCGCTGCGACATTCGTTGGTGAACCAGGCTTTGTCATCAGAGCGAAAACGTAGTTTTTTTATTAGGCACTCTCCTTGAGATGACATCGGTAATGTATTTGTTCAATGCATCGATGGGGCATTCCTTCTGCTGCAGATTTGAAACTTTAATTGCTTTCAATTCATCATTCACCTTCACCTAGTCAACATTGTTCTTCATGTGCACGAGCCTTGAAATCGTGTAAGGAGAAACCTTCTGTCTCAATGTCAACTTCACGGATAGCGACGAGTGATCTGAACTTCCTATTGGAGCTTCCACGTTTACACTCACGATATCTGAGACGTCTGTCATAACCAAGTCCAAACAGTTTCCCGCTTGATGTGTGGGACCGGACACCATTTGGGAGCAGCCAGAAATGTTGCAGAAATCATATGCTGCTCTACCATGAGCGTCTGTAGGAGATGTCGACAAGAGCCACTCACGGTGATGGGCGCTCATGTCTCCCACAAATACAAATGCTGACTTGGTGTCCTTCTCCTGAATTGTTGACATGGCTGACAAGAGACATTCGTAGATAGAGTCGTTACTGTCTGGATTTCGGTAGGCTCCAAAGATGTAAAATTTCATCAAGGCGGTGTTGACACGCAGCAGCATAACTTCATGACAAGTGCAGTCGTGCGCTGTAATTCTCGTAGCTGAAAAGCCTTTGCGGACGTACACTGCCATGCCACGCCGCCTGTTTTTTGAGTCACGTTTGATTAGCAATGGTTTACTGAAACCTGGCATCAAGAGCTCAGATTGGTCCCGATAATCGGACACAAGCGTTTCGGCACAGATCTTATACAAGCCTCTGATGTTTGCGTAAAGTATATTTGAAAATCGTTTTTGTGGTCGAGCAGGACCGGAATTCATTTCGACATCGCCACACATCATCAGCAGAAACGACAAATCCACGGTGTGTGGTGTGTGCACACACACAACGCAAAGCAAACATACAATTAAACACATAATGCACGACGCATGCGAGCACAAAAACACAACACATAACACATGCATACGAAATGTCACAAAAAAACAAGCATACAACACACACAATACAAAGCAAACATACACACAAATACACACACAACAAGAAAAACACTAGAAAACACATGTGATAACAATTTATTGAGAGCTCATTGTTAAACACATATCGCAAGGCAAAATGTCCAATGGGCGACCACAAAGACAGAGTATGAGAGTAACACAGAATTAGTTGGCACCTCAGTGCGAGGAAAGAGCTGGGCGCTGACGGAAAACCGGCCGTTAGCCGTCGGGGCTGGGCTACAATTTTCAGCCCGCCACATCAACAAAGCAGACACGAGGCATAAAATAATACATATATCCATGAACAACACTTATATTTATAGACAAAGTTAAATATAATAATATACAAACTGAACTGAAAAGTGACGAAAAAGAATGTGATGAGAGAATTCAGCAGGAAGATTGCAAAGCAACTATGGCTGCGAACCCTGATTCTCAATCACATTCAGAAACAAAATATAAAAATTCAAATATATAACCTGAAACAAAAGAAAGATGAATTGACTTAAACAGTCTTAGAAGTAAATGAATGAGCTCGCAAGAAGAAAATATCCGCCTTTAAAAAGGCAAATATTATCAATGAACGAAACGGGTAATGAAAAATCAAAATAACGCTAAATCAAATATAATAATAAAACAACTGAAATATAACTCAAGGAACACTCAGCGTTAGCAGAAAGCAGGATCTGTCGTCGGTGAGCGTCAGCGAAGCGTAGACAGCCGGGCGCGAACGAGCGACGGAAAACACGTGCACACTCAGCGAGGGTTAGTTAGAGACGATAGTTACGTTACGTTACGTTACGTTACGTTACGTTACGTTACGTTACGTTACGCTACGTTACGTTACGTTACGTTACGTTACGTTACGTTACGTTACGTTACGTTACGTTACGTTACGTTACGTTACGTTACGTTACGTTACGTTAGTTTCATTCGATATTCTATGCTTAAATTTCATACCTTGAAAGCTTCTTAGTTTAATAGCGTGGTATGCTGTGTCATTTTATGTATTATTGGTGGTCATACAATGAGTATATTACACACAATCAGGAAATATAAAACAAAACAGTTGCACAACACATTTTAGGGTGTAAGAGTAACTCCTGTCTTAACCACTGAATTTAAATGTAACAAATTTTCAATTTCATGCAACTAGAAAAAGATCCCAAAAATAAACAAATATGCATTGCAATTTGCATTGTTTCTATTTTATTATAGTGCTTGCATATGTTGTTGTATATCCTGTGCGCATGTGCCATTGAGTTCCTGTAACATGTTGATCATACGACCATGTATTGCACACTGTCCTGCGCCACACTCCCGAGACCCCGCGTGCGCACCGTCAAGCCACTCCCACGACAGTGGCGTGACGCGTGACGTCACGCACTGTTCATAACACACACGCACATATATCTACATACATATGTGACACCTCCCCCTCCAAGTCAATCACAACCTATATAAAACATGAAATAAAATACACGCACATACATACACACGTTATACCTCCCCCTCCAAGTTAATCACAACATACATACCACCTGAAATGGCATTGCATAACACGCGTTCACGGCACATAATCATTCAAATACGCCGGCGGTCGACGAATACGCATAGACCGCCGCGGTAACACATGATCCTCATTGCCTGTTGTGTTTGACCTGTTGGACGGGAGGACCTCAGGGCTGGGAAGCCCTTGGATCATCTGGTAGCTACG
Source organism: Sacculina carcini (assembly GCA_916048095.2). Lineage (NCBI taxonomy): Eukaryota > Metazoa > Arthropoda > Thecostraca > Sacculinidae > Sacculina > Sacculina carcini. The sequence goes on from OU696576.1 coordinate 4,321,856, forward strand.
GGTCGACTGCACGGGATTATCTTCCCCTGCCATCAAAATATGACGGCGATTTCGTCGATACAGTGTGCCACCCACTTTTACCAAATACGACTTATAGGGTAGCTTCCTTACACATTCTCCCCGTGACCACCAGTTTGGATCCGGCCGTTTTACCCGAACTGCTGTCCCTGGACGAATCGGCGGCAATGACCGCACTCCCTGATGATCATAATAATGTTTTTGATCGGCTTTGCTATTCAGCAAATTGTCCCGAACCCCTTTGGGAGGATCCGGCTCTAATGAACGTCGGGTTGTGGGCATCAGAGTGCGACACCGACGTCCGAACATAACGTGCGCCGGCGAGAAGGCTGTATATTGACTGGGTGTATTTCGCCAAAGCATGAGCGCCCACATGGGATTCTGCCGAGTATCGTGCGCTTTTCGGAAGATCCTCTTGATTAGCTTGACAGCGTTTTCTGCACGACCATTCGACTGCGGATACCTCGGACTTGACGTTATATGCAACATATCCACAAATGACGCAAACTCTTTGAAGTCAAGACTGGCAAATTGTGGCCCGTTATCAGACACAAGTACTTCCGGCACACCATAACGAGCAAATTGGTGGGAGAGAATATTTGTCACAGCCGTCGTTGTTACAGGCGACATTCGTTCAACTTCAATATATCCACTGAAGTAATCGACTAAAACGAGATAATGAGCACCGCGAAATTCGAATATATCCGTGCCAACTTTTTGCCACTGCCGACTTGGCACCTCGTGCGGCGTTAATGGCTCTGGAGGCTGTTGGGGACGGTATGAAATGCATGTTTCACATCGTAATATCTTGTCCCTCACCATTGCCGTCATTCCGGGCCAAAAGGCATTATCCCGGGCCAGCCTGAGTATTGAAGCCACTCCAATGTGACTTCTGTGAAACCTATTTAACAATTCAAGTCTCATTGACGATGGAATGACCAGCCTGTTTGACTTGTAAACCAGACCGTTCTGAACAGACGACTCATGTTTCACTGACCAGTAAGGGGCCGCTACCTGATCGACACTGCTTCGTTGTTCCGGCCACCCACTTATTACGTACTCACGCACTTTTTGTAAGCCTGGATCTGCCAACGTCGCTTCTCTGTATTTTTCCAAGCGCGCATCCGTTACCGCTAACTCATCAGACAGACTGAGTTCATTCATTTCCACCGCCCACGTCGCTATCTCAAGAGTGTTCGACATCGGTGCACGGCTCAGAGCATCAGCCACAGGAACTTCCGATCCAGGTGTGTATTTTAATTCAAATTGATATCGTTGCAAGGTCATCAACATTCTCTGTAAGCGAAGCGGTGCTTCCACAAGAGGCTTTTCACGAATGGCAACCAGCGGCTTATGATCCGTCTGAATTGTTACGTGCTGAGCGTATACAAACTGGTCTAACCTTTTCATTGCAAATGTAACCGCTAGCAACTCTTTCTCTATTTGCGAGTAAGCTTTCTCCGACTCGGTCAGCGCTCTGGAACAGTACACCACTAGACCCTTCTGCAGCAGCACAGCACCCAGACCGGATGAAGATGCATCACACTGAACAGTCGCCGGGGCATCCTTATCATAAAACGCCAGCAGAGGAGCCTCTGTTAGTAATCGCTTGATTCGCTCAAACGCAGTCTGACACGAGTCACTCCAGAACCAATCGTATTTTTGACTGAGCAAATGACGCATCGGAGCTGTTACCGTTGAAAATTCGGGAATAAATCGCGAGAGATAGGATGCAAGGATCTAGTACAATATTGCCCTATGAACATATTGGCCAAAAACGCCCGCATGCTCCCATACTCTGCAATAGGGCAATACGTTCAGCTCGGCCAGCGTAGTGTCAAAGGCGTATCAAGAGCGGTGAGTGCGACTGCGGCTTGTGGCAAATATGTTCACTTTTCACCATGGCGAAATTTAAGTGGTTTTCAACACAAGACAAGAGTTTATACACAAGTAGCTAGCACCTCACATACTGTGGGGTTATTGGCTAGGCTCAGTAATCTAAATTGACTTAACCTGACCTCACCTAACCTAGCCAAGACTAAACCTAGCCGCACAGTATGTTAGGTGCTAGCTACTTGTGTATAAACACTTGTCTTGTGTTGAAAACCACTGCAATTACGCTATGGTGAAAAGTGAACATATTGGCCACAAACCACAGTCGCACTCACCGCACTTGGTACGCCTTTGACACTACGCTGGCCGAGGTGAACATATTGCCCTATTGCAGAGTATGGGAGCATGCGGGCGTTTTTGGCCAATATGTTCATAGGGCAATATTGTAGTACTCCCGGATGCAATACCCATGAAACGCTTCAGCTCGATTTTGTTGCTTGGCGCCGGAAATTTAACTACAGCCTCCACTTTAGAAGGACTCACTTTAATTCCTGCTTCGCTTACCACATGACCCAACCACGAAAATTCCTGAACACGATAACGTAATTTGTCCTGATTTAGTCGTAAATTACATTTCTGAGCCTTGTCAAGAAATGCTCGCAATTTTGCATCATGATCGGCAATTGCCTCTGCGCGGGTCTCACCTTTTCCATATACTATAAAATCATCGGCTATTACCTCTACACCCTCTAGATCCGCTACCATCTCATGCATCAAGCGTTGCCAAATTTCTGGCGCACACGACACTCCATATGGCAAACGAGTCCATCTGTATCTACCAAATGGGGTATGAAAACAACACAGCAACGATGATTTTTTTGACAGACCAACGTGATGAAAAGCCGATCGAGCATCCAGCATGGTGAATACTTTTGCGCCTGATAGACGATAACTCACTTCATCAAAAGTTGGCGTAGGATAGTGCTCGCGCTTTATTGCTTTATTAAGGGTTCTCGGGTCGATACACACTCGGATATCGCCATCGGGTTTCGGTACAATCACCAAATTTGACACCCAATCCGTTGGCTGAGTTACGCGTACTAGAATACCCTGCCCCTCCAGTTGACTCAACCTGACACGCAATTTTTCACGCAGGTGAATACGAACTCTGTAAGGGTTTTCTACAACGGGATTCACCTTCGGATCAGTTTCAATATTAACATCAGAGGCTACCAGACCCACCCCTTCTTTAGTAAAAACACTTGGATATTGAGAAACGATGTAATCGCGAGCATTGTCGTTAACCCTCATATTAGCAAACATTGCGTCAGACTGAGTCACAGCCTGCACTTTTGGCACATACTCAAGGGGGTCACAATCATTACCAGCAATGAGGTTCATGTGCACCGACGACCGCAAGCTCAAAATGGGCATCAAGATCCAACACATCACATCAAGATCCAACACGTGAAATAACAATGAGTGACGCAAATTACACGTACGATTAATTAAGACAATCGTGACCTTCCCCACAGTCGACACAAGCTGACCATTGTACATGCGTAACATCATCTTACATGGTCTCAGATCAGTACACTCAACATCACCTGACATTTTAACATAGTCACTGCGAGACAAAACATTCGTCTCCTACCCTGAATCAATGAGCAATTTTAATGGCTTACCACAAACTGTAAACAAGGTCTTGAATACTTTACTGTCATTACAGTTATGTCCCTCAGCAATGGATAAGACATCCTGACAATCCCCCGCAGTCGCTTCATTGACGTTCACATCTCTTCTACTGTGAAATCTACTCGGACCATACCGGCTGGACGGTCTTCCTGTCGGCTGCGGCCGCTGCTGCTGCTGTTGTTGTTGTTGTTGCTGCCCATCAGATGCACCCGCACCCATGGTGCACGCCTCGCTACGAGCAAAATGATGCATCCGACCGCACGCATTGCAGCGACGCCCCCAGGCCTGACACAGCTCACGCCGCATCGCGTGGCGACGCCGGCAAAAACGACACTGGCGCGCCTCCACCTCCACCATGTCACTGATCTCACAGACGCTGGACTGAGTCGCCGATACCACCACATCGCCGCTGATGACCTGCTGGTCCCGCTTGGCCGCTTCTTCCGACAGGGCAATTTTCAGTGCAGAATCCAGAGTGAGCTCGGTCTCACGCAACAGCGCTTGCTGGGCCGCCTTATCTGCTATGCCCATCACTAGCCGGTCCCTCAGCATGCTGTCTAGATCTTTGAAATTACATGGGGCTCCTTGTTTTCTCAATGCCGACACGTACGCGCTCACCGTTTCTCCCGACTGTTGTACCCGCTGGTAGAAGCGGTACCGCTCGAGCACCTCGTTCTGGCGCGGCGCACAGTACTTCTCAAATTCTTGAACTAGCGCGTCCAAGCCATCCGTTTCCGTCCAACTGAAATGAGACGCCACTTCTTGAGCCTGCCGCCCTGCACAATTGAAAAATGTGCCCACTTGCACTGCCACCGGCTTTGTGCACAATTCTTTTGCCGCAGCAAAGTATGTCCAGTCTCTCCTCCATGCATTCCACTCCGACGCTAACACAGGTGAGGTCAACTCAAGCTCCGGAGGCTGTCTAGTTGCCATCCTTGAAACCCGCACAACAAAACTCACAGAGAAACGACACCACTCACACACACTCACAAATAACTCACAAATCTACTGGGCCCTTCTGACACCATGTAACATGTTGATCATACGACCATGTATTGCGCACTGTCCTGCGCCACACTCCCGAGCCCCCGCGTGCGCACCGTCAAGCCACTCCCACGACAGTGGCGTGACGCGTGACGTCACGCACTGTTCATAACACACACGCACATATATCTACATACATATGTGACAGTTCCTTGCCTAATTCACATTGCATGCTTCAAGTTCGTTTGCTATGAAATACGACCTTCAAATATCCTTCAAATAGCGGACTTGAAGGTACCATTAAAAAACTTCCACTATTTGTAGGTGTGATCTGCAGCAATGGTTATCAACCCTTTATAATGATAATCGTCAATTTTTTCACAAAATATTCTCATATCGTTTACTAGTTTGCATCTTTCTCAAATGATTCAACCAATATTTTTCATAACCCCGCAAAATTATTCAGCTGCGTGATGTTCTCTGTACGCCATGGTTTTCTAGGCTGTAGTTTGTGGAAGAGTCCCGTTTCTTCAATGTTGAGCACATCATTTGTAAAGACCGGATGCTTAGGCACCTAAAATGGGAAAAATAGGCAGGCACACAGGCACAATACAATACCAAAATGGGCAAATGTAGGTATATATTTGAAAAGGAGAAAAATATGAAAAGTAATCAAAAAAATTATAACATTGCTTTTACAATGCTTCAATGCTTTTACACATAATAAACATCCTTTCAATGTTTTTGAAAGTCAAATTGTGGCCACGATCGGACAACAGTACTTGAAAAGTTAAAAATTCCTGAAGTTTAAAAATCTCATTTGTATCCAACATTGTCTCCTTCAGTGACCTTAGGTTTATTGCAGTTGCACAAAATCATTTCCCCTGAGTGTGCTTCTGAGCTTCGCTATATAGCATGCTTGTGGCGGTTGGTAGCCACTGATCGACATAAGTTAATGTGAGGGCTATGGACTGACTGTATTTGTGCATAAAAGAAGAGACGAGAAAGACAAGTACAGACAAGCGTACACACAATGTCAAACACGCACAATGACGGACACACATCACGACACACTGACATTGTTCGTTTGACCTCGGTCGTGTACGGTTGTGCGTCTTGTGCTCAAGTGATATCAGTGGTTTTCAAACTACATTGAGTAGCCAACACTGCAATCATGGAAGTAGCCACGAAGCGTGGCATAACAATTTCAACGCCGACTGCAAGTGACATCGACGCTCCTGATGACGTCACCTTGATAGTAACAAGGAACGATACGAACGGCGGTATTTCGTGTCTCCCCTCGCAGGCAGCGGCCGTCCTGAACAAGTCACCACTGGCCCGACACATAATTGAGCTGCGCCCTCTGGGTAGGAGTTCAGCCGTCATACAGGTGAAACACACTGCAATTGGTGATCCCAAGTGGCAAGGAATCATCAAAGGAGTTTCACTATTCAAACAGCACACTCCCAGTGGACATTGGTAGTCAGGCGTTCATATACGTTTGAGAAGGATGTGAATCACGGCAGGTTGGGCCCACTGAATAAAGAACAAGTCAAAGTGGAGGATATAATCGATGTCATCAAAACAAACAATGCCTCTCATATCATGGGATCCCGCGAAATGACACAGTCAAAGCGCGTACATGAAAATCACAGTGAAAGCGCCAATACCAACGCGGGTATTTGTCGAGTATGTGAGTTTTCACGTCAGCCCATATATACCTCCAATCCTACGCTGTCCCAATTTTTTCTCCCTGCGGTAGGGGGGTTAGAATTCTGCCGCCGTAGCTGCCGCGTGTCGTAAAAGGCGACTAAAGGCAGACATGTCTGGTCAGGTTTCGGCCTGCTACTGGTAACATGTAACCCGGTACAACCAGCCGCATGGTCGGAATGTCGGCGACTAATCCGGCGCCCCACTGGCCTATGCCAGTGAGGAGGGTGGCCAGACATCCAGCAGGAAAAAAATCAAGACCTGTCAAAGGACGGATGAGCTGTTTAGCAGCCAACGGCCATCTGGAAACCCTCCCCCGTCGGATCGGCAAACAGGATCCTGGCCGCTGAGTGTCACGTCGCCCGGGGTATAGTGGTGGCGTGACGCAACACTCGTCTTTGGCCTGCGCGTCGAACCCCGACGGGGCCGCTGTTTGGCTCCTCGACAGTGGAGAGAATGGTCCGACGCCGGCACGGGTGGCCGGATAGGGCTCAAGAGGGATAGGGCTCAAGGTCCGGCGCTGTAGCTCCCGCGGACTCGTACCGGCCGGAGCTCGCAGCGATCTCAGGGGTATTCGGTGCCCGTACAGCGCGCACCACCACTGGCGTGGCATCCCATGCTGGCTCTGCCCGTCCCCCCAGTAGGGCCCCGTGCAGATATGGGTGGTCGTGCGCGCAGAGACAAACAAAAAATTAACGGCTTCAAAACATACAACCACCCCAACTGCTGGTCGTTCATCGGGCGATCGGCCACGGCCGCCGAAAGGTGGTCGTACTGTGAGCCACTTGCACGACTACAGTCGTGCTGCACCTGTGCCGATGGTGCTGGTTCTCATCAGCACCAATGAACACGTGAAATTGTCCTCGCTGAACCCGTTCCGTCGTCTGGATGGGTTCAAGAACATCGGAGACGCGCCTGTCGAGGTCAGCCGACAGATAGACGGTTCTCTGCTGGTTAAATACGGCAATGAGACGGCAGCAGCCCGCGCGATGAATGCCGACACATTCCGGTATCGCGTGGGATCGGGCAGTGACAAGCGTTGGGTGAGCACCCCCATCTCGGTGTGTGCGCATTCGACACTTAACCATGCCAGAGGTGTTATGTTTTGTCGTGCGCTAGAGGGTGTCGAGAACGAAGAAATCTGCGACGGTTTGTCATCCCAGGGTGTCATCCGTGTGGAGCGTATCTGTGTCGTGTCAAGAAACGCGTGCAACAACGTAACGTGTATTGACCACAAGTCCTGTCAATGCAATGCTGTTCCGCGCTTCTAGCAACATGGACAGCGTGCAGTGTGCTCGTGCAAGATGACACCGCCGCTATATGATATACATGAATGGAGAGTCCAGCGTTCACCATCAAATTCAGCCTTGAAGTCCTGTTCCTCGATCAATACTTTTGGCGATGATGACACACATGCTGCAGTGGAGATACCATTGCAAGAAATTGGCGTGGCAATGACTTTGCCACATCCCAAATGAACTTCACCATTTCTACTCACATAGAGACCACCAGCTGATTTGATTGCGTCCATGCCCAGGATGATATCAAATGGCGGATGTTAGTCCGACTCGACCATCCACAGAACAACATAGTCAATTACAGATGGTCCTGACAAAGAAAGGCCAATATTTTTCATTTCAACATATTTATTCAAACACACAGCTGAACCGTTCATAATTCGCATAACAAGATAACCTCCGTGAATTTCGCTCCTCGTTTTGCTATTGAAAATAAGCGAATCGGAACTCCCAGTATCAACCAAAGCAGTGTATGACACGCCATCAATATATATGTTCAGCACTGGTCCGTGCTGTTGCGCTGTGGGGGGTCGACAGACAGTGCCATTGAAGCTGATCCGGCCGACCCCCCTCTGGCGCTTCCCGAACGAGCACACTGCTTTGAAACGTGTCCAGGTTGACCACATGAAAAACACACGACACCTGTTCGCTGTTTTCTGTTCTTACAATGTTTCGCTATGTGTCCATTTTTGCCACACTCATAGCAAGCATAATTTTTCAACCTTGAAGCGACATACGCATGAGGAGTTTCCGACATAGTATTATTATTATTAATATTATTATTATTATTATTATTATTAATTACAGGCAAATCCAGTAGCATGGGAAGAGTGCAAGCACTATTACCACCCTAAGGTGGCCCCATGTACCGGAAGCGCCCAAAAGATTCAGAGAGAAAGAGAGTTCGAAAAGAAAAAAGTCTAGAAAGAGAGTTGGAAAGAAAATAATAAATAAATAACAATAAATAAAAAACCATCATCCGATAACAATCCATAATGTCACTCCGCCCACGTTCCTCAATAAATAATAACAATCATCAATAAATATGTGATTAGGTAAATAACAGCCATCAATAAATAAGAATAAATATTAATAAATAAGTAATAAATAACAATCAACAACAATAAATATTATTCAATAAGAAACCTCCAACAATAAATATAAATATGATTCAATAAGTAACAACAACACAAATAAATATGATTCAATAAACAACAACACCAATAAATATGATTCAATATACAACAACAACAATAAATATGATTCAATAAATAGCAAGAACAATAAATATGATTCAATAAACAACAACAGCCAACACTGAGTAAAAGTATAATTTAATAAATAACAACAACCAATAATAAATAGTAATAAATAGAGAGTAAAATGAGAATAAATATAAATAAATAGAAAATAAATAACAATAAGCATGAATAAATAACAATAAATATGAATAAATATACAATTAATAAGACTCCACAGTCAATTCCGCTCTTTCAGTAGCATTTCATTTACTTTAGCCTTGAATTTCTTCAAATTGTTCCGCGAGAAAGCCTCCTCCTTCAATGTGTTCCAAGTAGACACAGTGGCCGGAAGAAAGCAACGTTGGAATTGTTTTGTACGACAACGAATTGGAGCCATGCACTGGGAATGCTGTTTGGATGTAAACCGTGTGCTTCTTGCTGCCAGGAAATCATCAGGAATTGACTTGCTCATCGGATGATGGCCGTTGTGCTTGATCTTGTACAGCATGCACACGCTGCTGACCTTTCGACGATGTCAAAGATCACCAAGAACCAAGTCACCACAGAGGAACTTGCAAGTTCTAACAATTCTGTTGATGAGATTGAGGTGACAATCCGCAGCAGAAGACCACACGGGGGCGCAGTACTCCAGAATTGGCAAAATTAAACAGCGAAAACAACTTTTTGAGATTGTGCTGCTACCGAACATCCGATATGCCTTTCTTATAATTCCCAGTTTCCGCGATGCCGAACAAACTAGCTTCCGAATGTGACTCTCAAACGTCAGCTTTGAGTCTACATGTACTCCCAATATTTTGAGCTCATCACACACGCTGAGTTGGGCGTCATTTATGAGGATAGCTCCATGTGAAGGCTGAACGGTACGTGACCTAGAAACCAACAAGCATTTAGATTTCGAAGTGTTCAGCATCATATTCCAAAAGTAGTAGATTTTCCGCCACTTCTCTGATCAACCACCACTTGTTTGGCACAGCTCAACACGTTGTCAATCTTCAGTGTTGAACCGTGCATTGCGCGAACAGTTTCCTGAACAACTGGAGGCAGCCCACGTAAAAACTGACATGCAATCCATTGGTCACTTTCACTTGAGGAGATGCATCGTCCAAGAGACCGAAGATTAGTCATATATTCGTCCAGGGTCTCATCTGGTCTCCAATTCCTAGTGACAAACTGCTCGTACGCCACACAGGGAGTTAATCCTAACGATTGTCGTAAAGCCGCAACAATAGCTGTCTCCTCCTTTTTATCTCCTTCAGACAGTTTTTGGAAGACATGAAACGCTTTTCCAATCAGAAAAAATGGAAGCACACTCGCAACATCCGCTATGTTCTTCAATTTACAGCCCAACCTCAATTTTTCTAGCCAACTATCCAGTTCGCCGCTGCCATCGTACTTCTCCACAATATCGGTAAGTTTCAGTGTTTCCATGATTAATTCGGCCGAAATAGCTTGTTGGAGAATCAAGACGCAGGCCCAAACACAAGTGATATATTGATAATAGCAAAGCAAACAGTAGAAATAGATATATGAGTTGAAGCACTAACCAGTCGTAATTTCTTCCTTACACGAACGTACACTTCTCACACGCAGACTACTCCACTGACACGTTCACAATACAATCAGACATCGCAGACTCAAGCACTACGCACAACAACGACCACACACGAACGAACACCCCTCGCGACTCCCTGTATACTACACATACAGACATACACGCCTCGACGCCTCTAGGCACGAACCGCTCGTGCTAATACAACAGACAGACATACACTCATGGACGCACAGCCAAGCGCCCACTCCTCTCACACTAGCGCCCTCTCCTCTCACACTGAAACATGACACCTTCAACTCTACCGTGTACTGCCTATCCTCCGCTCACATGAAACCTGGCTTGATCCTCGCTAAGGGGCTGGACAAGTCACGACGACTGTCGACGATTTTACATCTGACGGTGAAAAACCTTGAGGAATATGTGAATCCTCAATTGCTTACGCTGCGAGTTAAGTTTTTTATTAACCCATGTCCTCACAACCATCGGTTTAGTTTTCGATGTGCTGTGGAAAGATGTCGAATTCATGGCAAATTATTTTCACTGCATATGTCACGAACCAAGATGATCTGCTTGAAATTATACATCTATTATACTGTTTGTTTGTTTATTTACCGCGATGCATAATTGAGTGTAACATTTAGTGTTTAATCAAACCGATTGCTTAAACAATTGGAACTAGTTGATAAAATATTCATGCAACATTTATTAAACAATAGTCATGCACAGAATTGAATGGAATATTTATTGTTTCACCAGCGTGGTAGATAGAACAAGTTAGAACAAGTTAATAACAAATTCCAATATATCCCCCTGCGGTAGGGGGTTAGATTTCTGCCGCCGTAGCTGTCGCGTGTCGTAAAAGGCGACTAAAGGCAGACATGTCTGGTCAGGTTTCTGCCTGCTACTGGTAACATGTAACCCGGTACAACCAGCCGCATGGTCGGAATGTCGGCGACTAATCCGGCCCCCCACTGGCCTATGCCAGTGAGGAGGGTGGCCAGGCACCCAGCAGGAAGAAAAACAATACCTGTCAAAGGGCGGATGAGCTGTTTAGTAGCCAACGGCCATCTGGAAACCCTCCCCCGTCGGATCGGCAAACAGGATCCTGGCCCCTGAGTGTCACGCCACCCGGGGTATAGTGGTGGCGTGATGCAACACTCGTCTTTGACCTGCGCGTCGAACCCCGACGGGGCCGCTGTTTGGCGCCTCCACAGTGGAGAGAATGGTCCGACGCCTGCACGGGTGGCCGGATAGGGCTCAAGAGGGTCAAGGGTGAGGTGTCTGGTGCTCGAGGGGGGCCCCACCCGGTGCAGTGTCCGCCGTTTGTAGTGGGGCTGCAGTTGCTGAGTCCAGATGGACCGGTGGGGGTCACTGGTCCGGGCTTGGTACTGTAGCTCCCGCGGACTCGTACCGGGCGGAGCTCGCAGCGAACTAAGGGACATTCTGTGCCCGTACAGCGCACACCACCACTGGCGTGGCATCCCATGCTGGCTCTGCCCGTCCTCCCAGTAGGGCCCCGTGCAGAGGTGGGTGGTCGTGTGCGCAGAGACAACGAAACATCTCATGGCTACAAAACCCACAACCACCCCACCTGCTGGTCGTCCATCGGGCGATCGGCCACGGCCGCCGAAAGGTGGTCGTACTGTGAGCCACTTGCACGACGACAGTCGTGTTGCACCTGTGCCGATGGTGCTGGTTCTTACCAGCACCAATGAAAACGTGAAATTCTCCTCGCTGAACCCATTCCGTCGTCTGGATGGGTTCAAGAACATCGGAGACGCGCCTGTCGAGGCCAGCCGACAGAGAGACGGTTCTCTGCTGGTTAAATACGGCTCTGAGACGGCAGCAGCCCGCGCGATGAAGGCCGACACATTCCGGTATCGCGTGGGATCGGGCAGTGACAAGCGTTGGGTGAGCACCCCCATCTCGGTGTGTGCGCATTCGACACTTAACCATGCCAGAGGTGTTATGTTTTGTCGTGCGCTAGAGGGTGTTGAGAACGAAGAAATCTGCGACGGTTTGTCATCCCAGGGTGTTATCCGTGTGGAGCGCATCGTCCGGCGGCATGGGGATAGCGAGGTGCCAACGCACTCGTTTTTCCTCACGTTCGACGGTGTTGTTCTGCCGGATGATATATAAGTCGGTGACATCCGTCAGCGTATTCGTGTCCGCCCCTAGGTACCCAACCCAATGCGATGTTACAGGTGCCAACGTTTCGACCATACGAGCTCCCGCTGCAACCGTGCTGAAATCTGCGGACGCTGCTCATCCGAACGGCACACCGCTGCTGATTGCGACAATGAGTATTTCTGCGTCAATTGCAGGAGCAGCGGTCATGCGTCCTCGTCGCGTGACTGCCCGGAATGGTTGAAGGAAAAAGAAATTCTGCTATCCGCGCTGCCCAGCGCTGCAGTTTCGGCGAGGCGCGTGCTGTATATCGCAGCTCGCATCCATCGGGCCCGTCCTATGTCGCCGTCGTCACGAAGTCGGCTCAGCCTCTACAGTCTGTCGACTCGTTTCTGGAGAAGCTGACTGTTGGAGACTTCTTGAAGCTGGCGGGACGAATGGGCTTGAAGCTGGTCGTACCTGAGGCTGATAAACATGAGCTTGAACCAACACCGGTTGATCGGCGGCCTGAGGAGGCTGCCGTGTCGCGGTCGCCAACGGCCGCACCCCAGCGGTCCCAGGCGTCCGCGACCCAGCAGCCTGAAAAGGCTGCTGAGCGGCGACCTCAGCGGGTCGCCGATCGGCCGGTCAACCGGCCGATGGACCGCGCTGGCAAATCGGCAGCGATGCCGATTAGTCAGTGCGGCAAAAAACCCGCCGCTCAGCAGGCTTCCAAGCCAGCAGAGCGGTCGTCTCCGAACCGGAGGAAATCCGGAGACTGGACGGTGGTTCAACACAAGAGCCGCAGTTCGGTCAAGTCAGCCTCGCCGAGAAGTGACCGGCGATCATCTCCCGGTCACAAAGCGAGCGCGGTCCCTGCATCTCCGCGCTCGGCGGCTGCTAGCGCACCGCCTTCCGCACACGACGGAGCGACTCCCACCACTGCCATGGAGGTGGAGAGTTCCTCTAAGCGGAAGCTCTCGGCCTCTCCAAGTGGGTCCCCACCTGACGCGGAGAGAGGACGATCGGCCAAGCGATGCGATTAGAGACCTGTGCTACCTGGTATTTAGTGTATATGTGCCTTTTTAACGGGAGTATCTATTTGTATTTTATTCTACTATATTTATTTTTATGTCCATTTTACAATGGAATTTTAGAGGTATTAGACCTAATTTTAATGATTTACGATTAATGATTAATGATTAATTGATTACGATGAATGATTTTAATGATTTTAGTGAGCCACTTGCACGACGACAGTCGTGTTGCACCTGTGCCGATGGTGCTGGTTTTTACCAGCACCAATGAAAACGTGAAATTCTCCTCGCTGAACCCATTCCGTCGTCTGGATGGGTTCAAGAACATCGGAGACGCGCCTGTCGAGGCCAGCCGACAGAGAGACGGTTCTCTGCTGGTTAAATACGGCTCTGAGACGGCAGCAGCCCGCGCGATGAAGGCCGACACATTCCGGTATCGCGTGGGATCGGGCAGTGACAAGCGTTGGGTGAGCACCCCCATCTCGGTGTGTGCGCATTCGACACTTAACCATGCCAGAGGTGTTATGTTTTGTCGTGCGCTAGAGGGTGTTGAGAACGAAGAAATCTGCGACGGTTTGTCATCCCAGGGTGTTATCCGTGTGGAGCGCATCGTCCGGCGGCATGGGGATAGCGAGGTGCCAACGCACTCGTTTTTCCTCACGTTCGACGGTGTTGTTCTGCCGGATGATATATAAGTCGGTGACATCCGTCAGCGTATTCGTGTCCGCCCCTAGGTACCCAACCCAATGCGATGTTACAGGTGCCAACGTTTCGACCATACGAGCTCCCACTGCAACCGTGCTGAAATCTGCGGACGCTGCTCATCCGAACGGCACACCGCTGCTGATTGCGACAATGAGTATTTCTGCGTCAATTGCAGGAGCAGCGGTCATGCGTCCTCGTCGCGTGACTGCCCGGAATGGTTGAAGGAAAAAGAAATTTTGCTATCCGCGCTGCCCAGCGCTGCAGTTTCGGCGAGGCGCGTGCTGTATATCGCAGCTCGCATCCATCGGGCCCGTCCTATGTCGCCGTCGTCACGAAGTCGGCTCAGCCTCTACAGTCTGTCGACTCGTTTCTGGAGAAGCTGACTCTTGGAGACTTCTTGAAGCTGGCGGGACGAATGGGCTTGAAGCTGGTCGTACCTGAGGCTGATAAACATGAGCTTGAACCAACACCGGTTGATCGGCGGCCTGAGGAGGCTGCCGTGTCGCGGTCGCCAACGGCCGCACCCCAGCGGTCCCAGGCGTCCGCGACCCAGCAGCCTGAAAAGGCTGCTGAGCGGCCACCTCAGCGGGTCGCCGATCGGCCGGTCAACCGGCCGATGGACCGCGCTGGCAAATCGGCAGCGATGCCGATTAGTCAGTGCGGCAAAAAACCCGCCGCTCAGCAGGCTTCCAAGCCAGCAGAGCGGTCGTCTCCGAACCGGAGGAAATCCGGAGACTGGACGGTGGTTCAACACAAGAGCCGCAGTTCGGTCAAGTCAGCCTCGCCGAGAAGTGACCGGCGATCATCTCCCGGTCACAAAGCGAGCGCGGTCCCTGCATCTCCGCGCTCGGCGGCTGCTAGCGCACCGCCTTCCGCACACGACGGAGCGACTCCCACCACTGCCATGGAGGTGGAGAGTTCCTCTAAGCGGAAGCTCTCGGCCTCTCCAAGTGGGTCCCCACCTGACGCGGAGAGAGGACGATCGGCCAAGCGATGCGATTAGAGACCTGTGCTACCTGGTATTTAGTGTATATGTGCCTTTTTAACGGGAGTATCTATTTGTATTTTATTCTACTATATTTATTTTTATGTCCATTTTACAATGGAATATTAGAGGTATTAGACCTAATTTTAATGATTTACTGCTTATTTTACACTCCCGACAACCATCGATTTTAACAATACAGGAGACTAAGCTTTAACTTCTTCGTATTTTAGTATTCATGATTTTAATGTTTTTAGACATAATACTCCCAGCTCGACTATAGCCCATGGCGGGGTTATGCTGGCTGTTCGCACCAGTGCACCCTGTCGCCGCCTGCGTACCTGTGGCCAACGGCCATCTGGAAACCCTCCCCCGTCGGATCGGCAAACAGGATCCTGGCCGCTGAGTGTCACGTCGCCCAGGGTATAGTGGTGGCGTGACACAACACAACGTATTTGGCCTGCGCGTCGAACCCCGACGGGGCCGCTGTTTGGCTCCTCGTCAGTGGAGAGAATGGTTGGACGACGGCACGGGTGGCTGGATATGGCTCAAGAGGGTCAAGGGTGAGGTGCCTGGTGCTCGAGGGGGGTCCCGCCCGGTGCAGTTTCCGCCGTTTGCAGTGGGGCTGCAGCTGCCGGGTCCAGATGGACTGGTGGGGGTCACTGGTCTGGGCCCGGCGCTGTAGCTGTCGCACCAGTGCACCCTGTCGCCGCCTGCATATTCAGTCAGATTTGCAGGTGGTTGCGGTTCGGTGCTGGCTGGATGGTAGGGAGGTGAGTGTGTGCTCATTGTACCTGCCGCCTGGTCGCCCGTTCCCAAGGGCGGACGTCGAGTTTTTAACCAGTTCACTTCCACCCCCTTTTTACGTGCTAGGCGATTTTAATGCTCACAGCCCTGTTTGGGGTTGTGATGCATATTGTAGCCGTGGTTTTATTATGGAGGATATTTTAACTGTTTTAGACATAGGTATTTTATACACAGGCACATATACGCATTGCACCATGCCATCGGGAAGCATGCCCGCTCTGTCAGTCTGTGCAGTCCCAGTCTGCAGGCATCCACGAGCTGGACCGTTGAGAACAGTCTGTATGGGAGTGACCACTTCCCTATATGGATCTGTCTCAATGAGGTACCTAGGTTGGGAACACGATCACCGAGATGGAATTTCAAACGAGCTGATTGGGTCCGCTATGATTGCTTGACACTGGAAGCCATGGGCAACCCCACACTTCGACCCAGCGTCGAATGTTTTACTGAGGTCATTGTCACCTGTGCCAAACAGATCATTCCGCGTACAGCATCGCGTCCCCGGCGGCGTCCTGTTCCTTGGTGGACAGACGCGTGTTCTGCGGCGTTGCGAGAGCGACGTCGTTGCTGGGGTCGCTTCCGGCGCAACAGCACGGTGACAAACATGCTTTGCTTTCGCCACGCTCGCGCACAAGCTCGATGGACTTTTCGCGAGGCGAAGCGGGCCTCGTGGGTGTCCTATGTGTCCAGCATCAGTCATGTGTCAATCGGCATTGTCCTATATCCACTATATGGGACCGTATAAAGCGCATCTCTGGGAAGTACCGTCCCACTCCTCTGCCTTCTCTGAAGATCAGTGGCGTGGACGTAATATATCCGGAGCATGTTGCTGACGAAATTGGCCGATATTTAGCGGAGCGCTGTCGTGCAAACGTAGACGACCCTGATTTTGCGGCGATCAAACAGCAGTGTGAGAGATCACCCGTTGATTTCTCCACCAGCTGTCAGCTGCCAATCAACAGCGATTTTTCTGCATCTGAGCTGAGAACAGCCTTGCGATCGCCTCGCGATGTGGCTGAAGGCCCTGATGAGGTACACAACCTCATGCTGAAACGTCTGTCGCCCGCAGTGCTGTCCACCTTGCTGCAGGTCTTCAATGATCTGTGGAATGGTGGGCAATTTCCGGCCTCCTGGCGACGGGCAATCGTGATACCCATCATGAAACAGGGCAAATCGGGCGATCACCCGTCTGACTATCGCCCGATATCGCTTACCTCCAGTCTCTGCAAACTGTTTGAGAAAATGGTTTGCAGACGGCTGGTATGGTTTCTGGAACGCGGTCGGCTGTTCAATGATGCTCAGTGCGGATTTCGCCAGGGTAGCTCAACGTTAGACCGATTGGTGACCATTGACTCTCGCGTACGTGAAAGTTTCACGCGAGGTCACCACGTCGGGGCCATATTCTTTGACATCGAAAAGGCATATGACACCACATGGCGACATGGTATTCTTCGCGAACTGCATCGCTGTGGTGTCAGAGGCAACATGGGGAGGTTCGTACACAATTTCCTTTTGCACCGCACATTCTATGTGCGTGTGGGGAACTCCCTGTCTCGTTCGTTCGATCAGGCAGAAGGCGTTTCACAGGGTAGTGTGCTGAGCGTGGCCCTTTTTGCCATAATGTTCAACGACATTGACAATCATTTGCCTCCCTCGATTGGACGGTCTCTATTTGTGGACGACTTCGCCATATGGTGTTCTTCCCGCAGGACTGTTGCTGTCCAGCGTCAACTGCAGCTGGCGGTGAATAAAATAGAGACTTGGGGAACGCGTAACGGCTTCCGCTTCTCGACGTCCAAAACGGTCGGTGTACACTTCTGCCGCCGTCGAGGTGCCTGCCCTGACATGGAAGTGGAATTGTACGGCAGTGCTGTCTCATTCCAACGCACGGTTCGGTTTTTAGGGGTCATGTTGGACTCGCGCTTGACCTACACCGACCATATTTCACAGCTGAGAACCACATGTCTAAAGGCACTGAATGTGCTGAAGACTGTTTCCCGCATGCGGTATGGAGCAGATCGACAGTCCCTTCTCCTTCTGTACCGCTCGTTAGTCAGGTCGCGTCTCGATTACGCAAGCATCGTATATGATCTGGCTTCGGAGTCAGCAAAAAGCCGGTTGAATGTCGTACACCACGCAGGGATACGCATTGCCACCGGCGCGTTTCGCACGTCGCCAATCGTCAGCTTCCTTGTTGAGGCTGATGAGGCTCCGCTGGCGCTCCGTCGTCAAGAGCTGGGCATGCGTTATTCTTGCAAGCTGGCAAGCACCCATGAAAACCCCGTGTATGACGTGGTATTTTCCCAGCATGTGCCTGAGCAACACTTTCCAGGACCTCAGTGTTCTGTGCTGTTTTGCAGCAAAATGAGGGCACTGCTGGAGTCATGCGGGATGGGTGCTAACGACGTCCTCAGACAAGAATACACGGCGGAGTCAACCTGGGAATCGGTCACACCCGAGGTTGACGTCTCGCTAGCAGCTCTGCCGAAACACCGTACAGTGCCCAGTGTGCTTCGCTCAAACACACTGGAGCTAATTCATTCTTACGGGCGGTATACTGCCGTGTACACTGATGGATCTAAGTCGGCCAGTGGTGTGGGTTGTGCGTTTGTAAGTGGAGGTACGTGCCGTTCGAGCACGCTGCCACCGAGCGCCTCCATTTACACGGCTGAACTTCACGCTATCCTGCTGGCCCTGGTTTTTATTCGCTCATCTTCTTTTTCATTGTTTTTAGTTTTATCTGACTCTCTTAGTGCTTTAACTTCATTATCGTCTTTCTCCTTACATCATCTTATACAGAGGATTTTTATCTCTCTTGACATCATCCATCACCAGGGCAAGCGTGTAAAGTTCTGCTGGATTCCGGCCCATATTGGTATATTGGGCAACGAGCGAGCTGACAGAGCCGCAAAAAGAGCTGCTGAACGAGACTTTTATTCATTTTATTTTAACTTTCCCATTCCGTATTCGGACTTTTATCCTATTATACATCGTTTCATCCGTTCTCGCTGGCAGCTCTCCTGGGACGAATGTGGTACTAACAAACTAAAAGCAGTGAAGCCCGAAATCGGACATTGGATGTGCTCTTATCGCCGGAAGAGGTCCGAGGAGGTGGTGCTCTGTCGTCTGCGTGTGGGTCACACGTACGACACGCATCGCCATCTTCTACTCGGACAACCTGAACCCACGTGCAGCGCATGTAATGCACGTCTCTCCGTGCAACACATCCTGGTGGAATGTCCATCATTCTCAGAGGCGCGTCAACGTTGTCTTGGATCCGTTTGGACTATTGACGAGGTTTTGGGACATGAGCAATCGGCGGTCATTGAGGGCCGCATTTTTGAATTTTACGGCTTTTGCCTTTTAAAACTATTTATTGATTTTTATTCTTCTGACTTTCATATTCATATCATTCACCCTCACGCTTGTTTATTTCATCGCTCCAATACGTTCATATGCATAGTTTTAGTTTAATTTAGTTAACAACAGACTGGGGGGTGCCATATGGTCCTAGAGGCCGGTGCACCCCAAAAACTCAATAATCAATCAATACATAAGAAACATGACATGCAAACAATCACACACGTTTCTTGAATGAAGGCTCTCCGCGAGCAGTGATTGACCAGACAGGTTCGGTGTTCGACATGATCATTTCGTCGTAGCTTTGGTTGGAATTCGGAAGGCTTGACGGTCCTTGTAACGCTTAAATATTATATCTGTCAAAAGTAGCAGCTGGTTTATCGTCGGCTCAGGAATCCGGTAGATCACAGTCTCGTCGTGTTTGGACAGCACCACCAGTCGAGCTTGTATATCCATTGCTGTCATTACTCGTACCATGACATCCTTTCGCATTTGTCGATTGTTTATCGTGTCCATAAACACATGAACTCATTTCTCGTCTATAAATATTTTCTCAGAACTCTTACGAGCCTTCCAGTATGGATCAAATAATTTATTTTAATCCATCACATTCTCCAGCTGTGCTTTTAGACGATTAATATTTTTTCTAGCACAATCTTTTTTCATTGTGCCGATGATAATCCAGACGCGATGCTCCAGTGGAACACCTTGTACTTTAGGCCAAATATTTTCAGTAACGAAATCTACTTTATAGCACTCAAGCGGCATAATTCTCGTCACCTGACGAGTCTCGCCTGACGTGTTATTGTCCATATTGAGTAGCACGTCAAATACTTGTGAATCGTCTAGGTATTCCACTTCCTGAATAGTTCGTGGATCCATAGCTGCTAGAGAATAAACTAAACGTTTGCACGACAAGACTCTCAAATACAAACTGAATGTATGCAATGAAGACGTGTTTCGGCTTATATTCGTGTGCTGTAACCATACCGGCGTATCGAGGCTAATTTCAGTATTCAGGTGTGCAGTGACATCACAATATCACGCAAAGGCCGTCTAACACCTGAGGCTATGCAGATATACATTCAAACGTGTATTTGCTCGCCAATCGAATTTTGCCGATTCATGCACGCTGCTTGACGAGGTCATATCGCGGTCACAAAGAATTAAATCAATCGCTCGCGTGGCGCTTGTCCAAGGACACATGAAAGGTCAAAGGTTAATGACAATAGCTGCTACATGGGAAGAAAATGAAGCTTATGAGCACACACACACATTACATTACATTACATTAAGACATTTATATCGCGCTTTTCACCCGAGGGTCTCAAAAGCGCTCACACACACACACTCAAGCACAAGAGCCATACACATACACAATCACGAACACACACACTCACCTACATACACACACACACACACACAAAACAGACAAGTACATATACGCACAAACACAGACACACTCACGTTTACATACTCAAAAACGCAAAAATGCAAACACAGACACACTCACGTTTACATACTCAAAAACGCAAAAATACACACGCACATACATATTGAATAAGATAGCACAGCAGACATACAGCACAGAATACAACACAAAATACAACACATTAAGACAACACAGCAGGCATACAACGACATACACTCAGATTGACAAATCACAACACAATAGACACACAAATACAAACCAGAAAACACAACATAACAGACATACAATGACATACACTGAAACACATAGACAGAGAACACAACTCAACAGACACACAAACACAGATAACAGAGCTCAACACAACAACACATAGACAGCATACAATGGAGAAACATACATACACAAGAACGAAAAACACACGCATGAAGCACATACACATAGAAGACAGAATTAGGAAACAATCAGACCTTATATTCAGTACTAATATATAAAATATTATTAAGACAGTAATAAGACTTAGTGATAAATAATTTTTTTGTATGTTTTTTGAAAAGAGATAGAGATTTGATTGAGCGTATAGAGGGAGAAAGCCTATTGTAGATACGAGGTCCTAAGATAGAGAAACAACGATTGTAGTGAGAATGCCCAGAAGGAAAGGAAGGTTCAACTAGTAGAAAAGGATCGTTAGAAGACCTAAGAGAAAGAGATGAGGTTTTATAAGACAGAAGGTCAAACAGATACGCAGGCTTACGAAGATGAAGAGCTGAAGGAATAATTAAACAAATACGATACTCAATAAGAGCCTTAATGGGAAGTAACCTAAGTTTTTGTAAAGAAGAAGAGACATGAGAACCCGAAGGAAGATTAAATATCATAAGACAGGCCTTATTAATTATAGATTGAAGTTTCCTAAGCTGGCGGTGGTTGAGAGATAGTAGAAGAGAACAGCAATACTGAATTTTACTGAAGATGAATGAGTTAGCTAACTTGAAAGCAGCAGAAATAGTTATATATCTACGAATGGAATAGATACGCCTAAGTTGAAAGTTACAGCACCTGATAATGTCAGAGATATGTGAATCAAAAGAAAGAGAGCTATCGAGAATGATACCAAGACTACGTACAGAGCAGGATAGAGGTATACTGAGTGAAGTAGTACTATTAGAAGATGGAAAGATAATATACTTAGTCTTATCAGGATTAAGTTTGAGATGACGAGTGAACGCCCAACTTTCAATATCAGATATAATAGAACTGACTGAAGAGAGAGAAATAGACACGGATGAGAGAAGGATCTGAATGTCATCAGCGAATATTTGAAACGACACATCGTGACGTCGAAGCACTTTCCCTACAGAGGTTAGATAGAAATTGAAGAGGAGAGGGCCTAAGACAGAGCCTTGAGGGACACCGCAAGTTAGTGGGCAAGCCTCACTACAAGAATCGGAAGAGGTAGAGACGTATTGAGATCTATCAGAGAGATAAGAGCGAAAGAAAGAGAGAGCTGTGTCGCTAATGCCTAAGTCTAACAGAGTATCAATAAGAAGCAGATGATTAACAGTGTCAAATGCAGCAGAAAAGTCTAGTTGTATAAGTAGAACATCCTTGCCAGAGAGAGTAGATTTGAGAATAGAATCATAGAGATATATTAGAGAAGTTTCTGTGGAGTGAAAGTGACGGAAGCCAGACTGCTCAGGAAGAAACAAATTTTCAGACTCAAGGTAGTCAGATAGCTGTATATAGGCAGCCATTTCAAAAACTTTGGACAGCCAAGGAATTCTAGAGATAGGTCTATAGTTACAAAGCGTGTTAGCATCCAGATAAGATTTCTTAAGTATAGGGAGAATACTGGCAGTTTTAGATGCAAGAAATTCCCCAAGAGTGAAAGAAGCATTGATGAAATTAGCTAAGAAAGGAAGGAGCAATTCAATGGAGTGAGGAATCCTGGAAAGATCAATGGGGTCGATAGATGAAGAATGGATTTTAACATGCCTTAGAATAGCTCTACAGTCAGAGATGGTTACTAAAGCAAAAGAGTTAAAAACAGATGAGGTTGAGCACGGAGAGGATAATGGTAAAACAGAAGGGAACAAGCAACGAATCTTATCGATTTTAGACTTGAAATGAATACGAATCAATAACTCAAACATACCCGAACATAGGCTTTATTCAACGTTTAAGCACTGGCATAACTAACTGATTCAACAAACCAAAACAAACACACCACAAACGTAAACATAGCGTCTTAATGTAACAACATCAAGAAACAATAAAATATATCAACCAGAAATACTACATTCACCCCCGCTAAGATCAAACACATGTACATACAACAACTGACATAAACAAGCATATCACTCATAATCTTTCAGGTATGAAGGTCTTCTCGACACACGTGAAGAGCGTCGCAGTACCTGGTTCTTGCCGTCTACTGGTGATGGTTCGGGAGATAAACCAGAACGACAGAAGGCTTCAGGATTCCGAGATGACAGTTGCACCACACTTTGTTCGTCCACACTATCCACGAACTCAGGAGCCTGAGTTATATTGGGCAAATCATCTGGTTGACGCTCATGAGTAACCGGAGTTTCACTGTCTGAAGACTGGCGGTCATCAGCAACAGCAGGAGCCAAATGGCGTAATGAGACAGTGGTTTCACGACCATCCCGAAGGCGAACATGTGCATACTCAGGGTTAGCCTCGATCAACTCCACTTCTTCAAAAAGCGATTCGTATTTGCTGCTCCTATTTTGCCGCTTCATGAGAACTATACCAGGAGTAGACAGCCATGAGGGGATAGACAACCCGTTTGCAGACTTTCTCATGTGATGAAACATTCTCTCATGAGGTGTTTGATTAGTGGCGGTGCAGAGGAGGCTTCGAATACAGTGTAGAGCATCAGGCAGCACTGTTTCCCACATACTACTCGGCAAATTTTTAGACTTGAGAGCCAGAGATATAGTCCTCCAAATAATGCCATTATAGCGTTCGGCCTGACCGTTTCCCTGGGGATTATATGCTGTGGTGCGACTGCACGCTACCCCGTGATTAACCAGAAAAAGTCACAATTCATCAGACATGAAAGTTGTTCCTCTGTCAGAATGGATGTAAGCCGGCATGCCAAACACAGAAAACAGGTGTCGAAGACATTCAATAACAGTAGACGCAGTCATGTCTTTACAAGGATAAACGAACGGAAATCTACTGAATTCGTCAATGATGGTTAAGAAATAACGATTTCTTCCTGTTGACGGCAATGGACCTTTGAAGTCCACATTCAAGCGTTCAAAGGGCTGAGTGGCTTTTATTAATTGACCAGGACTATGCTTCAAGAATTTCGGTTTGATTTCGGCACACCCGGAGCAAGAAGATGTCATATTTGTTATGTCAGAGATTGAGTATGGCAAGTTTTTAGTGCGAACATAATGAAACATTCTTGTTATACCCGGGTGGCATAGGGATATGTGCAGTTTCTTCAGATGATCAGCAGGTAAAGAAGAGCAGATATTCCTGGAGAGGGCGTCTGCGATATTGTTATCTTTACCGGGACGATAGAGAATATCATATGAGTAACAAGATAATTCCAAACGCCACCGGGTGATCTTGTCGTTTTTGATCTTCCCGTGTTGTTTGCTATCGAGCATAAATGAAACATATTTCTGATCTGTGACCAATTGGAAATGACGACCAAGTAAATAGTGTCTCCATTTACGAAGAGATTCGACAATCGCGTATGCCTCCTTCTCAACAGCTGAATGATGACGTTCGCTACGAGACAACGTTCTGGAGAAAAATGCAACCGGCCTGCTGTTATGGCTCAGCGTAGCACCAATAGCGAAGTCTGAGGCGTCAGTCTCTACGACAAAGGGTTTCGAATAGTCG
This sequence comes from Sacculina carcini, assembly GCA_916048095.2. Taxonomy (NCBI): domain Eukaryota; kingdom Metazoa; phylum Arthropoda; class Thecostraca; family Sacculinidae; genus Sacculina; species Sacculina carcini. The sequence goes on from OU696576.1 coordinate 4,346,522, forward strand.
ACAGCAGTGACCACAGCTTCGGCTATTTCAGATTTGATGTCTTCAAATGCTTTGGCCGCCACAGCGTTGAGTGGAAAAGATGCATGAACTAGAGGCCGGATTTTCAGAGAACAACGCGGTATCCATCTAGAGTAGTGTGCGAAAATGCCCATACATCTCCGAAAAGCCTTCATATCAGAGGGAAAAGGCAGTGACATTAAAGGTTTCAACCGCTCAGGATCTGGTTGCAACTGACCATTATTGATGTTGTAACCAAGCAAACTGATCGACGAGGTGCCGAACGTGCATTTGTCCATATTCAATGTTAACCTGTACTTTTCAGCAGCATCCAAGAAATGTTGCAAGTTGACGTCATGCTCAGATTTAGAGTGTCCACAAACAGTGACGTTGTCTACGTATGCAAACGTATCTTTTACACCGGATACTTTGACAATGTGATCAATCATTCTTTGAAACGCCGCGACTCCATTGGTCACTCCAAAAGGGATTCTCTTGAATTGATAGAGACCTCCACAAGCTTCAAACGCAATGTACTTCTTGTCTTCACTTCTGATGGGGATTTGATGATATGCACTACGAAGGTCCAGAGTGCTGAAATATGAATACTTGGCAATGTCATTTACCATAGTGTCAATATTAGGCAACGGGTACGCCTCCAGTTGAGTGTAGCGATTGATCGTTCGGGAGTAATCGACCACCATGCGCCGCTTGTGATTTTCACCATTTACAACTAACACTTGAGCTATCCAAGAAGAATTGCTTGGCTCAATGACGTCTTCATCGATGAGGCGCTTGATTTCTTCTTTGATGAAGCGGTAGTCTGAATCACAGTAGCGCCGAGATTTGACAGCAATGGGTTTGCAGTTCGCTGATAAGTTACTGAACAAAGCAGGAGCAGGTACTTCAGCGCTGGTTAAACCACACACAGAGAGAGACGGTCGACAGCCTCCGAAACTGATGTTGACATCTGAGTGAAGTTTCAGGATATCATGTCCGACAATGACATCGGCGCAAAGCGATTTTAAGACTGTCAGTTTCACTCCTTTGTAAGTGTGACCACAAAGCACCATGTCAGCAGTGATATGGCCGATAATGGTAGATTCGAGGTCAGTGGATGCCATAGATATAGATCCCCTCGACGGTGAGTATCGCCATTTGTGCTTCCTGACGAGATCCAAGCTGATAAAACTCTGTGAGCTACCCGTGTCAATTAAAACGTCCACCAGTTTGTCATTGACTTCTGCGAACCGAATTGCTCTCGAAAGGCACTGAGGTGAAGCTGCAGAAACGGGAGGAAGCGAAGCGAGTGTGGCTGAAGATACATTGGATTTAGCACGATTGGAGCGACACACCTTAGCATAATGTCCGGTTTTACCACAGGTGTTGCATTTTGCATCTCGAGCAGGGCACCGGTGTCTTGGATGTTTTGGTAATCCGCAGAAATAACATTTCACGGTAGAAACCGCTACAATTTCGGTGTTTTCTTCACCAGAATCAGTCATACCTTTGCTAGTGGCCGCGTTGATGATCCCAGGCTGGCTGTCGATAGTGTGAAAAGCGTCGGATTGTTTCTGAGCAAGTTCTAGGGCTCTTGCTTGCTCGAAGGCCGTGTTCATGTCCGAAGTTTTATTTTCAAGAAGTCTTTGGCGTATATGTTGAGAGCTGATACCTCGAATGATAGCGTCTCTGATGAAGTCAGTTTTGCTCTCCTCAGCTGTACGGGGACAGAAATTGCAGTCTTGACTGAGTAGCTTCAATGCTTGCATATAGTCATGGAGAGATTCGTGGGACTCTTGCCTGCGAGTGGCAAGTACATGACGAGCAAAAATCTCATTCTTCGGTTGAATGTATAGACTCTGCAGAGCTGAAATAGCTGACTGATACGCATTACGGTCACATATGTGATCATAAACTGAAGAAGAGACATGATTTAGCAGCAGATTGAATTTGAGAGTCTCTAACTGCTCTGTTGATTCAGACGATGAAAGCTGTTGAACGGAAGAATCGAGAAAATTCGTAAACGTTCGAAACCAATGTCGCCATTTCTGCGACGCATCCGGTGCACTAGGCTCAACATCAAATCGATCAGGTTTCAAAAACTTTCATCGCTGAGATAATTAAACGTTGAATAAATTGAAATGAATACGAATCAATAACTCAAACATACCCGAACATAGGCTTTATTCAACGTTTAAGCACTGGCATAACTAACTGATTCAACAAACCAAAACAAACACACCACAAACGTAAACATAGCGTCTTAATGTAACAACATCAAGAAACAATAAAATATATCAACCAGAAATACTACAAGACTGAAAAAAATTTATGAATAAAGAAGGTAATTGGTTAGATGCCAAATCAGGAAGGATGAGACTACGGGAATTACCTAAAAGACTGTTAAAAAGCTTCCACAGTTTCTTAGAATTGAGACAGGAAAAGATTTTAGTATTATAGTAAGATTTTTTGGCGGAATCACAGAGAAGGTGATGATGCCGACGAGCAGAACAGAAAGTTTGCAAAGAAGAGTCAGTCTTGAGACGACGCCATTGACGCTCCAGACGACGAAGGGAGATTTTAGAGTTCTTAATATCAGAGTTAAACCAAGGAAAGCGAGTATTAGTGGAGCTGAAGTCTTTAACAGGAATAAAGGTGGACTTAAGAGAATCAAGGGATGTGTTGAAATACCCTAAGAGAGAAGCAGGCGGTATATCAACGAAACATTCAGTAGCAAAACACAAGTGCATATTGATATAAAGAGAATCTAAGTCAGCATTACGATAATCCGAGAAACTAATAATTTTAGGAGATTTGCAAGTGATAGGGAGGAAAGCAGAAAATTATATTAATGAATGGTCAGATATGGAGGAATCAATAGGAGAAACAGTGAGATCTTTAATCAGAACAGAAGAATCAGAAAAAGAAAGGAGAAGATCAAGTGTGTGACCGTGAACATGAGTAGGACAGCAGATATGATTACAAAGACCAAATGAGTCAATTAATTGTAAAAACACAGAAGAACAAGACTTGAGATGGGGCGCATCAACCCAAAGGTTGAATTCACCACAAATCACTATTCTAGAAGAGAAAATTGGAAGAAGTGTGTCTAGAAGAGAAGAAAATTCATCAAGAAAAATTGAGGAAGAAAAGGAATTAAGACGGTAAATGTTGATAATACATACAGGAAAAGCATTTTTACCTAAAACCTTACAGCAAATATACTCAAATGACTTGATAGTTATATCTACACTACAAAGATGGGCCTTAATAATATTTGAATTATAGACAAAAGAAACACCACCACCAGAACATTTAGTAGAATTAGAGACATTCATAGGGCGACAATTATGAAAAGCTGAGTAGCCAGCGGGAAGAGAGCTGTCAAAAGAGGATATTTCAGCAACAGATAGCCACGATTCTATAACCAGAAAAATATCATACATAGGAAGAATGGACGCAAAAAGTGAAACAAACACACACACACACACACACACACACACACACACACACACAAAGGTCGTCTTACACCTGATGCTATGCAGAGATACATTCAAACGTGTATTTGCTCGCCCACCGAGATTCAGGCGCACCGCTTGAGACCATACAGCGCTATCAATCAAACGCGTGCGCGCTGCTGGTCGCAATCAAACACGTGCGCGCATTTAGACGATTTATTCGCGCGCCGCTGACGGTACATCAATTAAGTGGTGTCTTCGCACGCTGCTTGTCGCATGAGGCTACACAACCCGAGCACAGTAAATGTTCATCAACTAATCTGCATTTTTTTCTCATCAAAGTGTGCGTTAGTCTTGCTTGGTCTGCTGAGGTGTGTGTGTGTCTCCCGCACAATGACTTGTGTCAATACTGAAGGAAATGTATTTGCTAGGAGATACATTGGTGTCGGTGCGCCTATCGACGGTACAATTGTGAGTGAATGCGAGAATGCATTCGATACTTTTGAAGAGTGTATTTGCAACGCTATGATGAGCAGCGTCTCCATTCCGGACCAGTGCGACTCGCAGCTTCAAATACTTTATGAGAGCAACGATTGTATTTACATCATGGAACTCAAACTTGTTATCCGCAAACACAAGTGCTGGAAATGTGTTGAAAATAAACGTTGAATCGGAAGCGTTATTTCTCGGCGCTAGGCGTTAAGAGCGCTATTGGGAGGAGTTCAGCGAGTTATTTCTCGGCGATAGGGGGCGTCAAGAGCGCTATTGGGACGAGAGAAGGAAGCGATTTCGGCGATAGGTGTCAAGAGCGCTACTGGGACGAGAGAAGACGCCGATTTCGGCGATAGGTGTCAAGAGCGCTACTGGGACGAGAGAAGGCGCCGATTTCGGCGATAGGTGTCAAGAGCGCTACTGGGACGTGAGAAGGCGCCGATTTCGGCGCTAGGTGTTAAGAGCGCTATTGGGAGTTCGGCGAGTTATTTCTCGGCGATAGGGGGCGTCAAGAGCGCTACTGGGACGAGAGAAGGTGCCGATTTCGGCGATAGGTGTCAAGAGCGCTATTGGGAGGGGGCGGCAAGTTATTTCTCGGCGATAGGGGCGTAAAGGCGCTCTCCGGCGCTCGAAGAGGGCACTGGGTGGACGCAGAGGTAACGCTGTCTATCGCGAAACAGTACGGCTTTAGTTAGGCGATTACCCCGTATAGGTGTCACTGCCTGCTAGACACCCCACCCCTACTCCTGTGCCGGGTGCTGCCACGACTGCGGATCACCAACAAAATGTGTGAGGGAAGGTGCTCTGGTCCACTGTCTCGATTGTAATTTGAATTTCATCTCAGCCTCTTGTTTCGCGGCCCGCAAGAATGTTCATTGTTGTGTGCGTCGAGGATGTCGTACTTGTGGTGACGTCACGTAAAAATCTGATAACAAGAAACATCATGTGTGTGGGACGTACTTGTATCCATTTTGTACGGAGCGGGTCGCGAAGCAGGAGGTTTCCACCACCCCACATCGTTGATTTCTGCAGCCGCTTAAGCCTGCTGCAATTGTATATTTTTATTATTTCGAGTGTATGAGTATGCCCGATACTAACCGCCATGTTCCCATCTACACTGTGTGTATGTCAGATTTGCTGCTCTGCTTGCTTCGAAAATATATCCGATCCTTGCTCTGTTTACGGCACTAACCAGCATGAGCTTGGATTCTCCGGACCGAATACGCTGCAGGACTTTGGCCGATGGTTGTTTTCCCACGATCAAGCAAAAGACATAGCGCATTACGTACAAGACTATGACAACAACTTGGTCGTGGAATATGCGTTGAGTCAGGGAATGTTGCCAGAGCTCATAATGAACGGTCGAAAAGTCCTCTCCATCAAATTTCCCAACTCCAAACTTTATTTCCTTGATTCGTTCAGTTTCCTGCCTATGCCTATCGCTAAATTTTCCAAATCTTTCCATATTCCTGTCCCTAAAGGTTTCTTTCCGCACACGATGAACACTCCCGATCACCAATTTTATGTTGGACAGTTCCCTACGGTCGATAAGTTTGATGCGGATCGTATGTCGGTCGACCAGCGTGCCAAGTTTCTGACCTGGCATGCCAGTCAAGTTGGCAAGACATATGGTTTCTGCCGTGAAATGGGCGCATATTGTCGAGACGATGTCAATGTACTTCGTCTCGACGCCATGCGTTTCACGTTCATCAGTGTCACGGGAACAGACCCGTTCCAGTGTGTCACATTACCATCTGCGTGCCACACTGTCTGGCGGTCAAAGTATTTGGGCAAACACACTGTGGCTTTGGTTCCGAGTCAGCTGCACTACCGTCCAACGGGTAACTTCTCCAAGAAATCGATCCAGTGGCTGGAGCTGGAGGCTTCGTCTCGCGGCATCAATATCCAGCACGCACTGAACTCTGGTGAAGTGCGTATTGGGCCGTACAAGGTGGACGGTTACGCCAAAGGGGGGAACATCACCTGCTTTTCGGGTCTATTGGGTTTTACTTCCACGGGCACGGACACTCTGGTGAGTGTAGCAATAAGGCGTTAGCAAAAACTACCGCTCGGTGATGAACATACACTCTACGATCGTACACTACAGCGCCTTTAACAGCTGGCCTCCCGGTCGGACACAGAAGTAATTTCCATCTGGGAATGCGAGTACGACGCTATGATTGGGCACGACCAAACCAAACGTCGTTTCACCGAATCTGTGCGTCCAGTCGAACCAATGAATGTTCGTGACGCACTGTACGGCGGAAGAACCGAGATGTTTAGCCACTTTGTAGAATGCTCTGAAATCGAAAAAATTCGATATGTAGACGTTTGCTCCCTCTATCCCTACATTCTATAGTATGTCAAGTTTCCGGTTGGTCATTCCGAGTTCCTGTTTCGTCCTTCCGTTTCTGATTTCCACAAGTATTTTGGCATTGCTCACTGTAGGATCCTACCTCCTCGCAATATTCACCTCCCAGTCCTTCCGGTGCGAGTGAACGAGCGCCTCGTTTTTTCGCTGTGCAGGAGCTGTTCCGAGCAGCGCATTGGCGACGGCAAAGACTTCTGTACCGGTCGGATAGTGTGCGAGCACGATGATGAGCAGCGCAGTTTTACTTCCAGTTGGCTGTCGCTGGAAGTTGCATGCCGCTTCGAGCATGGGCTATCGGCAGTTGGAAATGTTAGAGTCTTGGCACTTTCCAGCCACCACTCAGTTCAATGACGGCCGTAGAGGGTTGTTTGCCGGCTACATCAACGATTTGTATGCGTTGAAGGTGGCAGGGAAGGGGTATCATGTTCAAGTTCAATGTGACGCCGAGCGTGAAACGTATCGACGTGACATTGAACAGAGTGAGCAGATTACCCTTCCGACTGTCGCCAAGAACCCTGGCCTGAGAGCTGTGTCCAAGCTGTGCCTCAACAGTCAGTGGGGCAAGTTCGCTCAGCGCTGCAACCTCGGCCAGCCCGAACTCGTCACTTCACGACAGCGTTTCTTATAACGATATATTTCCACGATCTAAACGATGTATTTCCACATTGTAACAGTAAGGGGGGGAGAAGATTAATAGGATAGATGCCAGCAAGAGGGGGGTCCTTCCCGACTACAGCACATTTCCTCACGGTTACATACACACGGACACACTAACAAGTATATTGATTTTGCCCTTGCCTGTCTATTGCCAATATATTGTTTTTGCCCATGCTTTGTCTTGTTTGCTTGCTTGTTGTGTTCTTGGTGTGTATACATATAAATATAAATGATGTGCAAACGTGTACGTGTGTCATTTGAACGGTGAACGGCAAGATGCTGGCATGTATAGTGATGCTCCTCCTATCGTTGGTGCTTCTCACCAACTATACAGAATGTATAATTATGAGTGTGGTGCTATTGATTATGAGATTGCTGGATGACCCAATACAGCGTTGGGGAGTTTGGTTAGTGGCCCTGATACTTATCGTGAAACCGGTGGCCCATCAACTAGGATACATTATACTGCTCACCGTACTAGCCTTGTTTCTATAAATACACGTAAAACTCTGCTGAATCATCAGTGAGTAATACTCGGTGGCCATGGAAACACACGACGCCAGACTGGTCACACCCTTCACAATGATATTATCGGGTCCTTCGGGATCTGGTAAGAGCCTTTTTATAGCCGACATGCTGACTCGATCCGAGCAAGTGCTCACCACTCGACCAGACCATGTACTGTACTGCCATGGAAACGTAGCACCCGATCATATTGGTAGACATTTGGTCAACGAAATGCGGCAAGGTCTACCTACACACGAGGAGATACAACAGCTGGTCGGTAAGCATAAACGCAGAAACGGGTGCATGGTGATAATTGACGATATGCTGGAGGCGGTCGAAGGGTCGTTGGTACGCGACATGTTTACCAAAATATCCCGTTACGACAATATGAGTGTAGTGTTTGTCACTCAAAACACATTTTTGAAATCACCCAATCATCGTACAATCAGCTTGAATACAAATTAGTACGTGTTTTTTCGCAACTTTTGCTATAAAACTCCGCTACGTGCATTTGTTCAGCAGTACATGCCAGAAAACAGCAAGTTTATCATGGATGTGTACCGCGATGTAATGCAACGCTCATATGGACATTTGCTGGTGGATTTGCGACATCAAACCGACAATATATTACGTGTGAGCAGCAATGTGCTGGAAAAACCAATTCTCGTGTACTTGGCGGCACTAAGGTATACATAGCCGTACACTCTGCCGACCTGTGTCATTTGTCAAAATGTCTTTGGCGTTGAAACGTCGTTGGTCCACCATCGAAGCTCTTTGGCGTCTGACTCGACAACAACAAAGGGATGTGCTTAAATCAGTGATCCGACACTCGTTCGAGCCATCTGTGAAATTTGCAACAACGTGCTAAAAGACCGCATTCCTTTGGATCGTAAACAGAAACGACGTCTGGCGCGTTACAAAAACAAAATCAGACAGTTGGCATCGAAGAAAACACCGTCAAAGAAAAAGAAAAGCGTGCTGGTTCAGTGCGGTGGCTTCCTATCATACCTCGTACCTAAATTTACATACATTTTGTGTTAATTTGGTATTTGTGACCGGGAAATGTTTTAATCCCATACCTGTGTATCAGGTAAATGTATTCAAAATATTCATCCTCGGCTTGACACCAATTATTTCATCTGGCATTTTAATCCGATTACCTTACCGCGGTATTTGTCATAAACCAGACACTTTATATAAACAGATCTAGTGAATCACATGCACCCATTTCGGCTATAAATATACATCGACTTAGCGATTCCGATATAATGGGTATCGTGACGCAAGCAAATGTGACGCGAAATAATGATTAAATACAAATGTGACGCAAAATGGCTTTTAAAGACAATTTTTTGTCTTTAGACCTATTAAAGATTCCCCGTAAAACGCTGACGTGGCCGAACCATGGAGACGCGAGGACCCCGGTTCGAAACCCTTCAGGTATGTATGTTTAAAATAAATTGAATAAACAAATATAGAAAAGTTAATTTAAGTATAGAATAAAGAAAATAATGAACAAATATAGAGAGAGAAGAAAAAACTTGGGTTAGGTTGGGTTAGGTTAGGTTAGGTTGGGTTAGGTTAGGTTAGGTTGGTTAGGTTAGGTTAAGTATAGAATAAAGAAAAATATAAGTTGGGTTAGGTCGGGTTAAGTTAGGTATAGAATAAAGAAAATAAACAATAAATAGAAGGAAAAATATAGAAAAAAATTGTAACAGTAAAAAAAAATATATAAATGAAAAAATTATAAAAAATGAGAAAATGAGTTAGGTTGGGTTGGGTTATGTTAGGTTTGGTCTGGTTAGGTTATGTTAGGTATAGAATAAATAAAGATAAAGAAAAATAAAAGTTAGGTTAGGTCGGGAAGCTAGGTTACATATAGAATAAAGAAAATAAACAATAAATAGAAGGACAAATAAAGAATATATATATATATATATATATATATATATGTATATATATATATATATATAATATAAAAAGTTAGGTTAGGCTAGGTTAGGTGTGACGTCCGAGGGGAGGACGTCAGAGGGGGAGGGGCAAGGGGGAGTGTGACATCATATATAACAAAGTGTTGAACTCTTCTACACTCAACAGTAGTCTAGGTGGCCTTCAAAATCTAACCTAATCTGCCCTCTATGGTGAAAACAATACAACCTAACCTACCAGACCTAACATAACCTGTCCTCTATTGTGAAAATAACCTAACCCATCCCACCAAACTACATATCCTGCCCTCTATGGTGAAAACAATACAACCAAACCTACCAAACTCAACATTGTCTGCCCTCTATGGTCAAAATAACCTAACCCAGTCTACCAAATAAGAGTGTGGTCAGTAGCAGCTGCAAAAATTATATATAAAAACTTATATACATTCAAATATAATATCATTTTTAGACAATCCTAATGCTTTCATATGGAGACAATGCATACAAAGACACCATATAAGTCATGCACGTATCAAAAAAGTTTCAATTTTTCATTTTTCATTTATTTCCTTATAAATAATCATCTCGCATGCTTCTAAAATGATTCTACCAAAACGTTTCATTACTCCAAAAATATTTCAACTGTGTGGCGTTCTCCGCAGAAGACACGGCTTTGGTATGCTGCGGCTTGCAGTAGAGACCCGTTTCATCAATGTTTTTCAGCAATGTTTCATCAATGTTCACATGATTAGTCCTCGATGCAATCATAATGTTATACGAAAGTATAAAGTTTTGCGTGATTCCTCTACGAGACCCTCACCGATGATATCGATACTAATTTGCCTATATCTAATTAAACACTTGTGCATATATCTATAGCCGGTCCAAATAACTCAATCGTTTATACTAATCAGCTTGCGGCAGTCAACTGTTGTCAGTCGACAAGCTGAAGTCAGTATATCTCATACATCTTCTATAAAAAATCACAAAGTATCCTTGTTTTCCGCTGTTTGGAGGACTGACTGTATATAAAAGTTATCTACAAGTAAATATTCTGTCGTGAAAACTAGATAAATTTAGCAGGTGATGTGAAGCTATATACATATTTTGAAACTTATCTGGTTATGAATGTACAAGAAGTAATGCATGACAGAGCATGAATAGCACATGAGTCGTAATATCGGTGTATTACTAGCTATATGCTTATAATGAGAGACAGTGTAGGCGCTGCACGCTTGCATATTTTACTTATTTGCTCACGAGTCATGGTAATTAATGTATTGTGTTATTTTAAAGGTGCACTGTTGTTTATATTTATATGTGTGCTATGATGTATTAATGTTTTATTTAATATCACTATATAAACGCACAAGCATACATGTCTATATTTGCGGAACGTATGTTATTGCATGTATATGTTATTGAGTGTGTTGTGCATTGCTTGATGTGTGCAATTGTTGTCTCGCGTCGCGTTCCCTGTACAACATATCATTCTGCGCATTGCGCAGGTAGACCCATGCAGCGTCTACAGTGCCCCCTCCCTAGATGTGTCGATGACGAAAGAGACACGTCGATAACGCAAAGGAGGCCGTACTGTGCGACCGCTACGTGTGCGCAGTACAGATTGTGGCTAATCGTTTCTGGACTGTGTTGTAGACGCATTAGAATATGAACTGTTGTGTGTCGGAGAAGAATGTGTATCGATGTGTCTGTGTGGACTCACGTGTTCGGTGGCTGGACCTTGTATCGCCAATTATGTTGTTTGCGGCTCCTCCAGTGGGTTCTCGCACGGATCCGGTGTTCCCCTCAAGTCGTGTGTCGGCAGCGAGGTGTCGTCGATGAAAGCTGGCTTGCAGCGGTCGATCGATATGGTCTCCGTGTGTCCCTTACGCGAAACCACCATATGTTTATCGGACCTCTGTAAAATGGCGTATGGTCCGTCGTATGGACAGTCGAGCGGGTAACGGTGACTGTCACGCCTCACGAAAACATGAGTTGCTGACTGAAGGGCCTTTGGCACGAAGGACGCGTGACAGAGGTCCGCGTGAAGATGCGTTGGAGGGTCGCGGCAAGACGGGACGAAGCCTGCGGATATTCTTGCGTAGAACTGCTGCAAACGACGCTGGATCACCGGAGCTGAGGCGCGTGTCGCTGACTAGCTCACCGGGAAGACGCAGTGTTGTGCCATACACAAGCTCCGCCGTGCACGCTTGCAGATCGGTCTTGTGTGTCGATCGGATGCCGAGCAGCGCCATGGGTATTGCGTCCATCCATGACGTCTGCGACGCGCGTAGGCTGGATTTCAGCTGTCGATGAAATTTTTCCACCATACCGTTGCTTGCCGGGTGATAGCTGGTCGTGCGTATGCGCCGACAACCCAGAACTCGACTCAGTTCGGACCAGAGAGCCGATTCGAACTGGGCTCCGCGGTCGGTGGTGATCGTGTCAGGAATGCCGAAACGTGACACCCACTGATGGTGACCCCGAGTTGAACACAGCCACCGACACGCAGATCGCCAGCGCGCAATCGTCCCAGCCTTGCAGGCCAGCAACGACATGCAGACTGCCTACGTTTTTACCTGAGGACCCCGAAGTTTGGCTGGTCCAGGTCGAGTGTGCTTTCGATGTCGCCGGCATCGACAACGACGAAACGCGTTTCAAGTTGGTGGTCGCCAACTTGCCAGCACACATCGCCACACAGGTCCGTGATGTTTTGCGCGGGCCCAAATCGTTTTCCGCTTCAAGCACGGCCCTGCAGGAACGTCTGGCTCAATCACACGCCAGTCGCCTTGAAGCAATGCTTTCAAAGCAGCAGCTCGGCGACCAAAAACCGACGACTCTTCTGCGGTCTATGCGACACGAGCTGTTGATCGCCGGTAACGTACCTGCAGACTCAGGGCTGCTCAGGACACTATTTTTGCAGAGACTCCCACAGGCAGCACGAGCGGCCTTGTCCCTACTGCCTGCGACTACCCCTCTCGACGAGCTGGCCGGAGCTGCTGATCGATACATGGAAGCCAGCGGGATGAATACGCCACAACTAGCAGCCAATCATGTGCAGTCAGTGCCACACGCTCAGGAGAGAACGGACAACGGTCGCAGCGATTTGTGCCAAGCTGTATCTTCGCTGGTGGACACTGTCCAACAGCTCGAATTGACCAACATACGTCTGGAGTCCGCACTGGCCGCGAGATCTGCAGAGCGCGAGCCACGATTCGCCCCAAGGAGTGAGAGCCGCGCAAGATCGACATTACGCCAATCTGTTCGTCAGCAGTCGCCATCTCCACGACGAGGTCAGTCAGCACGAACCCACTCACCTGCACAAACGTACGTCCAGCCACCATCAACTCTCTGCTGGTACCACGAGCAGTTTGGCGCGGCCGCGCGTCGCTGCAGACCACCTTGCTCTTGGTCTTTAAACTAGACAGCCTCCAGCATGTAGCGCAATGCTCGGGAGGCTGCTCTACCGACGCACCGCTGCTCTTCATTCGTGACAAGACCAGCCGAACAAATTATCTTGTGGATACTGGCGCTCAAGTGAGTGTGGTACCACCGACGCCGCACCACAAACAAAACCTGACACCGACGACACAGCGACTCACCGCCGCAAACGGATCCGAAATTCGAGTTTACGGCAAGCGCACACGCAGCTTACAGACCATCGTCCACTGGTACACTCATTGTCTTCCAACTCCGACAAGTACGCGCCACGAGAGATGAGACATCTAGACTTTGTCAGCCAGTTCGTGTCTGACATTCGTCACATCCCCGGTGCTGAGAACCAGGTGGCCGACGCTTTATCACGCACGACAGCAGCAATCATTTCGCCCGTCATCCGCACGGATGATTTTGCCACACTGGCCGTGGCGCAAGTCGAAGACCCGTCGCTTTCTTCACTTCGCGATTCTCCAGGCTCCCTACAGCTCCAGAATGTGCAGTTTGGCCAGGACTCGCTCTTGTGCGATGTGTCCACTGGCACACCACGACCGGTACTGCCCACAGACTTGCGTCGACTGTACACCAAGAGCCTGCATGAGCTGTCACATCCCGGCGTGGAAGTAACAGTGAAGCTGGTCGCGAAGCGTTTCGTATGGCCAAACATGGATCGCGACATACGCCGGTGGACGCGTTGTTGCGTGAGCTGCCAACGTTCGAAGATAACCCGCCATACAAAGAGCGCAGTGTCACCATTTGGGACACCCAGTGAACGTTTCAGCCACGTTCACGTCGACCTTGTTGGACCGCTACCACCCTCGCAGGGCCAGACATACCTGCTCACCTGTATCGACCGCTTCACGCGCTGGCCGGAAGCCATGCCTCTGCCCGACATAAAAACCGTGACAATCGCACGTGCGTTCGTCCATCAGTGGGTGTCACGTTTCGGCGTTCCTGACACGATCACCACCGACCGCGGAGCCCAGTTCGAATCGGCTCTCTGGTCCGAACTGAGTCGAGTTCTGGGTTGTCGGCGCATACGCACGACCAGCTATCACCCGGCAAGCAACGGTATGGTGGAAAAATTTCATCGACAGCTGAAATCCAGCCTACGCGCGTCGCAGACGTCATGGATGGACGCAATACCCATGGCGCTGCTCGGCATCCGATCGACACACAAGACCGATCTGCAAGCGTGCACGGCGGAGCTTGTGTATGGCACAACACTGCGTCTTCCCGGTGAGCTAGTCAGCGACACGCGCCTCAGCTCCGGTGATCCAGCGTCGTTTGCAGCAGTTCTACGCAAGAATATGCGCAGGCTTCGTCCCGTCTTGCCGCGACCCTCCAACGCACCGTCCTTCGTGCCAAAGGCCCTTCAGTCAGCAACTCACGTTTTCGTGAGGCGTGACAGTCACCGTTACCCGCTCGACTGTCCATACGACGGACCATACGCCATTGTACAGAGGTCCGATAAACATATGGTGGTTTAGCGTAAAGGACACACGGAGACCATATCGATCGACCGCTGCAAGCCAGCTTTCATCGACGACACCTCGCTGCCGACACACGACTTGAGGGGAACACCGGATCCGTGCGAGGACCCACTGGAGGAGCCGCAAACAACAGAATTGGCGATACAAGGTCCAGCCACCGAACACGTGAGTCCACACAGACACATCGATACACATTCTTCTCCGACACACAACAGTTCATATTCTAATGCGTCTACAACACAGTCCAGAAACGATTTGCCACAATCTGTACTGCGCACACGTAGCGGTCGCACAGTACGGCCTCCTTTGCGTTATCGACGTGTCTCTTTCGTCATCGACACATCTAGGGAGGGGGCACTGTAGGCGCTGCACGCTTGCATATTTTACTTATTTGCTCACGTGTCATGGTAATTAATGTATTGTGTTATTTTAAAGGTGCACTGTTGTTTATATTTATATGTGTGCTATGATGTATTAATGTCTTATTTAATATCACTATATAAACGCACAAGCATACATGTCTATATTTGCGAAACGTATGTTATTGCATGTATATGTTATTGAGTGTGTTGTGCATTGCTTGATGTGTGCAATTGTTGTCTCCCGTCGTGTTCCCTGTACAACATATCATTCTGCGCATTGCGCAAGTAGACCCATGCAGCGCGGATTTATGTGAGTATCGGACAACTTCCGGTGAGCGCGCTCATTGTCCGATACTGGCATAAATCCGAAATACACTTAGGCACGCGCAGAGCGCTGTGAGGCACCGCTCATCGCTCGCTGTTAAGTGCCTCAAGATCTCGCCCTTTTCGACCCGTTCATTTTTGCCGTGTGTATTATCATCCTGTGTGTATCGTCGATCTGTGTGTGTCATCGACGACTATTTGTATTGTTTGCGGACGGCGACAATATAGCGTTCGAGAAAACTCGTGTTTTCTGCTAATCGGCCAGATACATCAAGCTGCTCTTTTAAGAGCATTTAATTGGCGAATAATTTAACCCCGCCTTTTTAAAGGCGAATTGTCAGTTGCGAATTCAACGCATTGTACAGTCTTTGTAAAGACTAAGCGAATTTAACGCAATAGACAGAGCGTTTCCGGTGTCGTTGACAATCGCGAATTGTCAACCTTGGCGTAGCAATGTCTACCAACAACAGCACTAACGAGGAATTATACAAATGTTCAAGATATTATTCATTGTTTTTGCTTTTTAGTTGGGTTTTCCTTTGTGTTATGTATTGTTCCACACAACGGTGGATTTAAATTCAGTTATATATATGTATACATTTATTTCATGAAGTGCATGAAAACCTATGAACCTGTAAGCATCTATAAAACAGAAAAAACACTCATAGATTTCAACCACAAAACCATCAATATAGGATGTTCTAAAATGGATATTCTGCGTGTAAAACATGTGTAGAATTTGGATTTGGGTCCAATTCTATTGGGCCAAATGTGGCCTGTGTTCACCGAAACGCGACCCGGCAATTTCCCTTCCTGAAGCAGGGCAACCCACGCCTCTGCTAGCCTCTTTATGCCTGGGCTCAATCAGGACCGGTGTGCTCCGGGATCGTACTGCACCCGGAGCGAGCACTCTCACCTCCAGTGGGTGAGAGGCCTTAGCCAAGGGGAGACTGGCAAGGAAGATGGAAGAGACGGGTCCGTGGAATGTAATACTGGTAATACCGGAGCTACCAGCTTAAACGACCACCTATTACCCAACGAAAGGAGAGGGATATCACAACACTTTCACTGTAACACGTATCACTGTATTCACTTCACAAAGTTCGACTGGCTTGACGAAGCAAGGCATCGAAATTAACCCTATAATGGTGCTTAACTTGAAACGGCCTAATGCAGGGCACAATGTTCACATAATAAATGCACAAGTTTACACACATATAAATATAACACGTAGGGCATCGACCAGTATTTGAAGCGTACATATATAGCAATGTAAAATAGTACAATGTGTGGCAATCAATTGTATAATTAATATATAATCAAGGAAAACATTTGCTGTACATCGTGCTATCAGACGTACTTATGCTACGCTATCGCACAGTCACAGTCCATAAGGTCGAAAATCGCGCATACAAACAGTGAATATGTACACATGGCGCCATCTAGCGGTAGTAGTACGGCGCAACAGTTATGGACTGGGTCGCTACACTACCCCCCGTCAGAGTTGACTAGGAAGGAGACTCGATACCGTTTGGGAGCTCGCACAATTCGTCCTACACGAGTCCGCAAAATGGATGGTGGTTGTGTGGATTCAGTTGGTGGTGATTACTGTCGTTTATGTGTTTGCCTGTTTCGTTGTTGTGAAGGTTGTGTTTGTTGTTGATCCTGTGGTCGTTCAGATTGTGGTGACACTTGTGATGATCTGATAATTTGCGGCCGTGTTGTCATTGCACTACTGACCGGTTGTGTCCTGCTTATCTTCAGCACAGGATCTGGTCCCGTGCATGGCTGTGACAGGAACAGTTTAGTTGCTGCATTCGGATCACAGGTGTGTGACGTGCATGGTTCGACGTTTTCAACAACGGCCGGGATGACTCGATCGATGGAGACGGTGTCTGTTTTCGAAGGGCGCTGAATTGTAATAGTCTTATCCGTCCGGCTGACGACTCGAAAAGGACCGTAGTAGGGGCAATCAAGCGGAGTATGACGCGCTTCATGGCGGACAAATACGTGGCTGCACGATACAAGGGCGGATGGCACTTTGTTATTCATCGCAGTGTGATATACCCTTGTGTTGAGCTTTGGAAACTGAGATTGACGGACAACGAATTACTTCACACACACACACACACACACACACACACACACGCACACACACACACACACACACACACACACACACACACACACACACACACACACAGTCATACATGCACACTCATTCACATCCATACACACACATACACACATGCACATCCATTTATACATATTCACAAAGATAATGCACACAAACGCGCGCCATTGGAGTCGGCAGAGGATATGATTTTTGTTGTGAGTGCACTGGTACAGTGTTGCTGAGCGCGCCTCTGCGTGTTCCTACTGGTTGTATATTTGTACCGTGTGTATGTTTCTATGCATGAGATTGTAAGAGTGTGCGCGAGGTGTCAATACAGTCTGATTTTAGCTGTGTATGTGTGACCCGCGTGTTTGCTTTCCCGGCGCATAGAAGCATTGGCTCAGATAACATTTGATGTGAGGTCCTCGGTCTCAGCAGACGACCAAGCTAAACATGGCGTAGCCGATAACTGAGTCAAGTGTGCATGTTTGCCGATCAGATGCTGTGGATGATGAGAAAAAGTTTTCACATTGCTCATCATTCTCATGGATCGGCAAGAATTCTCAACCAGAAAAACTGGACATCACCACAAATCGAGAACAATCCTTCAGAATCTGGATAAGAAGGTGAGACGATTTCTTCCTGTTATCGAACCTATCTTCAGCTGCACCTGAATACCAAATGACAGCTTTACGATCATGCTTGGCAGATGAAACAAACAAACAAACAAACAAACAAACATGTATTTGATATAGCGCCAAGTAGAGCAGAGGCGCGTAAAAGAGATGAACTGGTGCGAACAATATAAAGGAGTATTAGCTCATAGATGGAAAATAAATGAGCCAGCAAAAATAACACAAATAAAAAAGATAAAAAATAAAAAATATGTTAAAAAGATATGATAAAAATGATAAAAAAGATATGATAAAAAAGAGAA
This sequence comes from Sacculina carcini, assembly GCA_916048095.2. NCBI lineage: Eukaryota > Metazoa > Arthropoda > Thecostraca > Sacculinidae > Sacculina > Sacculina carcini. The sequence goes on from OU696576.1 coordinate 4,364,602, forward strand.
AAACGAGTATAAAACAGCAAAAGAAATATCTTACACAGTAACAAACTCCACATCACACATCACATCATAGATTAACACTGGTAACCAAGAAAAACGAATGTAGAGAGAACAATATTTAGTGCTGTCGGAATGGAGGAGTTAGAGGTGTGGGCAAAGATAGCAAAAGTTTTTGCAGAGCAGAAGAGAATGAGGAGTATGATTTTTGCTTCAGGACATGAGGAGGAAGTTGATTGTAAATACGGGGAGCAGAAAAATAGAAAGACTTGGCTGACCAGTTTGACTCATGAAGAGCAGGAGGAGAAACAAGAGGTACAGGACGACGACTGGAAGGTCGCTCGCTACACTGTAGGAGGGTAAGTAAGTAGGAAGGGGGAAAAGGCGAGTGAAGAAGTTTATATACAAGACAGCAGAGCTTATGATGGATCCTCGAAGGGACTGGCAGCCAGCCTAGTTGCCGAATATGTACAGAGGTTGGTGTCCTAGGTGGAAGACGCAAAACGAATCGACAGGAAAGGTTAATGATTGACTGAAGGGATCGAAGAGATTTTTGAGGTAGGTGAAAAAATAGAGAATTGCAATAGTCGAGACGGGAGAAGATATAGGAATTAACAAGAAGCAGTGCAGAGGATTCGTCGATGTGTCGGCGTATTGGGTAGAGTTGGCGCAAGATGAATCGACAGGATCGGGTAAGGTTTGAAAAATGTTTGGAGAAATCAAGTGAAGGATCAAAGACAATGCCCAGACTACGAATATGAGAGGAGAGGGACAAATGAAGACAGTTCAGAGATATCCTAGGAGGGTGAAATAAAATATACTCTGTCTTATCGGGATTCAAGAGGAGATCTCTGGAGGTCGCCCAGGCAGCAATGTTGGATAGAAGTTGGTCAATGAGATAACTGTTAGAGGACGAAAAAGGGAAATAAATTTGGATATCATCCGCATAAATGTGGAAAGATATAGGATAGGTGCGGAGGATCGGACAAAGAGAAGAAACATAAAGATTAAACAAAAGAGGACCGAGAAGAGAGCCTTGGGGAACACCCGAAATAATAGGAGAAGAAGATGAATATTCAGAGTTACAGCGTACCGAAAATGACCGATCAGCAAGATAGGATGACAATAGAGACAGCGCGGAGGAAGAAAGACCGGCATGCCGTAGATCCTGGCGGAGGATGGAGTGGTTCACAAGGTCAAAAGCGGAAGAAAAGTCAAGCGAAATGAAAAGCACAGAATTACCCAGGGAAAAAGAAGCAAGTATATCATTAAGCAGAGAGAGGAGCAGAGTTTCAGTTGAGTGCCCGGAAACGAAACCAGATTGACATGGATCTAGGGCCGAATATATGCAAGGACGGAGCTGAGGAAGAATGGCAGCCTCAAGAAGCTTGGAAGGAAGAGGAAGCAAAGAAATAGGTCTGAAATTGCTGGGGATGGAGGATTCAAGGGAAGGTTTTTTTAGAATAGGTGAGACAATGGCGTGTTTAGATGCTAGGAAATTACCATGAAGAAAAGAAGTATTTACAAGATGGGTAAGCACAGGAGCAAGCAGAAAGATGGAGTCAGAGAGAACACGAAATTTGATTGGATCAGAGGGGCACCTGGATTTTTGTAGCTTAGTTAGAAGCTTGATTGTCATCGCAGGTGTGATAGGTGAGAAGGCATCGAGGGAAGTATTTGAGGACGAAAAAGTTAGAGGAAGGGAGGATGAAGGAAGCTTTGATCTGGCGAAGATAAGTTTATCGCAGAAAAAAGATGAAAAACATGACGCAGAAATAGAGCAAGGAGCCGATTTGGAAAAACCGGTGATAGATTTCAGGGTGTGCCACCTGGAGTCAGAGGAATTTGAGCGGGATGAAAGCTTATCTTTATAATATACAGATTTTGCAAGATCGAGAGAGGAAAGAAAAGTATTGCGAGAGTCGCAAAAAGATAGCCAGTTGGACTCAGTGCGAAATCGGCGCCAACGTCGTTCATGGGCACGGGTCTCTGCACGTAAGTGGCGTAAGTCCGAATTTAACCACGGAAGTGGCGAGACAGAGGACTTTATCACGCGGCGGCGCAGTGGGAACAGAACCTCATTAATATCACACAAAGTTTCATTTATGAAGTGTGAGATGGCTGAAGGGGGAATAAAATTGTAAATAGTGGGAGAGAGAGAAGAAGAAACGAGGAGAGAGAAATAGGAAGAGTCGAAGTTACTGTAATCTCGTGCATAGTAGGTTTTTGGTGAGTGTGTAGAAGCCAGTTTGTGATGTTTTAAAGCAAATGAAATGAAGCTATGATCGGATGTGGTGGCATCAGGTGGGAAAGTAAGCAGACCGGGAAGAATTAAATTTGCGGATGAAGCTGTACAAATGAGAAGATCGAGAGTGTGGCCTGAAGTATGAGTAATACCCGAATTCATAACAGAAACAATCAAAGTTGTAGCGAATTTTGATTTGCCGTTAGAATATAAACAAAATGTTGCAGTCATCATTGAGATGCTACAAAAATATTTCAAGGGACAGCGTAACGAAGTACTTGCAAGGAGAAAATTCAATATGCGATCACAAAATATCGGAAAGTGTTTTGATGACTTCCTAACAAGTCTGAAAGATCTATCCTCTGAGTGCAATGTCTGCGATTCGTGAAGAGCCTCTTTGATTAGAGATAGAGTAGTGATGGGATTGTCGGACCCACAGACAGTACAAAAATTGTGTGCTGTACAAAACCTGAGTCTACATGATGCTACGCGTATTTGTAGATCAGAAGAAGCTGCTCAGCCCTCCCCCCCTGCGAAGAAGAAGCCCCCCTCTGCGGTAGGGGGGTTAGAATTATGCCGCCGTAGCTGCCGCGTGTCGTAAAAGGCGACTAAAGGCAGACATGTCTGGTCAGGTTTCGGCCTGCTACTGGTAACATGTAACCCGGTACAACCAGCCGCATAGTCGGAATGTCGGCGACTAATCCGGCCCTCCACTGGCCTATGTCAGTGAGGAGGGTGGCCAGACATCCAGCAGGAAGAAAAACAAGACCTGTCAAAGGGCGGATGAGCTGTTTAGCAGCCAACGGCCATCTGGATACCCTCCCCCGTCGGATCGCCAAACAGGATCCTGGCCGCCGAGTGTCACGTCGCCCGGGGTATAGTGTTGGCGTGACGCAACACTCGTCTTTGGCCTGCGCGTCGAACTCCGACGGGGCCGCTGTTTGGCTCCTCGACAGTGGAGAGAATGGTCCGACGCCGCAACGGTTGGCCGGATAGGGCTCAAGAGGGTCAAGGGTGAGGTGCCTGGTGCTCGAGGGGGGTCCCGCCCGGTGCAGTGTCCGCCGTTTGCAGTGGGGCTGCAGCTGCCGGGTCCAGATGGACCGGTTGGGGTCACTGGTCCGGGCCCGGCGCTGTAGATCCCGCGGACGCGTACCGGGCGGAGCTCGCAGCGAGCTCAGGGGTATTCGGTGCCCGTACAGCGCGCACCACCACTGGCGTGGCATCCCATGCTGGCTCTGCCCGTCCCCCCAGTAGGGCCCCGTGCAGAGGTGGGTGGTCGTGCGCGCAGAGACAATGCAAATATATGTGGCCTCCAAAACTTCAACCACCCCAACTGCTGGTCGTCCATCGGGAGATGGGCCTCGGCCGCCGAAATGTGGCCGTACTGTGAGCCACTTGCACGACGACAGTCGTGCTGCACCTGTGCCGATGGTGCTGGTTTCTACCAGTACCAATGCACACGTGAAATTGTCATCGCTGAACCCATTCCGTCGTCTGGATGGGCTCAAGAACATCCGAGACGCGCCTGTCGAGGCCAGCCGACAGAGAGACGGTTCTCTGCTGGTTAAATACGGCAATGAGACGGCAGCAGCTTGCGCGATGAAGGCCGACACATTCCGGGATCGCGTGGGATCGGGCAGTGACAAGCGTTGGGTGAGCACCCCCATCTCGGTGTGTGCGCATTCGACACTCAACCATGCCAGAGGTGTTATGTCTTATCGTGCGCTAGAGGGTGTTGATAACGAATATATACCCCCTGCGGTAGATGTTTAGAATTCTGCCACCGTAGCTGCCGCGTGTCGTAAAAGGCGACTAAAGGCAGGCATGTCTGGTCAGGTTTCGGCCTGCTACTGGTAACATGTAACCCGGTACAACCAGCCGCATGGTCGGAATGTTGGCGACTAATCCGGCCCCCCACTGGCCTATGCCAGTGAGGAGGGTGGCCAGACATCCAGCAGGAAGAAAAACAAGACCTGTCAAAGGGCGGATGAGTTGTTTAGCGGCCAACGGCCATCTGGAAACCCTCCCCCGTCGGATCGGCAAACAGGATCCTGGCCGCTGAGTGTCACGTCGCCCAGGGTATAGTGGTGGCGTGACACAACACAACGTATTTGGCCTGCGCGTCGAACCCCGACGGGGCCGCTGTTTGGCTCCTCGTCAGTGGAGAGAATGGTTGGACGACGGCACGGGTGGCTGGATATGGCTCAAGAGGGTCAAGGGTGAGGTGCCTGGTGCTCGAGGGGGGTCCCGCCCGGTGCAGTTTCCGCCGTTTGCAGTGGGGCTGCAGCTGCCGGGTCCAGATGGACTGGTGGGGGTCACTGGTCTGGGCCCGGCGCTGTAGCTGTCGCACCAGTGCACCCTGTCGCCGCCTGCATATTCAGTCAGATTTGCAGGTGGTTGCGGTTCGGTGCTGGCTGGGTGGTAGGGAGATGAGTGTGTGCTCATTGTACCTGCCGCCTGGTCGCCCGTTCACAAGGGCGGATGTCGAGTTTTTAATCAGTTCACTTCCACCCCCTTTTTACGTGTTGGGCGATTTTAATGCTCACAGCTCTTTTTGGGGTTGTGATGCATATTGTAGCCGTGGTTTTATTATGGAGGATATTTTAACTGTTTTAGACATAGGTATTTTAAACACAGGCACATATACGCATTGCACCATGCCATCGGGAAGCATGTCCGCTCTGGACCTCAGTCTGTGCAGTCCCAGTCTGCAGGCATCCACGAGCTGGACCGTTGAGAACAGTCTGTATGGGAGTGATCACTTCCCTATATGGATCTGTCTCAATCAGGTACCTAGGTTGGGAACACGATCACAGAGATGGATTTTCAAACAAGCTGATTGGGTCCGCTATGATTGCTTGACACTGGAAGCCATGGGCAACCCCACACTTCGACCCAGCGTCGAAGGTTTTACTGAGGTCATTGTCACCTGTGCCAAGCAGAGCATTCCGCGTACGGCATCGTGTCCCCGGCGGCGTCCTGTTCCTTGGTGGACAGAAGCGTGTTCTGCGTCGTTGCGAGAGCGACGTCGTTGCTGGGGTCGCTTCCGGCGCAACAGGACTGTGGCAAACATGCTTTGCTTTCGCCACTCTCGCGCACAAGCTCGATGGACCTTAGAACTATTTATTTATTTTTATTCTTCTGACTTTCATTTTCATATCACTCACCCTCACGCTTATTTACTTCATCGCTCCATTAGGCTCATATGCATAGTTTTAGTTTAATTTAGCTATCAACAGACTGGGGGGTGCCATATGGTCCTAGAGGCCGGTGCACCCCAAAAAACGAAATAATCAATCAATCAATCAAGAAGCTCCTCAGAGAGATGCTACGATCTTGATCGGACACCAAATCAATCGCGTTAACCGCACATCACACCAGACTCAAAATGAGAGTAGCCATATAAAACATGCAGTTTCTGCGGTGGATCGTGGCATAACAAAAAAGGTCACTGTAGTGTGTGGCTACACCGCCAGGGGGCGCGAGTGTATTAGGCGTGGGTGACGCTAACGGCCGTCAGCCAGTGTGTGTCCAGCAGTGGTTGTGTGCAGGTCGTGACGTTGTACTCGTATTGTGATCGTAAATATTGCATACATGGCGCAGCCGACTGAGACTCAGCAGGCTCTTTTGGAAGGTCAGCAACGACAGCTGGACCAGTTGACATCGCTGGTAAGCATGCTCGCCCGGCAGCAGCTGGAACCGGCAGCCCCCGCCGGTGCACCTGCTGTGGCTCCCCGGGTGAATGCCCCGCCGCCAGCCCGCCTGTCCTACGACACGACTGCAGCTGGGTTCACAGCGTGGAAGGAACGAGTGCTGGCTCATGGTACGATATCTGGCAGCGAGAAACTCAGCCCAGCCCAGCAACAAGCGCTGCTCACCACGCTGCTGGACGATGAGTGGTGCCGCATCATCCGACACTCTGTGGCTCTGCCGGCGGACGCTGATCTGCCAGCCTGCATTGAGCTGCTGGAAAACCACCAGCGGTCACGTCAGCAGGTGTTAGTGCAGCGCCGGCATTTTTTCTCGCGCCGCCAGCACGACGGGGAGAAGGTGGGTGACTTCGCGCTCTCCCTGCGTGAGATTGCGGCCTGCTGCTATTTCTGCAGCAGTTGCCGCGATGAGCGCATTCGCGGCCAGATCGTCATGGGGTACGCCGACTCCACTGCCCTGCACCAGCTGCTGCAGGTTGCCCACAACGAATTGACGCTGGAGAGGGCAGTCAAAATTTGCGAGTCAGCGGAGTGCGTCCGCCATGATGTTGTGGCCATGCAGCGAGCCACGCCCGATGTGGCTAGTTCGGCCACCATCCGTACAGAGGTCGCCGCCGTGCGCCGTCAACCACTGCGCATGCGCGACCGTCCCGACCGTCAACCACTGCGCATGCGCGACCAGCATGACCGTCAACCACTGTGCATGCGCGACCAACCGGACCGGCAGTCAGCTGATGGTGGCAACGGCTCTGCATGCGATCGCTGCGGCCAAAGACACCAGACGGCGCCATGCCGCGCTGCTGACTGCGTTTGTCGCCGATGCGGAAAGCGCGGCCACTACGCGCGTGTTTGCCGTGCGTCCCAGTCCGATGCGGGCCGCCGTCGAAACAACTTCGTCGAATATGTTGGCTGTGATGCAAACGATGGTGTTGTGAACGACGAAAATACACAAGACACATTGTATATCGGTGATATTTTTTATCGTGCTGAACGCGCCCGTTTGACCACCGTGGGCCTAACCGTTTCCGTGGGGGGGCACCAACCGCGCAAAATCACATGGCGCTGTGATTCTGGGGCCGATGTCTCCGTAGTAGATGCTGTAGTCGCGCAGCAGCTCGGGGTAGCCGCCAAGAGCTTATGTCCACCGCCGTCGCGCCTGCGGATCGCCAACGGCCAGCCACTGCGGTGTTTGGGTAGATTCGAGGCGCTGCTGCGACTTGGCGACGCCTCTTGCCGCTCCATACTGTACGTGGTACCGTCAGTGCGCCGCCCTCTGCTCTGTTGGCGGGACGCAGTGGAACTGCGCCTGCTGCACCGCGCATTTCCGCGCCAGATGTCACGCGAGCAGCATCTACAGCAGGCGACCGTAGGACCGTCAGTCCCGACGCCGCGACATTGCCCTCGCTGGACCAGCGCGGCGCAGCCTACCGCTGCAGAGCGACGGGCACACAGCGAGCAATTGCTGGCGGCCTTCACTGGCGTGTTCTCTACGGACGGTCCCCTCCGCGAGATGACTGGCGGTGCAATGCGGATTGACCTCCGAGATGATGCCGTGCCCAACAACGTGACCGCCCGCTCGTTCTGTGCCATTCTGCCACCGCGCCCAGGCACAACAGCAGCTGGAGCAGCTGCAGCAGCAGGGCGTCATTGAGCCGGTGTCCCACCCGACTGACTGGTGCTCGCCCATTGTCGTGGTCGGCAAACGAAATGCGGACGGCACGCCCAACGGTTGCCGCCTCACGGTGGACTTTACCCGTCTCAACCGTTTCGTCCGCCGACCGACTCATCCGGTTCGCTCGCCTGTCGAGGCCGTAGCCAGCATGGGCCTCGGCAGCCGGTGGTTCACCCAGGTGGACGCCCTACAGGGCTACTTTCAGGTGCCCCTGCGCCGCGAGGACCGAGACCTCACCACTTTCATCACGCCGTGGGGTCGGTTCAGGTTCTGCCTGGCGCCAATGGGCCTGGTGTCAAGCGGCGACGAGTTCAACCGGCGCGGCGACGTCGCCTTGGCTGGCTTAGCGGACTCGTGCAAGATTGTTGACGACGTGCTGGTGCACACTGCCAGCTACGACGACCATCTGCAGCGAGTCTGGCAACTACTGCAGCGCTGCGACGACGCCGGCGTTACTTTGAACCGGAAAAAGTTTGTCTTTGCGGCCACTGCCGCCAATTTCTGCGGCTTCCACATCACGTCCTCCGGATTTACCATCGACGAGAAGAAAATTCGGGCCCTGGCTGACTTCCCTACACCGACGGACCTGACCTCACTGCGGTCGTTCTTGGGCTTGGCGAATCAGTTTGGCGACTTCTCTGACGCCATCGCTTCCGCTGCCGAGCCCCTGCGTCAGCTGCTCCGCAAAGGCGTCGAGTGGCAGTGGTCGTCACAACACGACGCTGCTTTCACGGCCGTAAAACGCGCGTTGGCCAGCCCGCCCGTGCTTGGCCACTTCGACCCGACAAGGCCCACCATGTTGGAGACGGACGCGGCACGACAGAAAGGCCTCGGGTTTGTCCTCCGCCAGCGGGACGACCAGGGCCGCTGGCAGCTCATCCAGTGTGGGTCGCGATTCGTCTCCGACACGGAGAGCCGTTATGCCGTCTGCGAGCTGGAGATGTTGGCCGTGGTGTGGGCCTGCCAGAAATGCCACCAATATCTGGCTGGCCTGCCCACCTTCAATGTGGTCACCGACCACAAGCCGCTGGTGCCCATCCTGAACGAAAAGGCGCTCGGAGACATATGCAATCCTCGTCTGCAGCGCATGCGTCAGCGTCTACTGCACCTGACCTTTGTCGCCAGCTGGAGGCCAGGAGCACAGCACAACATCGCCGACGCCCTGTCACGCGCACCTTCCCAGCCTGCTGATGCTGACGCGGACGTTGACGAGTGCTCGTCTGGATTCTTCGTCCAGACGTTGGACGCATTCACAGATGCAGACGACCTGGGTCATCGCACGTCACCGATTGACACCACCCTGGAGGCAGTGCGAGCTGCGTCTCTGGCCGACGACGAGTGTCGCCAATTGATGACGTACGTGCTGGGCGGTTTCCCTCAGCACAAACATCTGCTGCCCGCCAGTCTTCACCCATTCTGGGGCGTGCGCGATCAGCTCACTGCCGACCATGGCCTGATCCTGGTCGGCTGCCGCCTGCTTGTGCCTAGGTGTTTGCGGAAGGACACTCTCCGTCGGCTTCACGACAGTCACCAGTGGCAGGCCAGGACTGTGCAACGCGCACGGCAAACTGTCTTCTGGCCGGGCCTGAACAATGAGATCGCCACTGCCGTAGCATCATGTTCGAGATGTCTAGAGTACAAAGATAGCCAGAAAAAGGAGCCGTACCTGACGGAACCGCACCCGACACGTCCTTTCGAATCGGTGTCCGCGGATTTCTTCCAGCACGCAGGGAAGACCTACCTCGTGTACGCGGACCGGTTCTCCAACTGGCCACTGGTGTTCGACTGTGGCCGTGACACCAGTAGAAGCATTCAACACTTTGTTACATTTGTTTACATTTTTGCCCCTCCCCCCTCTGACGTCACCCCCCTATGACGTCACCCCCCTCTGACGTCACACTTAACCTAACTTTTTTTAGTTTTTTCTTTTTTAACCTAACCTAACTTTTTTTTTACTTTTTTAACCTAACTTTTTTTTTAACCTAACCTAACTTATTCTCTATTCTATACCTAACCCGACCCAACCTAACCTAACTTATTTTCTTTATTTCTTTATTCTATACCCAGCCCAACCTAACCTAACTTTTATTTTTAATATTTATTCTATACCTAACCTAACCTAACCTAACCCAACCCGACCTAACTTTTATTTTTAATATTTATTATATACCTAACTCAACCCAACCTAACCCAACCCAACCTAACCTAACTTATTTTCTTTATTTCTTTATTCTATACCTAACCTAACCCAACCTAACCTAACCTAACATAGTTTTTTTTTAACCTAACCTAACTTTTTTCCTTTATTCTATTTATTCTATACCTAACCTAACCCAACCCGACGCAACCTAACTTAACCTAACCTAACTTATTCTCTTTATTTCTTTATTCTATACCTAACCTAACCCAACCTAACCCAACCCGACCTAACTTTTATTTTTAATATTTTTTCTATACCTAACCTAACCTAACCTAACCTAACCTAACCTAACCTAACCTAACTTTTTAAAGTATTTTTTTTAACCTAACCTAACTTTTTTTAGTTTTTTTAACCTAACCTAACTTTTTTAGTTTTTTAACCTAACCTAACTTTTTTTTAGTTTTTTCAACCTAACCTAACTTTTTTGTGTATACCTAACCTAACTTTTTTAGTTTTTTAACCTAACCTAACTTTTTTTAGTTTTATTTAACCTAACTTTTTTTTTAACCTAACCTAACTTTTTTTTTACTTTTTTAACCTAACTTTTTTTTTAACCTAACCTAACTTATTCTCTATTCTATACCTAACCCGACCCAACCTAACCTAACTTATTTTCTTTATTTCTTTATTCTATACCCAGCCCAACCTAACCTAACTTTTATTTTTAATATTTATTCTATACCTAACCTAACCTAACCTAACCCAACCCGACCTAACTTTTATTTTTAATATTTATTATATACCTAACTCAACCCAACCTAACCCAACCCAACCTAACCTAACTTATTTTCTTTATTTCTTTATTCTATACCTAACCTAACCCAACCTAACCTAACCTAACATAGTTTTTTTTTAACCTAACCTAACTTTTTTCCTTTATTCTATTTATTCTATACCTAACCTAACCCAACCCGACGCAACCTAACTTAACCTAACCTAACTTATTCTCTTTATTTCTTTATTCTATACCTAACCTAACCCAACCTAACCCAACCCGACCTAACTTTTATTTTTAATATTTTTTCTATACCTAACCTAACCTAACCTAACCTAACCTAACCTAACCTAACCTAACTTTTTAAAGTATTTTTTTTAACCTAACCTAACTTTTTTTAGTTTTTTTAACCTAACCTAACTTTTTTAGTTTTTTAACCTAACCTAACTTTTTTTTAGTTTTTTCAACCTAACCTAACTTTTTTGTGTATACCTAACCTAACTTTTTTAGTTTTTTAACCTAACCTAACTTTTTTTAGTTTTATTTAACCTAACTTTTTTTTTAACCTAACCTAACTTTTTTCTTTATTATATGCCTAACCCCACTTTTTTTTCTTTATTCTATACCTAACCCGACCCAACCCAACTTTTAGTTTTATTTCTTATTCTTCCTTTCTTATTATATTTATTCTTTATTCTATACCCAGCCCGACCCAACCCAACTTTTAGTTTTATTTCTTATTCTTCCTTTCTTATTATATTTATTCTTTATTCTATACCCAGCCCGACCCAACCCAACTTTCATTTCTTATTCTTCATTTCTTATTATATTTATTCTTTATTCTATGCCCAACCTAACTTTTTTTCTGTATTATATACCTAACCTAACTTTTTTTGTGTATACCTAACCCAACTTTTTTTTTCTTTATTATATACCCAACCCGACCCAACCCAACTTTTATTTATTTATTCTTCCTTTCTTATTATATTTATTCTCTATTCTATACCCAGCCCGACCCAACCCAACTTATATTTTTTTATTTCTTATTCTTCCTTTCTTATTATATTTATTCTTTATTCTATGCCCAACCTAACTTTTTTCTGTATTATATACCTAACCCAACTTTTTCCTCTATTATATACCTAACCCAACTTTTCTTTTCTTTATTATATACCTAACCCGACCCAACCCAACTTTCATTTCTTATTCTTCCTTTCTTATTATATTTATTCTTTATTCTATGCCCAACCTAACTTTTTTCTTCTGTATTATATACCTAACCTAACTTTTCTTTATTATATACCTAACCCAACTTTTTTCTTTATTATATACCCAACCCGACCCAACCCAACTTTTATTTATTTATTCTTCCTTTCTTATTATATTTATTCTTTATTCTATGCCCAACTTTTATTTTTTTATTTCTTATTCTTCCTTTCTTATTATATTTATTCTTTATTCTATGCCCAACCTAACTTTTTTTTTCCTTTATTTCTATTTTATGTCACGATACTCATTATATCGGGATCGCCAAGTCGATGTTTGGCAGAGACGAGAATATAATAATTTTCAATCATACTTGAAATATGTATAAAAACGGCTTGACTAAATCGGTCGCAAAGACAATGCACAATATTCATGTTGTATTCAAACACGTTGAAGTTCTTGATAGTAAAATGTCCCGGTAATCCAATTTCCATCATCATCACATAGCTTATACATGGGAATTGATCGACGTTTGTATATGGAAGAAATTTTGAACGTTTCGTTGCTAAATGTCTGTCGATATCCATTTTCAAACATGGTTTTCGGTATAAACATTCGCACATTACTTTTTGGTTAGTGTTTTCATCACGTGTTGATTTGATACATTGATATCGCGAGGTGTCATACCGGTTGATGTACAGGTGAAGTATGTCCGGTGAAGATCAGTCTAAATATATCGTACGTTTAATATATCAAGTCTCCAATCCCTACGTCCGTATTTCGCATCATCTGCAATATCTCAGAAAAGTGTGTGAAAATCCCTGTTCATTTGTTGTCCCACGTTTCTATAATTCACTTCCATCTCATATCCTTCTATCTCCATCTTTCTTCGCTTTCACTTCATATCTGTACACATACTTGTTCTCTAAATAATTTAATCCCACATTGTCCTACACCCCATGCTAAAAATTTAGCCGCTCAATGTGCACACTCATCTTTTGCTTGTTTTTGTTTTCACGTATTTTTTGTGCACTGTAATCATTTTTTTCTATATCTACCTGGTTATCTTTGTACTGATTGTATATATATATATATATATATATGTGTGTGTGTGTGTGTGTGTATTCTAATGATTATTTATTGCGCTCTGCGCTTGTCTCATATTGCGTCGACGTGTAGCTGTTTTTTTTTTTGCTCTGATATATTTTTGTTCTTTTTGAATCGCACCACTGCTGCTATGTTAGCTAAATCACATACATGCATGGTGTTGTTAGAGGTAGATGTGAAAGTTCTAAATAGGTGTATATATTTAAGTTTGTATTTCAACTGAATTTTCAATTATATTAAAAGCTTTTAAAAAGTGGTATTTGTATAACGAATTTATTATATTGTATTATGAGTTTACTTTTTATTCAGTACTTTATGAGTTTGACCATTGCATGCAAACTTTCAGCTTATTACAATGATATACGCAATATATATATATATATATATATATATATATATATATATATATATATATATATATATATATATATATTCATTGCATAAAATTGAACTAAATCATGTCAACGTACAAAAACAATTTGTAGACATCACATGTATTTGTCGCGCGTATGTTCATAGACAAATAGGCGAACAAGATGTGTTCAATGTTTGAGTGTGGACACTATGAATCAGATTGTTGTTGTTGAGTAGATTTGGAAAAGTCGAAAGACCTTGTCGAGACAGCGTAGATACCGTCAGACGTCAGGCTTTGGATCAAGCAACGTGCGCCATGTAATGTTCATACCTGTACCCAATAGGTTGACGTAGATGCTTTCGGATGCCCGGCTATGGATCAGTGTGATCAAGTTTAATCCGTGAAGTATCAGCGTCAGAACTAGAGAATGTTCATGTCTCTCGGTATTGAATTTCGATTGGAGAGGCTGTAAAACAAGTATCATAAACACTAGTCGTTCAATTCCTTGACGGTGAATCCTTGTTCAGGTACTCTTTACAGTCTACGAGTATGATAATAGTTTAAAAGTAAATTGTCGATAGCAGAATACGCATAAAAACAGAATCGTGGATACCCTTGCACAAAGAGAGCTGTACTGTCACACACGCCAGAGTTTAATGTCTGACAGTCTAGTGTATACAAATGTGAGATTTGTATATGTAAGCGTAAGGCCCGGTTTTCGTCGGTAAGTTTATAGGGTTAAAAAACTACGTTCTTATGTCACTGCCTTCTTAAATACTTGGAAATATCAACTTGGAAAATATTCACTATCATACAATAGTATATTGTTATACCATGTTGATTCCAGGGCGAGACTTT
>OU696576.1:4983663-5211517 GCA_916048095.2 Sacculina carcini
GCGAACGGCTCGAGCATTCCCGTGTACCAGAGTGATTTTCGCCTTGAGGTCGACCTAGGTCTTGGTAGGATTTACCCATTCACATTTATGGTAGCGGGCGTGCCTTCACCCATTCTCGGAGCCGACTTTCTCCGCGAATACGGTCTGGTATTCGACATGCGAAACCGACGTCTGATTGACAGCGTCACGCACCTGTTCACTCCCAGCAGCCGCGCGGAAACGTTGCCTCATCCTGACGTGGCTCATATCAGCGCGGTAAATCAATCCGACTGCGACGGCATTGGTTTCGAAGACAATCGCCGTAGCGACCCGCTTCAGCGCCTCTGTGCACCTCCCACTGGATTCCCAGCGATAAACTTGCCGGGGGTAGAGCACCGCATAGTCACCAAGGGTTCCCCGGTTTACGCGCGCTCCCGACGATTAATGCCTGGCAAGATGGCTGCGGCACGGCGCGAACTTGACGAACTACTCGCCCGCGGTATTGTTGTTCTTTCGTCATCACCTTGGGCCAGTCCAATACACCTTGTTGAGAAGGACGGAGGCTCGGCGTATCGCATGGTCGGGTGTTACGAGCGGTTAAACGCCATAACTACACCGGATCGTTACCCAATCCCACACCTTCAGAGCTTCGCTGATCTGCTCGACGGCGCTAGCATATTCAGCAAGCTCGATCTGGCTCGTGCGTTTGCACAGATTCCAGTTGCTGAAGAGGACCAGCAGAAAAATGCTATAATCACGCCATTCGGTTTGCTTCAGTACACCCGGATGCCCTTTGGCTTGTGCAATGCAGCCCAGACATTTCAGCGTCTGATTGATTCGGTGCTACGCGGGATGCCTCGCGTTTATGCATACATAGATGACATTCTGGTATATTCACCCGACGCCGAGACACACCACCGAGATCTTCAAGAACTTTTCAGGCGGTTAGGCAGCGTCGGTCTCGTCGTGAAACCTGAAAAGTGTGTCTTTGGCTGCGAGAAGGTACACTTCCTCGGCCTGGAGGTATCGCCTCAGGGTATATGCCCTCTTCCAGATAGAGTGGCCGATTTGTGTGCCATGACATCACCGCGCGAGGCCACTGAGTGTCGCCGATTCATCGGCATGGTGAATTTTTTTCACAGGTTCATCCCTTGTATCGCATCAGTTTTAACGCCACTACACGCAGCAGTGCATGGTTCACCTCGCTCATTTCAGTGGGGATATTATCAGGAAGCCGCATTCCAGAAGGCGAAAACAATGCTGGCTACAGCTTCACGCCTGGCGTATCCTCAACATGACTCCCCAACGCAGGTCATCGCTGACGCTTCAGATGTCGCTGTTGGTGCTGTCATCCAGCAGTTCCAACATAGCCGGTGGGTTCCACTGGCATATCATTCGCGCGCGCTGACCAAAGCGGAGCTGAAATGGAGCACCGGCGACAAGGAACTGTTCGCTCTGTTCAGCGTCGTCAAGCGGTTCCGCCACCTGCTAGAAGGCCGGCCTGGCCTTCGCCTGCTGACAGATCACAAGCCGCTAGTTCATGCTTTGTCCAGTACAAGTGAGAAGTCAGCGCGTGTACAGCGGCAGCTCGCTTTCATTAGCGAATTCACGACTGACATTCAGCATCTGCCCGGGACTGAAAACTCCGCCGCCGATTATTTGAGCCGTTCTCCTCCTGCGACAGTTACAGAAGTGACTCAGACGTAGGGCGAACAGAGCATCGACCTGAGACGGCTGGCTTCAGTCCAGGTGGACGCACCAGATATGGCCGTGTTGGCTAAGTGCCTGTCACTTAAGTTCGAGCGTCGCCCAATCACCGGAATCGCTTCTGGCCTCCTCGTGTCAACCTCTACTGGCGTCGACCGTCCACTGTTACCTGAACCACTCCA
Organism: Sacculina carcini; assembly: GCA_916048095.2. Classification (NCBI taxonomy): domain Eukaryota; kingdom Metazoa; phylum Arthropoda; class Thecostraca; family Sacculinidae; genus Sacculina; species Sacculina carcini. The sequence continues at coordinate 4,985,532 of OU696576.1, forward strand.
GCGAGAGGTCTTTGAGCGATTTCACAATCTGCACCATCCCAGCGCTCGAGCGACTTGTCGACTGATATGGGAACGATTCGTTTTCCAGCGAGTGTCTTCCAAGGTGGCCGAGTGGACCAGGACATGCATCAAGTGCCAAATTTGCAAGGTCTCCCGTTACCAGCACACGCCACTGAAGCGCCCGCCATTGCCGAGCAGTAGATTTGAGTCCCTCCACGTTGATATTGTCGGGCCATTGCCAGAAGTGAACGGTTACCGGTACCTCTTCACAGTCATAGACCGGTTCACTCGCTATCCCGAAGCAGTGCCTATCTAAGACGCCACCGCGCAGTCTTGCGCCAAGGCGCTGTTGGACTGGATCTCGCGGTTTGGTCTCTGCTTGAATATCACGTCGGATCGAGGCCAGCAATTTGTCTCGGATCTGTGGAAAGACGTTTGGTCCCTGCTCGGCGTAAAGCTCATTACCACCTGGGCATATATGCCTCAACAAAATGGCATCGTTGAGCGGGTTCATAGACAGCTGAAAGCGTCCCTTATGGCGTCTCTACGCGATGATGCGGCTTGACCGTCGGCGCTAAGAGTCGTTCTGATGGGCCTCAGGGCGACCCACAAACGCGACCTTGGCACCTCACCCGCTGAACTCGTGTTTGGTGAGCCATGCGCCTCCCAGGTCAGTTTTTTGCTGGAACCTCGTCCATACCCGCCACGGAGATGGCTCGCCAACTGACAAGAAACATGTCGCGTCTCCGACCTGTGCCAACTTCATGGCACCGACGGTACGACCGAGACAAGACATTCGTATCTCCGTCGCTGTCATCTGCGACAAATGTTTTTGTCCGAGTCAACGCGCACAGACCACCGTTGACACTGCCATATCAAGGGCCGTACGCAGTGGTAAGTCGAGGAGACAAGGCGTATGTCATTGACCGCGGTGGTCGTCGGGACACAGTGGCGGTTGATCGGCTGAAGCCAGCCTTTATGGAGAACGACGATTCTGTACAATCGCTACTGCCCGAGCCAGGAGCACCTCGTCCGGCTCAGCCGAGTCCGCCGACCGAACACCCTAGTCCGACCCACAGTACATCGCCTACGCCGTCGGCTCATGGTCCGCGAGTCTGGTCGCGCCGGAGCCGACCAGTGAGACTGCCGTTGCGCTTTCGCTAGTCGGTGCTCCGCACCTGGAGGGGAGCTGTGGGCAATGCCCACATTTTCTTCTGTGATATTTAATTTACATACACAACACTCATCGTGGCGCACTTCATACATTCAAACACCGGTTTTAGCAATCTCAATAGCAAATACATCAGTTGTGACGTGTACGTATTTCGCAAGGTTCCTACAAGATAAAAGCTTGCGAAGAAAAAAAACGTAAAACAGCACGCACAAGGAAATACATACCTTGCACAACATGACAAGAACAAGAGCAATCAGAGGTAACAACACAAAAAACAACAAAGTTTACAAGAGACGCATTTATTCAGAAGAAGAAGCAAGAAGATGTTTGTGGAGAGCAGATGAAAAGGAAGCAAAGGAACTAATTTGATGGAGCTGAGGAGGTAGAGAGTTGTAGAGGCGAGGGGCAGAAGAGTGGGACAGGGCATCGAGATGAGGGTCGTACTTGAGGTGACAGGAGCTCACGTAGGTAAGATGGGTAAGAGGGAGACTTAAGAATTTCGAAAACTAAACAGCAAAATTTGTAGCGTATTCTGAGGGGAGCAGGGAGCCAGCCAAGTTTACGGCCCTTGATTCAGCCCTTGATCCTTGTCAATCCGGTTTTATTTCCAATCTCTCCACTGAAACTTTTCTTCTTTCCCTCTTAAATGACATATTAACTTCTGATTTTTACGGCGACTCTGTTCTCTCTATTTCTTCAGATTTATCTTGTGTTTTTTTACCTCGACGACCATTATATTCTCTGTCGAGATCTTGCTCACGTTTGTCTGTCATATTGTGCCCTAAATCTGTTGTCTTCCTATCTGACAGACAACATATTTGCTGTACGCACCAATTTAGAATTTTCCACTCATGTACCTCTTGAATCCGGTGCTCCCCAAGGCTCTATCCTCGGTCCCCTTCTATTCAGTCTTTATGTTTCTTCTATTTGCCCTATTCTTCGCTCTTATCCTATATCATTCCATATTTACGCGGATGATATTCAAATTTACTTTCCTTTCTCTCTTTCTAAACTTGGTCTGGTCGGCCAACTCTTATCACATATTTTGCATGGGCGTCCTCCAGGAAACTTTTACTGAACCCTGACAAATATGAATTTATTTAGTTTCATCCCCCAGAATTTCCCCTTGCTCATTTGATCTGCCTCTCTCGTCCCACATCCTAAGCCTGGGTATATTTTTCGATCCTTCCCTCGATTTATGCAAGCATTGCTCGCACATCAATCGTTCCTGCCGTTTCACCCTACAACAATTTCATATGATTCGCCTATACATTGACGAGGCATCCGCTCTTCTTGTAAATTATTATATATTCTCACGTATTGACTACTGCAACTCTTTATTTTTTCATCTACCTCAAAAGTATATTCGCTCCCTCCAGTGTATCATCAACCTCTCGTGCAGATGTGTGTTACGTTTCCCTCCAAGACACCTACCTCCGCTCACAATCGCAATCTCGGTTAGCTGCCTGCTGTCTCTAGAAACTGCTTTATACTATGTTGCCACTATTTACTTCTTCACACGTCTTCTCCCCCTGCATACCTGTTTTCGCTACTAGCCTGTTCTAGTCGTCGTCCTGTTCCCCTCGTCTCCCCTCCTGCTTTCCATGAATCCAACTGGTCCGCTAAATCGTTCTTTTTCTCTGCTCCGCGTATATATAATTCTCTAGCGCCTCACGTATTGGAGAGGAAGTCTTACGTGCCGTTTTCTACCTCAGTGCACAAATATCTGCTATCCTCGCCATGCTCTCTTACCAGAGCCGTTGCGAGGACTCATGAGGCCCCCCACCCCCCCGAAGGCAACACTTGGGGCCCCCCGAAGGCAGTACTTGGGGCCCCCATTATAAATAAACCATCAAATAATGAATTTATTTATTATACATAATCACATAATACAAGTTCAGGTGAAAACGTCTGAGCAAAAACGTAAAGGCTATACATAATACGATAAATTTTAATGTCTTACGTGAAGCAACGGGGCCCCTCAACACTCGGGCCCCCCTCCCCGGCCGATGGAGGTGCGGAGGCGGTTGGGGCGGGGGTACGGGGACGGCTCTGTCTCTTACTTCACCTTTTCGACGCCACTAGCCCTCATAATGTTATTTGCTCTTTCTTGTGCCCCCACCTACTGTAACTTGTTCAATAATTTTGTTCATTAACTCTATAATTACCACTTGCGCCCCTCCAAAGTTATGTTCTGGATATGTCAGTGTTGCTCTCATCTGTTTTACTTGTATCATTACTGCCCGTATATACGAGCGTGCACAAGTATGCGTACATAAACATGTACTTGTATAATGCTTGTCCACTTACTCCACAAAATCGTTCTTCTGCTTATTATCTTGTATGTGGACTTTCTTCGACAGCTCATTTTGACTCTCCCCTGCCGAGCAACTCAATTCTATTTTCTTTTTTCTAGCCCATTGGTATGTTTTATTTCGCGCCTCTGATTACTTTGTGCGCTTTATCATAGACATTTCTTGTTGTTGTTGTTATTGTTATCGGTGCTTTGAGGAGATGGGTACAGAATTTCGTCGTTTGTTGTATGAGACTTACCTTCTGTCGTTAAGAAAACACAGTCGCCATATCCATAAGACTGTTTGGACTGCTCGCTTACGTCAAGGCGATATTGTTCTAGTGGAGCAGCCTCTTCGTAGTAGACCCTTTTGGAATCTAGGAGTGGTGGTTGACGTTGTTACTGGCGACGATGGTTCTATACCAGTGCCCGGGAAACTTTTCATTCGGCGGGCCAAAATGTATATTTTTTGAACGCTCGGGGCCAGAAATGCAAAAAACACTATTTATTGAAAATCCCTAAAACAACCACATGACAGGGCTAAAATCACTGTATTTCACGTATAACTGTACAATTCCTGTCAATGGGAAGGATGGAACTGCTTCTTCTGATTCATAATAGCACATATGTCTGGTTTCATCCGCGAGGAAGCGACTCTCAGAGTGTTTTCCAAATGTTCATCTAAAATAGTGTTTCTGTTCTTCGATTTTGAATACTTCAACTTGGAAAAGAATTGCTCACAAAGATAAGTGCTGCCGAACAGCGTCACTGTTTTCATTGCATGATGAAGAAGATTCGGAGAAGATTCATCAGAGACACAGTCTTTGTAGAACTCGAATAGTGGTTTTGACAAGAATTGTGCCTTCAAATCCATGTTGTTCTGCAGATCAATTAATTCTAACAGCAGATTCGTGGGAGCTGTCACTGGATCAACAGAAAAAGGCATTGAGAAGATCTTGAAGTCATCTTCGTTTGCACGAAACTCTTGAAAACGCCGAGAAAACTCTGCTGTGAGTTTTTAGATTTCAGTAGAGTATCTTCCTCCTTCTGGCTTAAATTCTTTCTGACTTTTCAGACAAGGGAAATGATCAAAAACATTGTTCTCCAATTGACTTTTCCAAAGAAGCAGCTTGGCTTCAAACGACTTGATATCACCAAAGAGATTGTGAACGAGTTTGTCCTTTCCCTGCATAGACGCATTCAACTGATTCAACTTTTCAGTAATGTCGACCAAGAAGGCAAAATCGCAGAGCCACTGTTCGTCGGAGAATTCCAGTAGAGGCCTTCCTTTCGACTCCATGAACTGTGCAATTTCTTCTCTCAGCTCCCACACACTTTTCAGAGTGCGCCCTCTATTCAGCCATCTCACTTAAGAAAAGTACAGAACGTCTTGGTAATTCGCAGCCAATTCCTCCAGAAGTTCTTTGAATTAATGATGATTCACTGCCCGAGCACGGATGAAATTCACAGTTGATATTATTTTAGCCATGATTTCCTGGAAACCAATGACCTTAGTGCACAAAGATTCTTGGTTTATGATACAGTGGCACCATATCAACGTTTGGTGAATGTTTCTGGTTTAGAGCTCTCTCTTTGACATGCCCTTGTGCTGAAATCCTGAAATCCTTTCTGCTCCCCGACCATTGCAGGTGCACCATCTGTTGCAATTCCAACGAGTTTTTCATAATTCAGATACGCTTTCTTCATTGCTGAATCACACTCCTGAAAAACGTCATTTCCAGTACAAGTGTCTTTCATGGGGCACAGAGCAAGAAGTTCCTCAGTTATATTGAACTCATCATCAACAACTCGCACAAAAATGGCCAGCTGAGCAGTATCTGAAATGTACGTGCTCTCGTCAAGTGCCAAGGAAAACACTTTGAACTGAGAGGCTGCTGAGTGCAACTGGTCAGAGAGATTTTTTGACAATTCCTCGATCTTCGTACCGACTGTCCTAGCACTCAGACTGATACTGTTTAGAATCGGAGCTTTCTCAGGGCACATTGTGTCAAAAACTGCATTCACACACTCTTTCAAAAATTGACCGTCACTGAATGGTTTCATCCTCTTTGCAATTATCTCTGAAACTACGTAGGTTGCCTTTGTGGATTTTTTGAATTCTCCGTCTGATTTGGTAAACACACTTTGTTGAGATGACAGCTTCCCCTTCAGTTCTTTGACTTTCACAGCTCTTTGTTCTCCTTGCAACTCATCAAGCTTGGAAGAGTGTTTTGACATGTAATGACGTTTGACATTGCTTACTTTGGCAACAGCGATCGTTTCCGTGCATATAAGGCAGACAATGTTTCCTCTGTTCTCTACGAAAAAAATAATCTCTTGTCCAGTCCTCATTAAACGAACGATTTTCGGAGTCAACTTTACGTTTCTTGGATGCCATTTTTACATTGCTAAAAATTATCTGAAAATAATGGAAAATGATTGTGACACTTACATATATGCATGAGCTGTTATCACGTACGTACATGTCTTATGTCTTATGTCTTATGACATAGCCTTATGACTCAACATGCTTGTCAACACTTGCACAATAAATAGTATTAATGGAATGATATTAGACGAATGACTAGACGATTTCTACAATGATGTATTTTAATTCTTCACTTCGAACAATTTTTTGAGAACCTACAGGATTGAAACTATATTCATAACAAATTACGATTAACTGGCTGTTAAGTAACTCTCTACTGCTTTACAGGTTGTACAGTACTGATATTTTTTTCCGGTAAATTTGTAAAAATTAACGAAAGTGGTTGTTTCATCACATTCTCCAAAACCTTTCGCGGGCCGGATTGGACCAGTCCGCGGGCCGGAACCGGCCCACGGTCCGGACATTCCCGGGCGCTGTTCTATACGGAGTGTATACTTGCGTTTGGGCGACAATGCGAAATCTTTGCACAGTGTCAAGCTGTTATACCCTCTTGAACCGAGTCTTACGCACAATCATGTCGATGCCACTGCAGTTTTTGAAGTAGGTAAAACATCCGACAATTTTGATGTGGTAGATTCTCCTGCTCCTGTCGATGCTGACCGCCTGTCGGTTGCAGAGAATTACAATGTGATTGATCAAAGCACTGTTCCCGTTTACCCGCGAGGTCGTCGTACTGTCGCTATTAAATGCCGCCAGTTTGTGCGCGACCGCCTCCATTTACTATAAATTGATCGGTCGCTTTTTGTCGGGGGGAGTATGTTAGAAATTTGATTTGTTCTTTGGTTTGGCATAGATGTATCAAGTAGTTGAATAGATTTAGTTTTATTTCAAACAAACAAATAAACAAACAATATATTTTATTTTGTTATTTGGTCATAACGTTTTCATTTCTATTTTGTTTTACATCAGTTCAAATCAGATTTAGGAAAATTATTAAACTAATGTTGGATTAAATGTTATCAGCTTAGATATAGATGAGAAGAGTTGACTATTTCCGGGAGAACGAGTGTGGTTGCTGTCTCGTGCGGATAGCTCGTGATAGCTAATCGCGTCAATATTGAACATTTTGTTGCTCATTTGTTTCATTTGTTTCCTTCATCATTTGATGCATTTGTTTCCTTCATTTGTTTTCTATTATTATTTTCTTTTACCTACAAACCAATTATTTTGGAAACTATAATCAAAATTTGGAGGTTTGTCAGCGAAGAAGGTATGTGAATTTTGTTTTGTTTAGTTAAGATACATACCTTTCACGCGTTTGCATTAAGAGTTTCCTCGCAGAATGGATAATGACGGTCTACTAATGCTTATTTGTGATTATACACAATGTTTTCAGAAATGTATCAGCTCAACAGATATATAAGTTTAATAATATGCTTTCAATGTTACCCAATATGCAAAGTGTTACGTAGAAAAATACAAATATTTAGCAATGACTTGCATTATATTATTTTTTTAATACGATTTGGTTTTGAAGTATATTTTGGCACCACATTTAGCCATATGATACATTGAACAATAAACTAAGACATTATTTGTGAACTTATTGGTTGTCGTCGGCGACTAAAACGTCTCTCCCACTGTTCTGCAGTGAGGAGGCTGGCTAGACACCCGACAGGAGAAAAAACAAAACCTGTTTCAAGGGCGGATGAGCTATCTTATAGCCAACGGCCATCTAGCATGCTCCAGTTTTGCAAACGTGTTTTCTTTCTTCTATTTGTGCCTACTCCCTGCTCGATGTGATGTTCCTGTCAGTTGTATTTTTCTCGCCTTTCTGGCCTAAGTGTAAATATGTGCGCTATATGAAATATATGTTGTTTTTGTTACTGTTTTGTTGCAATGTTATACGTGTACTGCTTGCTAGAATCAACAAATTTCATTCTGTATTATTTACATAATTCAGATACAATTTACCCTGTTTATGTATGTGTGCGTGTGTGTGTGTGTGATATGCCGCCACGTGTAGCGAGGCGGGTCACATTCACCCTGTATCTAGAAAGTTCCATTTCTATTCGGCCACCAAACACGCTGTGCGTGCGCTCACAGAAACCTTGAGGACTGAGATGAAGACAACAATGCCCGAAGCCAGAATTAGCGTAAGTTCATTTTGAGACTAAATCTGAGACAGTGGAGATGTTTGCCTCTATCATCCATCTGATTTTTTCAAGTAATAACGCCGATTTTCGAGCGTGTTTTTTTCTGGCCTAGTAAATTTCAAGGATGCTTAAAAAGCCAATCTGCATATTTATTGTTTAGCTATGTAATTTTATATTTTTATATTGAAGAAAAAAACACACATTAAGCACTGTAGTAGAGATTGAGATATACAACAATACAATTGTCGCCAAAAATGTCGCCAAAATGTCGTGTATAAATGTGTATAAATGTGTATAAATATCGCCAAAAATATGAGAACAAATAACACAACGCATACAGCTAATATCTCCAAGAAAGTTCCACAATAAAATCAATTCGCAGCTTCCAAACACCACGCAACAACCCACCACCGCACTCAAGTCCTCAAACGCACTGACTCCCTCCGCCTCGTTCAGTCGTCATCTAATTCGCCCACTGCACTCATACTCACACACACACACACACACACACGCACACACACACACACACACACACACACACACAAAGAGAGAGAGTGTGTGTATTGACCATAGTGTACACACAATCTTTTACATTGATAATACACACAAGAACATATACAGTGGACATATACTCGTACACACAGTTTCATACTAATGCAGTACCACCGCATACCTACGTGCCTTCATGTCTACGTGACTCCGCATATACAACAAAGTGATATACCTAATAGCATAATAAGAACAATGAGCTATTTCAGCAAATTCCGGTTACATTTAATATAAACTTAGAATATCAAATACGATCTTACAACTCTTACAATGGGGAAATGTTCTATCAAATAGACTCTCCATCGCACCCAACTCTATCCCATCCCTCACATGACGTGATATCGGGCAATCTTCTGTAACATGTCTTTCTGTGTGAACCATGCCACACACACACAATCGCTCTTCCTTGGGTAGTTTCCCTTTACCCTTCCTGTTCCATCTGCCAGTATCGATGCTTAAACTATGCGCTGAAACTCGTAATCGTGTGAAAGCCATCCTATGCCGGTCATCCACCGAGTGCCTTCCCCTGTAAATGTGAACATCGAGGGTGGGATTAATTTCTAAATAAGCCACACACCGGTAACCGCTCGATGACAGCACGCTCTTGTGCACTCCCGCCATTTGGTCCCGTTTGGTAGGCACACTGGATGTCATGAATTTCCGTATGATATTACCAGCCACAGTTCCCGCCTCTAAAGCAGCATCTATACAAAACATCAAAGGGTCGTCGGACATGTCGCACCTCTCGGCCATCATCTTAGCATAAAGTGTGTGCTGTCTCTGTTGTACCAACTCTGGAAGTCCTGGGTACCCTTCTTCCGTGTAGCAAACTTTGTTTGGAGTATATCTCCTTACGCCCAATACTTCTTTCAATGCCCAGTTGTACAACTTCGTGAGTGGCTTCAAGTCTCCTTCCACCCACGATTCGCATCCGTAAAGCAACGCCGATACGAGTGCAGCATCGAACACTCTGCGCACGAGTGCAGCATCACACACAGACACTCAAACTCATCAGACGGCGCTCTCTCGGCACTCACATTCTGTCGCCACCTTTCGGTGAATCATCCACTGGCGTAATAACATCTAACTATTCAGTGAAAACTCATACTTGCAATTCACCAAGCATACAATATACATTAATATAATGCGACCGAATCGTCAGACACAGAAGAACTATAAATTTACTACAATAAAACCACAAACATGAAGTCATGCACACAGAAAAACACAGACACATTCAGTCACACCGAGCATGCTTATCACACCGACAACTGTGTTCAATCTACCAGGGCAATACTTGGCATGTGATATGGCATAATATCTGTCAGCATCAGCTGACTCTGCAAGCACTGGCAGGCTGCATTGCAACTTTCCAGGAATGCACGCGCCCGGCAGCACAAACCACACCAACGCCACCTAAATACATCTACATCTAGGGCAACCTCCGGCCCGCGAAGGCTTGGCGGCCGTCCCGCCACCCTGCTATGCTTTATTATTGCAATCCGGCTCGCATACTTCCCACTAAAAGAAAATGCTCAATAATATGCATAGAAATGGTTCTTCATGACAAACAACACGATAAGTCTCATTGATTTATAAAGTGTTTAATACAACTTTTGTACAATTTATTCACGTTATCAATGTATTATACAAAAAATTGTAATTCAAATATTTCGTTTTTCACTCCGGCTCGCGACCTCATTCCATCTGGCCCTCAGTCTGGAAAGGTTGCCAACCCTGATCTAGATAGTCGTACAATGTGTCTAGGCGGCGTTGGCCACACATACATGAAGATGAACACCCACACTCACATCCCAGCACAGAAGATTCGACGCACACACACACTCACGTACACACACACACACACACACACACATATGTATATATATATATATATATATATATATATATAGAGAGAGAGAGAGAGAGAGGGAGAGAGAGAGAGAGATAAACAATCAGTGGTTGCCGCGTGCGATAAACTGAGCAATAAACGATAATTATCGCTGAGGTCAAACCTTTTATCGTTTATCATCTATAGCAAAATTTAAAAAAAATCTAGCTCATTCACTTACCGCTAGTCCCAAAAAATTAGGTACGATAAACGATAAATTCCAAAGACGAATGTTTTACAAATAATAAAATATGCACGGCGGCAATAATCACAACATCCTGCTTGACCTTTTCAAACCAGTTCAAGCTGAGAGTATATATAGGTTAGAGACTAGAGGGAACAACACTGGCTTGCAAGTGAACCCTGAAAACACCCATGAGAGCTGCCAAGTGTGTGTGTAGCATATCTACATGTAAGCGCCACAGTGTGAGCGATCTGCATACGCTTATGAGCTTGTGCGTGCGCCTGTGCGCTTCTGCTTAACGCTTGTCCATGTGCAGAAGTGTGCGCGTATAACTGTGTGTGCGTGCTATATTTGGTGTTACATTGTTAATGAACTATGTATGCCCACGCTGTCATGACCTTTATTCGTGTCAACCTACAGGTGTGTATGCTCGTTCGTAGGCAGTAGAAACCAATTGTGCTCCAGTGTGGTTGGTGATCGGCGATGCATGTGTGTGCAGTGTTTTGAGTACGTGTCATTCATATATAGTGTATCCGGACGAACCATGGTTGATTCAGGATTGAGATTGAACATGGCGCAGTCGGATATTACGTAAGCAGACGTGTCGGCTAATATTCAAGCATTGAATAAACAGTCCGAGCTGTTAGCAACCGCTCAACAGCAGACCAACGCGGCGCTGGATCAAGCCGTCCCACGAGAGAGTAAGCTTACGGCACTGCTTGAACAGCTGAACACTGAGCGAGTAACAACTCCATCTGCCACAAGCAGACATCAGCGGACAACATCTTCATCTCACACAAGCCAGCCTCAATAATCGCCTCTACTATTGCGCTTATCATGCTCTCTGAAGGAGTTTTATGCGTGGAAGGAGAAGTGGGATGACTATGCCCTGGTGACAGAATTTAAAAATCGCTCTGTTGATTAGCAGAGATCAGTTTTGCACTCTTCTGTGAAAGACGAGTCGCTGCAGACAGTGCGGTATAACCTGAACATACCATCGGCATCCACACTTCTTATCGCAGTTAATATAAAAGCGATGGAAGATCATCTACGCAAACTAAGGAACGTTGTGCTCGACAGGCGGGAATTCCACCAACGCAATCAAAACGAAGGCGAATCGTGAGACAACTTCTTGCGCAATCAAGGAGAGCACAATATTCTGCGATTTCCGCACTCATTGCTCTGACGATATTTTGCGAGATAGAATTACTGTAGGCACACGTAACGAAGGTGCACTGAAAAAAACTGTTGCAAACATCCCCACTCGACTGGGGGAAAGCCGTTGAAAGATGCAGAGCATCGGAGATTGCCAGTACAAATATAAAAGAACTGAGAGGAGACACCAATGTGAAGCGAGTACGGAACTCTGTCCGCTTACGATCACACACTCGGAAGTCAGTGTACAAGCGAACTCAATCGCGAAATAACGAGAAGTCTATGGACAGCAAATCAAAATGTTAACGCTGTGGATATAGTGCTCACAGCAGTGAACAGATTTGTCCAGCGATCGGATATAACAAAGTTATAATCAGACCAGTTTTCTATCTATCTGCTTACTCGGTTTTATCTCTCTTTCTCTCAGTTTTTTTTCGCGTTCTTTCGTGTCCTGCTTGTGCAGCTGTCGTTAGGCTAATTTATGTGTTAGGGCGACGCCAGTACTACACGGCGCCTGATATGTTTGGCAACGTGTGAAGTATGTGTGACAGTAATTTATGACCCTTTTTGTACGTCTGACTTGGCTGATCATCTGGAGGCAACACGCCTGTGTACTGTCAGATCGCGTTTAGAAATAGCTTGTGTCCCGTTGTGTAGTTCGAGCGGTTTTGCCTGTTGGCATTGCTTGTGGTATATGGTGCCAACGACATGTGTTCGTAGGCATATAAACCGGGGTTTACTAAGAATAGGGGCTGTGCTTGGGCGGTGCTTGGGTGATACTTGGGCGGTGCTTGTTGGTGGGTCAGTTGGCTGGGTTTGGTTGGACTGTCGACGTGCGAGGTAGGACTCACCACTCACTCATGCAAGCCGTAATTAATTCATTAGATTTAAGAATAACTTTAAGGTAGATTGACTGATTGCTGAAAATATACAATTCAACTTCGACTGGGTGATCATTACTTGTTATCGCGGCCACAACATCAAGAGGAACTATCAAGACATCACGATTAGCCGAACGACGAAGATCAACATAACAACATATCACTACCGTTACATCGGACAGACGTGCAACACTTGTCGCACGCATTTTGTCGTGGTCATTGTCGCGGTCATTTTGCGAAAATTTGCAAAAGCCGAAAACAATGGCAGTGTCGCAAATCAACGGCGTGACCATCCACGACATAAAAGTTTCGAAAAAACAGTGTTGGAAAAGCACCCCAAATTGAAATAATCATATCTATACCGGATAATACAGCAATGAAATTCTTTTGGATCGTCGACAGCGGTGCCGAAGTATCTGCGATCAGTCCAGGATCAGCACGCAGTATTGGCATTGAGCCGCACAACCTGCGTATGGTGGACACAACATTTCTGCAGCAGACGGACGTCGGCCGAAATGTCTCGAAACACAAGAATTGTCGCTCACAATAGACGGGACATCCTGCTCAACGAACGTGACAGTTATCAAAGGCGTCCAGGCGCCTTATTTTTATGACATGATGTTATCGACCTAGATGTTCTCCCACGATGTTTTCTGCACCAGATTGTAACAAATTCCCGTCCGGTTCCAGGATAAGTATTCAAAGACAGGCGCAGGAGCAGCGATGTCCCACGCGCGCCTACAAGACAGCACCACTCGTAAGCACGCCTGAACACCGATACATCAACGAACCAAGACGACAAAACAAGGACACAATTGCACACACACTCACATACACATGCAGATCAAACCAACTCCACCACGAGATTTGACACTCGACGCTTGCAATCTTGCAATCTTGCACAAACCTCGCCGCAATAGAGGACATGTCAGGTGGTCCAATGTCGATTCATCTGAAAGATGACGTGCAACCGTTTGTAGTGCATGCACCAAGGCCAATTACTTTAAGCTGGCGGGACTCAGTACTGACTGAGGAATTTCAAGAGCAAGGGGTTATTGAGCCAGTGATTCACCCCACAGCTTGGATTCATCCAATGGTCCCAGTCGCCAAGTGGTCAGCCGACGGAAGTATCTCGGACTGCAGACTTACTGTGGGTCTGACGCGTATGAACAAATGTGTAAAGCGTCCTTGGTATCCAGTCTGTTCGCCTACGAACGCAGTAGCTGCATTAGAACTTGGAGAAAAAAAATATGTAAGCTGGACGCCTGAACCAGGTACTTTCAGATTGAGCTACATGAAAGCACCAGAGACCTCACCTGCTTCATAACTCCCTGGGGCCGGTACAGATTCAAGCGGGCGTGTACAACTGCCGAGAAGACGCTGCTTTGAACGGAGTACCGTGAGCAGTCAAGATTGTAGATGATATTTTGTGTCACGATGCAGCGTATGCAGACCACCTATCACATGTGTGGAACATTATTCAACACTGTGAAAAAGCAGGAATCACTCTGAACGGCAACAAATGTATTTCCGGTTCGGCAGAACTGGAATTTTGACTGAAACCCAATTCAGATGGCTATACAGCGGATAAGAAAAAAAGTCAAGGCCATCAGCGAGTTTCCGGTTTCATCAAAACATAACGGATTTGAGATCTTTTATGGGATTAGTGAACCAACTCGTATGTTTTTCGTCCTCAATTGCCACTGCCGCTGAACCTCTACCAGCTTTGCTTCGACAAAAAATGTCTGGGTGTGGGACGTTTCCCATCAAGAAGCGTTTGAGCAGGTCAAAGAAGCACTGGCATCGCCACTCGTGCTAGGTTTCTCAGACCCAAACACACCCACAAGAATAGGGGCCGATGCATCTCGTCTACGCGGCCTGGGATTTGCACTGCTGCAGCAAAATGAGGAAGACGAATGGAAATTGATTCAATGCGGCTCAATTTATATTCATTTCTCAATTAATTTCTAGCGGATGCTGAAACGAGATACGCCGTTATTGAATTGAAAATGTGAGCTCTCTACTGGTCCGTGAACAAGTGTTGCCGTTTTCTTGCAGGCCTACCAACGTTCACGGTGGTTACTGACCATCGCCTGCTGATCCCTATTCTGAACACCAAGGGCATAGCGTATAAAGAGTAGAAATGTAGAAAATACCAGACTGCAGCGCATGCGCGAGAAGTTGGAAATGCACCATTTTGTGGCGATGTTGAAGAAAGGCAAGGATCACGCTATTGCGCGCTCAAGTGGAAAAGCCACCATCAGCAGAAGATGGTAACATTACCTGCTCAGTGAAAATTCTCCTAATTGCCTCCGTTACTTATGTAGATGAGCACAGTAACCTGCAAGCTCCTCTAGAAGATAAAACATTAGAAAAAGTTCGTGAGTCAGCCGAAAATGATCCAGAATATAATGAACTTCGAGAATGTATTCTAAAAGGTTTTCCCGACCACAAACAGGCATTACCAACGCCACTGCATCCATACTGGCACGTTCATGAGAAATTAGCAGTAGACAACCGTTTTATCTTGCTTGGATCACGACTGGTAATCCCACATTCTCTCAGAAGAGAAGTGCTCAGCAACCTGCATGACAGCCATCAAGGTTTCTCACGCACAAAAATGAGAGCCGGCAAATCGTATATTGTCCCAGCATTGATCGTGACGTGGAGAACATCGTCAAGTCTTGCATAACCTGCCGCCGTTTTTGCCCTAGCCAGCAGAAATAGCCACTGAAATCGGAAAACAGCATTCACATGTATTCGAAACCGTTTCAGGTGATTATTTTTCACATGCCGGATGCACTTACCTGGTATACACCGACCAACTGTCTGGATGGTCCTGTATGGTGTCGTGCCATCGTGAACCATCGGCCCGACATATTTCATCGTTCCGTCGTGTATTCGCAGATTCAGGAGCACCGATAACACTCCGAAGTGGCGGTGGTCCTCAATTTACTGCAAAGAGGACAAAAAATTTCCTCTTGCGATGGGGAGTGACCCACAGAATGTCGATTCATCATTTTCCGCAATCAAACGAGCACTCCGAAGCAGCGGTGAAACTGATCAAACGACTGGTTCAGAAAACGTCTGCCAATAGCGACAAGGATAACGATGAATTCGCACATGGATTGTTGGATATTAGAAATACTCCACATTTAAACGGCAGATCACCGGCACAGATATTGCTGGGGCACCCGCTAAGTCCGTGTGTTCCCGCACACCACCAAGCGTTTGCAAGCTGCTGGCAAAAGCTGCTGAAGAATGTGATCGAATAGCTGACCAATCATGCGTACGAGCAGCTGAGGGTTACAATCGCACGTCCCAATCGTTGTGTGGAATACACCTATGACGTTAGGTGGATGTGCAAGATAGGCAGACAAAGTGTTGGGATCGCCATGGAGTCATGACCGATGTTGGAAAACCACGTGACTATCTGATACGCCTCCCAAGCGGGCGTACGCTGTGGAGAAACAGACGGTATATTCGTCGAATGCGCCCATTTATATCGCTCGGATCGACGAGCGAGACTTTGAATGATGATCGGGTGCAGTCTGGAGGACACAAAAAGGTCAACAATCAACAACAACAATCAACCTATGCCGATGAAAAAGTCCCCAGAAATGGAGTACTTCGTCGTGGGTTAAGATCCCGTCGTAGACCAGATAGACTGCACGCCAAGTGGGGATCTGAGTCATACGACTGAGTAACCCACTGGGGGGAGGTGTGGCATATCTACATGTAAGCTCCACAGTTTGAGCGAGCTGCATACGATTATGAGTTTGTGCGTGCACACCTGCGCTTATATCTGGTTCTTCTATCTTCTTCTAATCTGGGCGTGATCCACTAGCACGCTCAGATCCATGTTTTACGTCTTCAGCAGCTGCCTCAGACGCACGCTGATATCGTCAGGAAACCCGTTGACAAACGCCAACTTGACAACATTTGTCAAACCACGGTCAACGAATCCAGCCAAGCTAGCCAACTTTTTGATGTTATTGGCGTACGTAGGTACATCCTCTCCGGTCCATTTAACATGCGTTAACTTTGCATATGCAGTGAAATCGTCATCACTGTACGCCGCTTTTAATTTCCGCTGAATAGCACCGGCATCCTTTTGTTCATCGTCACTCAATTTCAAATAGTCCGCCAATGCGTCTCCTTCCAGATACAACGTCAGAAATGACGCGACATCCTCAATACCTTTCAACCTTGCCACTAGCTGGCACATCTCCGGACCCCGAGAAATATCTCAGAATTTCATTGCCGCTATTTGTAGGCATTTTGTTGACTTGAGCGGTTAGCTTGTCGTATGAATCAATATATTGATGCAAGGAGATCAAAAACACAGAAAAACTTCAAGAACACTAAAAATACACTACCACCGTACATAGACAACCGCAGCAACAACACCAACCCACGGCGCTCTACTCAACTGACTGCTTACCCTTGTGCTAGGTCGACTTAACCTGTTCAGACTAACTCGATCTGGTGGCAATGATACATACTATCACTTTACTACGTGTCCTATAGAAGACAATATTGGCTTAGTGGGAAATATGTATATTGTTTGGAGCATATTCTAAGCAAATTGGGTCGTGTTTTCTGATCTTTTCTCAAATACTCAATTTTAACTGCTGCTTAACCACCTGTGACCCGCACAGTCCATCAGTCCTGGCCTTGTCGAGACTCAGTTTCTGGCCAAGATGGCCGGCACTGCCGAGGCCAAGCTGAGCGTCTTCAGCAAGATGAAGGCGCTGGAGTCCAGAGACGTGGCGATAACTGTACTACAACTGCTTCAAAATCCTCTCCACGTTCAGGTAGGCCGCAGCTGATTATATTGGTATGTTTAAAAAAATACGTGGTCACGGTTTGACACTTGTTTGGTGTTCTGCAAATACAGTCGAAACCGCTTAATGGCATACCCTCGGGACCTGCAAAAAATATGACATTAACCGAACTATGTCATTAACCGAACTCAACCTTTTTGGCCATATTTCGCCTCCAAACTTGTGTTTATAAGTCAATTAATTTCTATAAGCATCATCAATGT
This sequence comes from Sacculina carcini, assembly GCA_916048095.2. Taxonomy (NCBI): domain Eukaryota; kingdom Metazoa; phylum Arthropoda; class Thecostraca; family Sacculinidae; genus Sacculina; species Sacculina carcini. Next base: position 5,003,254 of record OU696576.1, read on the forward strand.
AAAAATAATGCACAGTACGCAAGTGATTGCTTCATGAAGAAATCGTGAATAAATGTATGTTTGTGTTTGCTCATCAAGTTTTTGTCTATTTTTTATTCAATGCTGCGCAACGATCAGTGCCTTAAATCCTCAAAATTGTTTCCAAGTAGGTGCGACTGGCACCTATCGCCGCATGCGCTTCTTTCGCGGTGGAGACTGGCACGTCAACCCCACTGGCGACATCAGCCACCATCAGCCGCCATTATCTCCTTTGCCCTCAGTGCTATGACGATATCAGCATCACCCAGCTCGCCGTAGTACTCCACTTCTGTCTCCAAAGCTAACAACTTTTCAAACTCCGTTCAACGTCCTTCAAAATGTGTGTCCATATTTTCGCGTCTTCCAAGCGTTAGCACTGGGAAAATACGACAAGGGAGTTCTGTCCAGTCTTTTGTAGCATCGATGATTTAGTGCTTGCCAGCGACATACGCCTGCTTTTTGCTTTAATTTCCTGCCATAAGCACCGTCAACTGGTCCTTGGACACCTTTCCCTGCGTCCGCTTGCCGCCGTTGTTTGCAAGAGTGTCTGATGGCGTGGTTCTATAGAACAGTGCAGTCTCGTCTGCATTGAAGATGTCCCTGGGCGCATAGCCGTCCAGCCCCTTGGGCAGCACGTTTGCCTCCCACTCCTTTGCCCCCACCACATCAGCCGCCGCTTTCTCTCCTTGCGCCTTCATGAATCTGATGTTTTCCCGCTGCTTCAGCCGGCCGAGCCAGCAAATGCGAGACTGTGGTAAATTGACTGTGGTGAGTGATAGTGGTCGCGTAGCAAAGTTAGTGTTTATGCGCGTGCGTTCGTCCTTGAGCCGGGCGCGTATGAGTGATAACAGAGCGAGCGGGGTAAAGAGTGTTGTGTGTTGCAGCGGGCGTCAGGGGCCATGCTTTACGTTGTCATGGTGACGATGTTGCCGTGTGCATGAGTTTATTGCGTACGTATGTGTCTGTAGTTTACCGAGACCCTGGATGAGGCCTTATGTGCTGCGGAGAGCGAGGCGTTGCGTGTGGTGTTGTGTGCGAGTGATGTGTTGCGGGTAGCGTTGTGTGCGAGTAGTGTGCGTGCTAGTAGTGTTGTATTACATGTAGTGTTGCGTTGTGCTGCTATTCGTTTCATATACATTTTTGTTTTCGGATCACCCTGAATATACATCTACAACATTGAGAGTTCAAATACCACATCCATCTCAACCGCCAACCTCTTGGCCTTTTCCATCATAAGAGGCACATTCACGGGCGCAGTTTTGGTGCGCATCTGATGAAACCACATGAGCACCGTCTCATCCACCTCTACAAGATTGGTCGATCTCTCGCACTTCTGACTCAGATTGGTGCTGGTCACCGCAATTTCTCAATTTTCATTCTATTTTTCTGAGATTGTTCCGTGATCTCAGCAGAGGTCCTATACAATGTTCGTTTGTTTCTTTCCAACCTTGAGCTGGTCCACGATTTGCAACTTATCCTGCAGCGTGAACTCAGTACGCTTTCCCATCACTGCTGCCACAGTCACTGTGCGCAAACAATGAGTATGCTTTTGACTGATTGGACAAACACACAAAACATGGGCAGGCTGACCACAAGGGTATGACAATAACCGATGTCATTTGTATAGACAAATGTTATACGGGACCACAAAAAGTATGGTATTATCCGAACTACGACATTAACCGGTATGAAATTAAGCGGTCTCCATCCCTGTGTAAAACATAGGGCCGATGATTGGGACCTGACGATGGTATGACATTAACCGAAGTATGACATAAAGCGGTTTCGACTGTATTGTGTTTGTGTACAACCAAGTACTATACATAGTTTGACTGTATCAAATACCCTATGTGATTGAATCTCAAACAATAATCGTCTAGAGAAAATGAGCTTGCCAACGGTGGGCGTCATTACCGTAACCTGGGGTAAGTGGGCCCCATTTCTGATGTTTTTCCAGGTCAGAAAAGAACTAAGTTTTATTTGCTATGTTTTATTGTATAAATGGGTACATAATAACAGTGTCTCCTTTGAAATTAATGACAATTTTATATCTTTTGTATTGATGTACATAAACCTAAATAATAGCCTGGCCCACTTACCCCGGGTGTTAGAGGCCGGTTGGCTTGTAAAAGCAAACATGGAGTGTAAAACAAAAGATGTATTAGAAGACGGGCGCGCGGGGACATTGCAGCCCCACGCGCGCCCACAAGACACTGCACACCGACACACACTGCACGACGCTCACACAACGACTACTAAAACTACCACGCGACACAACATACAATCATACCGACTCACTATGCGCGTTGCCTCTCGTGTTCCGCTCGACCACGGGAGGCACACTATTCAAAACAACCCTATCTCTCGCACCCCAATTCCCCTACCATACGCCACCGTGGTCAACTCGCACACAAACATACAAACACCGCATAACGGGACCGTCGCTAACGGGACGAATTGAGGGAAGATGAAGCCACATGTACGCGTCAAACATTTGCTGCCTTAACACTCTCACACTTCCCCGAGACAGCAAATGTTCAAACTACCCTACAGAACGATGATACATTTACAAATTAACAGTAACCAGGGAACGCAAACATACACACATACAGCACCTTTGTAACGATAGTAATATGTTCTGATATTGTTCTTCGTTCGGCTGATCGTGACGTCTTGATAGTTCCTCTTGATATTGTGTTCCGCGATAACAAGTAATAGTCACCCAATCGAGGTTTAATTGTATATTTTTAGCAACCAGTCAATCAACTACCTTACAACTATTCATAAATTTAATGAATTAATGACGGCTTGCCTGAGTGAGTGGTGAGTCCTACCTCGCACGTCGCTAGTCCAACTAAACCAAGCCAACTGACCCACCAACAAGCACAACCAAAGCACCGCCCTAAGCGCCGCCTATTCTTAGTAAACCCCGGGCTATATACCTACGAACACATGTCGTTGGCACCATATACCGCAAACAATGCCAGCTGGCCAAACCGCTCGAACTACACAACCGAGACACAAGCTATTTCTAAACGCGATCTGACAGTACACAGGCATGTTGCCTCGATATGATCAGCCAAGTCAGACGTACAAGAAAAGGGTCATAAATTACTGTCACACATACTTCACACGTTGCCAAACATATCAGGCGCCGTGTACTACTGGCGTCGCCCTGACACATATATTAGCCTAACGACAGCTGCACAAGCAAGCCGCGAAAGAACGCGAAAGTAAACTGAGAAAGAGAGAGAAAGAAATCTGAGTAAACTGACAGATAGAAAACTGGTCTGATTATAACTTTGTCATATCACAGCTGCGAGGTCTTTTAAACGGATGTGGACACTAGAGACAATCACGACCATCAAAGCCAACGGCTCTACTGAATCGTGATAGTTGCAATTATAGCAGACTGCCAGTCATTATTTGCGGGGTTTCCACTTCGGGGTAGGACTGAGGCATAATTCTGATCAGTGATTATACAGCGCCATTTCTCACCACACACACATACTCCATAAGTATATGCATACAGTATTGTGCGTCTGTAATAATCAACTGTCACATCGAGTCGACAGGGCCGTACATAACACACACAGAACGTCCTGTGTAACCAGTCAATTGCTGGTGAATTCTGGCACATTTACTGTCCTTTTTCGATGTTGGCCTCATCCCAATAGTTTTGTGGTATCCCTGCCGCATTAATAACTGACAGCTCCAGCATCCAGTATTAGCCAAAAATACTCGACTGCTTGATCAAAAGTGAGGTTTTAAAATTATTCAGACCAGTTATCTTTACATTTACATTAAAAATTATTAGCTAGAATCCTCAACTAGTCATTACGACCCATTTCACCTACGTTTTCACCTACGTTTCAGTTCGTGAGTGTGTATATCAAAGTACTTAAACACAATTACACAATGAAATAAAATTCTAGATTTGCGCATGTCTATGTCTATCGCATAAATTAATCGCAACTAACACAGTAACTTAAAATCTAGAGCAGCACGAATCTATATCTCACAAATATACATGAGAAACTAACTTAGTTGTAAATAACACACGGTTATGGACGTAAGGTTACGGTTATCTGACTACAAAAATTAACACAATTAAATCTAAATAGCTCAACACATTATACATATAAAATGAACGATATATCGTGTTAATAAGACGATTTATCGCCGACCACTAACGCGTCCACGGCTCGATCCATGCAGGTGTTGTTGATCTTGAATCACATCAGGCAAAAGACGTATACCGGCGGGGTATACTCTGTTGACTCCTAGTCCATGCGCTGCTTCACCAGTCATCCAGCTGCTGTCGTCGTTGTGTTCAAACACCTGCAGCACTTCGCTGCGAATGTCGTAGATTCGACCGTCTTCCATGGTTACTCGTCCCCATCTTTATCGCAGTTGTCTTTTAGGTTGATCGGTGAACCGCTGGTGTTGTCTCGGCTCGTGTTGAAGATGATTTCGGCATTGACTTATCTCAGTCCGCTAATTGTTTTCGTTGTCGTTGTTAGTAGACTGTCAGTTCTGCACACGGTTGATCAGGGGGTTCAGCACACTGTTGACTCAATCTCGCCTCTTCTTACCGAAAAACGGACAATTCTCGCCAGTGACTCATTGTTCTGTGTCGGTGTGGTAGCAGGATTGAGACATGGAATTGAATGAAAAACGCATGCAATGTCCACTTGGAAATACGAAACTAATTTACAACAAGGTAGGAAAACAGGGGCTACATCCATGAGAGAAGAATAGACAATTAATAGGAAACAATTAATAGGAGCAATATCCAGAGTCGTTTTACTTTTAATCATTATGAAATATTATTGTATATATATATATTTTGATTAAACCCAATTTCACTTTATTATTGTTAAGTTAACATATATTTTTCTACTTTTAAGAATATATTTCTCACACCTACAGATTAATGTTGTTTCGTCTGTTGTAACTTTGAGTGCACACATACTTCTGCGTATATTCTCCATGATAATTACAATCTACTTTATTGATTGTTAATTGATGTCGTAGCATACTTCTGTGTATGCCTCCAGTTTCAACTAACCGACTTAGTCAACAAAGTAATTGCTTCAATAACTCCGCTTGTTTATTAAGTAGCATGTTAAATGCTTTCAACTAAATGTCTTATGTATTTTCACAGTTAGACGGTTGACACAAGCCTCTTCTCTTGACACCATTTGTGCCTCGTACATTATCTTGTATCTCAATATTAATCGCATTAAATATATCCATCAGTGAAGTCCATCAGACAGTATCAGTCATCAGTCATCCATCAGTCAGCATCAGTCATCAGTCATCCATCAGTATGGAACTTTCCTCGATATCCGTTTCGTATTATATAACACCTTACACTCTCATTTTCTGGTATGAGATACACAGTGTCTACACCAACATCTACTTCATCTGGTCATTTAGTCATATAGTCATCAGTCATTTAGTTATTTAGTCATCATTCATATATGTATTTAGTCATCAGCGGCATATCGCGCCCTGACGTTCCAAAACATCTTATATGCGTTGCTATACATACTTTAAACGTATGTTCTAAAATATCTGTCACTTTTGACCGATAGTTTTACATTTCATTTCAAATATTTCAACATCTCGTCCTGATTAAAAAAAAGTATTTGTCAGTGATTGTCTTCTCATATTTCTCAGTCGTATATAGTACATGGTTTGACATTAAAATTAAAATATCAAAGTCCAATTGTACACCATAATAATTATACAAATCCCAGCCCACTATCCAGCTGTCCTTTAATTTCGTGTCCTCTAATAGAATATTTAGTGTTAAAATTCACAAAACACCGCTAACTTAATAAGTGCAATATTGTTTAATATTATGCCCGTGGTACTAGTCAAACGCAAGACATGCAACTTAGTTTCTTCACGCAATCCTACGATATAATTCATACATCACACCCAGAATCTAATATATTGATTCGAGTTCCTCCTATATTTACATAACACATTGATGTATAATTTTTTAACATTAGCAGCAGCATTACTTCTGGGTTCTGCTTTCTGAAACACATACTGACCTTATTCAATAGTGGTTTTCGTTCATTTTTTCATACTTGTTTTTACGGAATTGTATTATCTATATTTGCTGCGGTTGTACCAATAACTATAATACCTATGGTTAAGATACATACTTCATCCCTATATATTTCTTATATTTCCTAATTTTATTCTGAGTACGGCTCTGGATACTGAAAAGGCTTAAGGAAAATTAAGATACCACTCACCTCACAATTTTGAGCCACCGGTGGAAGTGACAGAGTTTCGACTATGCCGAGAGGATAACCACAATTAAAGATCCGGGTCACGGCACCAAATGTAACGATAGTAATATATTCTGATATTTATCTTCGTTCGGCTGATCGTGATGTCTTGATATTTCCTCTTGATGTTGTGTTCCGCGATAACAAGTAATAGTCGCCCAGTCGAAGTTTAATTGTATATTTTCAGCAACCAGTCAATCAACTACCTTACAGCTATTCTTAAATTTAATGAATTAATGACGGCTTGCCTGAGTGAGTGGTGAGTCCTACCTCGCCAGTCGCTAGTCCAACTGAACCAAGCCAACTGACCCACCAACAAGCACAGCCCAAGCACCGCCCTTATTCTTAGTAAACCCCGGGTTATATACCTACGAACACATGTCGTTGGCACCATATACCGCAAGCAATGCCAGCTGGCCAAACCGCTCGAACTACACAACCGGGACACAAGCTGTTTCTAAACGCGATCTGACAGTACACAGGCATGTTGCCTCGATATGATCAGCCAAGTCAGACGTACAAAAAAGGGTCATAAATTACTGTCACACATACTTCACACGTTGCCAAACATATCAGTCGCCGTTTACTACTGGCGTCGCCCTAACACATAAATTAGCCTAACGAAAGCTGCACAAGCAGGCCTCGAAAAAACGCGAAAGTAAACTGAGAAAGAGAGAGAAAGAAATCTGAGTAAACTGACAGATAGAAAACTGGTCTGATTATAACTTTGTTATAACCTTCACTCGCACTCATACAAAATAGTCATTCATACACAATATCCGGCACTAATCTATCACACGGGGCTTTGGGGAAAAGTGGGCCCCCATTGAAAACAGACTACAAAATAGAAAAATAACAGCAGCTACATCACTTATTTACCTATCTAACTACCGAACCACTAAAAAGAGAAACACTGAACATCAACTTGTTCTTAACAATTGTGGGCTTAGGTCAGAGTCACAGACGTCTGGATTGTTTGGTTCCTCAGACGTAAACTTGTCTCCAGTTCCATCATGTTTGTGCCTCAAATATTTTGTGCTGCAAGTGTCATTGAACACCTGTGACTCAAGTATTCCTACATAATGGAACACATGACTTTTTGATATAAATCTAACCAAAGCAAAACCAACCTTGAATTCATCATCGCTGCCTGCCATGGGTTCGATGACAGCCTCATCTTCATCAGACTCGAGTGGGGCAATGTCAAAAAGGCTATCGTCACTCGAAATAGGTGTTGGTCACCTAACTTTACGTTTTTTTCTCGTACCGGGAAAAGGTTTCCGCGCTACACGAGAAGAACCTGCCTGGCAGTGGCTAGCCTGGACACCTTGAGGTGAAACGCTTTTATCTGGAGATACTAAAAGTCTCTTCGCCCTGACGCGAGCATCAGGCTTTTTTTCGCCTCTGTGCGTAGATTTTCTAGGTGCTCCCGAGCCCCAGTTCCAATACGATCACATTATCTCACAAACTCTGTCTTGATTTGTCTGCACACAACCACTCTTCAGCACAGCCACAAGAGTGAGGGTGACCCACTTGCCCCAAAGGCTCTAGAGCGTTCCCTATGTATTTTATCTTACTAATACATCTGCAGAGCCCACCCAAGAATATTTGTGACTCTGCCAAAATTTCAAGTAAAAATTTTGTTGTTTTCATATTCTGCATGACAATTACATTTTCGCATGTTTGAAATGGCCAAAAAATGACATACAAAAATCGATATATTTACTCACCTAAGTAATGCAGGGAACCCAGCTAGGGCTCAACAAATATATATTGTAAAGAACAATTATGTGCAACAACCTGGAAAAAGTACCTATAATTGGCAAACATAATTCATATTTGCTGTATGGGGCCCACTTGCTTCTTGGAGGGCCCTCTTACCCCGGGTTATGGTATACAATCCGGTTCAATCTATACCATTTGCTATTTGATTTGATCAAAATGAAACCTAATTTGATCCAAAAGAAATTTAATTTGATTCAAATGAAATACGATTGATAAAATTGAGCCTTAATAGAAAAAATATAACAAATAATAACTAAATCTAAGGATTGGCTGTTGATTATCCAATAAATGTTTAGTATTTGTATATAATAATGTATTTGTTCATAATTTCTTATATTTCATATTTGCATTTCACATTTCTGTTTACTACTTTTAAACATCATAAGTTATGAGGGGAATTCTGAATTGAATAATTAAAAGTGGGTAAAAATATTGAATATGATGTAATATAATGATAGAAAATTCAGTATAATACATGATGATGATGATATCGTGGCCTAGTTATGAAAACGTTTACACAACATAGAAACTCCCAATATTTCAGATGTGATATTGTGATGTAATTTGTTTATATGGATCTTTGTTATATTAATTTTTGATGATATCAATGACAACGAAATAGTATTTAGTAGTGACTACTAAAGAGTATTTAGTCCTTAATGTATATACAGTCGGCCCTCCAAATAATGGACTCGAACGGACCGCGAATTAATTCCGCTATTTGGATGTTTCCGCTATTTGGCAGTCCGTTATTTGGAGGATCTATATAGTTTGCCGGATAGAACACGCACCACACACATACACATACGCTTTAAAAACGAGCACGCACACACGCATGAATGGAAATCAATACGAATATATCAGGAACGGTGACAATATGGAAGGTCTCACAATAACCAGACCACGACAGAAAAAATCAAAACCACCCCGGAATTTAGCCTGTTGATCTCCGTGCAAACTTAGCCGGCATAATTGGTACTGCGATGTGGGTGCTTTTGTGATGCTCTGTGTTGGTGCACTTCTGGTCGATGCATTTAGATTCACTCGCGAATGTAGGCGGTTTTTGTCGCCTAGACTCCAAATAAACAGTATACTATGTTTTCTGACTGCGGCTCGGCATTTCTCTCTTTGTCTGTGAGATAAGATTGGTGAATTGGATCGTTGTGTTTCTGTAGGTGCACGACATTCTAATGCGCCCGACCGCCCAGACGCACTGATCCACTGGTGAAATGGACCGATTCTCCAGCGGTGATGTCTAGAGGGAGTGCGGTTAGTGTGCTTGTCCTATAGTATAGATCGTGTGGTTGAGAATGTGTGTTGTGTGTCGTAGAAAGCAGAGATCTATTCAAAAGGACATATTTTCATACTTTCCGATTGTCTATATTGCCGTTTAGCCTGTGTAGTCAGTAGCTGGATTATCTAATTGACTTTATTATCTAATTTTATGGCCTAAATTTATTGTATACTATTCTGAAAATAACTTGTTTTATTTCCCATGGAAAGATACGATTGAATAAATTTGACATTAAAAAGTGATTGAAGCTTGAATATTCCGAGATCAGATTGCCGAAATATATATATATATATATATATATATATATAATTTATCTAATTTCAGAGTTCATTTAAGAACTTGCACTGCGTATTAATATTTGTTATGCATATCATATATGAGAATTAATAATATTTAATATCTTCATGTGAAATTGTGATCGCTGCACGAGCGCTATCATCTCAGTTGTTTACGTGCGGGATTTTTGGGATCGGTCACTTCCTTTCACATAATTGCACAAGACTGAACGAGGTCGATATTGTGTTGGAATAAGCGTTGTCGTAATGAGGATATGATCTGCCTTCCAGATTCAGAACAAATGGCGTGTGTCTCTTCACAACAAATTTACTTTCTTTAATCAGTTGATCATTTACTCGTAACTTGTGACCGCTAGTTTTTATATTGACACTTTATATTTTGATATAAAGCACAAAACACGGTATGCTTTTACACTTGTGAAGATGCATATCTGTACTTATCGACGTGTGATCGACTTTAGGTATACAAATATGCAGTTCGAATGTATTGAGTCATTTTGAACATTTAGACAAGAACCAGTGGATGCCTGTAGTTGCACGTGTGTATACACTTTAGTTGTTGTACTGGATAAATACGAATTATACACGTATATAATGATTTAAATTAAATGTGATTGTGAGGTTAGAAAACACTCGTCGATAGAACGCGGCAAAAATACCAGCTGTAACCATTCAGAGGGTGACGACAATGCTGATGCTGCTGCTGCTGCTGCTGCTGTTGTTTTCGGTTGCGGTTCCAGTGTCAAACGTGTTCAGTGTTCAATGTCACAGGAAGCCACGGCCAAACCTCAAAAACATGTGGTTCTCGTCGCGACGTTTTGCTCCGTTCTCGCTGTAGGCCATGTTGTCATCCTTCACTGTCAAGCGCATCACGACGCCAGCATCATATTCCCAGCCTCTGAGTGGATGCAGTTGTATGCAGCAAGAGAAATGGTAGTGGAAAAACTAGACAATTATTGCCCCAATGAGTTGCAGTGCAATACTTGCGAGTCAAAAAGGAGGGAAATTGAGTGAACATCAAAATTTTGCAAGTATACACAATACTTTAAATGTTATTTAATAATGGCCTAATGTCTTTAATGTTTTCGTGATTGTTCTCATCAACAGCGGTTCATGAAATATTTTCGAAGGCGGGGGCACAGCCACTAGCGTTTGGATTTTATGTGACCCACGCTTTGATTCATATTCCAAAAATACTAGCATATACACCATGCATTGTACAAAACAAAAGCGTGGTCTCAGTCATCCCTAGTATCGACCCACCCATGCCTTTACCGGGTCAACAATCCACATTCATCAGGTTTTTGCGTGTTTCTGCGAGCGTCTGCGTTGGTGTGCGACAATGTACTTGTACACTCGCACGCACACAACTCGTGCGTGGAAACCGGACTGCCGAATACAAGAAGCGAAACATTCGCACAAAAATCAGCTCCTGGTCTTCGCCTGACAGTCGTAGATAAATGAACGTCAAACTTTGCTATGAAACGACCAATCAAGTGGCGCGCCAGCCCGCTTGATATTTGTATTCACGTGAGCACCTTGTTGGGACTATTGGACACACTCGGCCGTCTGCGACTGTATCAACGGCATACTAGCTCCCGCTGGACTCAATCGGCGTTAATCAACCAGCCCGGACCGGTTTCAAATAGCAAAACTGCAATCCAACGATCAACGCCTCTCACCACTCGATCTCTCACGAATGAGACTGAACAAGCCCGGATCAAGCAGGGTATAATGATGACAAGAAACTTACGTTGTTCCTGTAGATAGGCCTCCATGGCGTATTGTACTCGACGCAGAGCGATGTATTTGTGGCACATTTGCTGTGTGCCCAGCGGTAGACTGGGCAGAACGTCATCCCGGCACGCCGACAGTGGAGAGGCGAAACCAGACGGGGCCATGAGCAGAGCAGCAAGCACCACCAGGGCTGCGGTCATGCGCGTCCTAAACAACATCAGCTGTGGCACGTTGCCACAACGAGAAACAAAACGGTTTTGTGAGGTCGTTGCAACAGTGATGAAATGATATGATGATGATGATGCAGCACGTCATATTGGCTTATGAGATCGTATGATGCCTTCTAATGGTCAACATTTGTGAGGGTACTACTCACACTAGATTTTGTACCGGCTATCGCAGCTGTTCCACCAGAACCTAAAAGAAGTTTTAATTATTGTGTATGCTTGAAAAGATCATAAATACAATTCCACTGACAGCTGTTTTAAACCACATACTTTTTTAGATATAGTTTGAGCTTATGTGGCGTCAAATTTTTAAGTTTGGACAGAAAAACTGAACTAGGTTTGGCCTGACATGGGTTTGTTTCTTATTTGTTTTAATAATTTTTAATTGAATCGTGCTGCTTGAACTATATTAAAAAATACACTTAATGGATAAGGTAAGGTAAGTAAGGCAGAGCCGTAGCAAGGTATTATGGGCCCAAAAAGACAATAAGTGAGGCCTCACTATAAATCAAACACCATTATAATAGAGTTCCGATTTTGAGAAAATGCAGTTACGAGCAGCCCCTCAGTCTCATGAACACTTACGGTATTTTTATGCGCCGCTATATGATAAATTTCAATATCAAGCGTGAGACAACGGTGTCCCTCAACACTCGGCCTCCCGGCCGGAGGTGTTGGGGCAGTTGATACGGCTCTGAAGTATGGTCAGGAATTATTATGGGGTGTGTTCGGAACAATTATATGTGCGATATCATAATTTTATCCAATATTTATTATTATTATAATCATCATTGATTAGGTTTTATTCGCCTTTGTGCCTGATCATTGTGCTTATTTTGCGCAACCTTTAAAATGTGCGAACAATCATCGAATATATATCAAAATATAGATTTGTGATTAATTAAAACAAATATATTGTAATACAGATTCAACTGATTCACTGTAATTCCTAGGGGGAATCGGTGATTTTAATTGGTTGAAATTACAGGGTGAGTTTTGTTGTGGGATATTATCTAAAGCATCTGCCGATTGATTGCCTCCTTGTCTGGTTGTGTGTGGAGTAGCCCTAGCTTCCCGTGTCAGACAAGATAATATGAGAGAGCCACTCACTTTTATGTTGCCGGATGGGAGACCCAAAGACGAATGATGTCATCGCATACACGCATACAGCACATACGCCGGCGCACACACGCACAGATACGGACACGCATACAAACACATACACAGAGACGCACTGGCCTGAACATCGGCGCAAGCTCATATAGAGACAATCATGATATTTCATTACATCATACTCGGCATTAATACAAGTAGACCACGCTGGAAAACAAACACTCGAGTAAATTCGAAACATTCGAAAAAGTTGTTCTCAAATTGCTCCAGCGGACTTTCGATGGGCACTTTGAAGACCAGTTGCGAAGCGGTACAATTGGGTGGCTTCCCTCAAAGCTGACGCGATCATGTTTTCTAGGAAAATATCCTAATTGAAAGGAAATCGGTGTTAAATAAGATAGGAAAGCGCTTGAATCTTGTCAGAGTATTGTTAATAGTAGAGTAATGTCAGAGTATTGCAATATTCATCAGTAGGGTGACACTTACGAAAGTTTGAATTTCAATGATTACGCGTGGAGTTATGGTTCCATTTGACTCAAAAGTACTGGGCGACAAATTTTTGTATAAATATAAATTTTAAAAACGAGCTCAAAGCGGTTAAAGTTACAAGATTTTTGGTCAAGAAACCATGCTTTCAAGATTTTTTACTCCAATAAAACATATTAAACCTGGAAATTTGTAATGTTCTTGTGTCGCCTCTGATTGGCGATAAGCACACAGAGCACCCGAGTGGTTATATTGAAGCACACCCAAGCGAGGCTAGCATCAGACTGACTGTAACAAGGGTCACAGTTGTGACATACACACATACACGCATACACAATACATACACTGAACACTGGGTGACACGATGAACACTTCCAAATATGGTGATGAACCATAGCTGTGTGTGTAGGCTTGTTGTGTGCCTATTGGACAACACTACAAAATTGTTCACAATAAACTTGTAATATAATAATAATAAATAAAATATATAATTTTTAAACAATATGCATCAGGAAGTGATGGAAAATCCGATCATTGAACAGGTGTATTGTCAATGATCACAATTATCAACTGGGAACAACAACAAAAAACATAAAAAGAAGCACCTTCAAAGCAACAACATAACTATGTGTGAAACCATTGATACAACTAACTATGTGTGAAACCATTGATACAACTAACTATGTGTGAAAGTCTGAACCTGTATAATGTATAACCTGAACCTGAACCTGTATAATGTAACTATATGTGTGAACCATTTGTTACAACTAACAATCAACGAACAAATATACAATTATTGATTTATTGTTAATCGGTTGAAGTATTGATTGTTTCATAGCGGGTAACCCCAAAGGAACATAATAAAATATTAATTAACTTGCCTTGAATGCCCACACAGAGTTAGAATACACATGCATAAAAAGTTGCGACAAACTCCCCGCTCTGCGCGCCATCAATGTAGTTATTCATGTAATTCTGCATCTCCCCAGTCGGGTGAGAGGAGTTACTCCAGTGCCCAGTCGCCCGACTTCATCCAAGCTGGTTGCCGCCGACTGAATCGTGCGCGCCGAGGCGTCCTCTCTTGTGCCGTGCGGCCGGGCTCCGGTAACTCAGGTCTTCGAAGCTGACCGCACGCTTGGCGATGAGTGTCAGTATCGTTTTCAGAGTTGACCCGGCTCTGTAAGCTTTCCTACGACGGCTCTAGGCTCGGCGTCGAAGGTTCAAGCTCCGAAGTCTGCGGGAGAAGTTCGTCGACAGGACCAGGCTGCGGGCGAGTATTGTGCCTTAAGTCGGATCTTTCCACGCTATTAGAGGGCGTCTCGTCAATGAAAGGTCCTGGCAACGGGAGATTGGAGGGTGGTGCTGGCATCGTGATGTCAGTTGACACGGGTGTTTCCAGTTCATCTATCATTAAATCACGTTATCACATAACCCGCGTTTGGAGCCACCTAATAACCAAACCGCCTGCTAACTTCATTTGCTGCTGCTGGAAAGCCACAACTATGTTTTTCAACTATTTGCAGAAGACATTGTGTTTGGTCTTCATCATTTGTTGGATTCAACTTAATTATCGCCACTCCACACACTACGAAATCGATGAAGACTTCGATAGTGTGGAGTATAATAAAAATACTCAACAGTTTCGATGAGGTTGTTATCAAACCTGCCCAATGTAGTGGATATCGTAGCAGACAGATCTACACGCAAGATCGTGTCGTGCAAGATCTTCCGTGTCCTCATTCACATACAATATCTGCACCATTTTAAGCCTTGTTTTCAGGTCGACACTCATCAAACACGGCAAGAATTGAATACGTTTTTAGTCAAATACTACAAATGTTAGGCAAAAGTTTATGTTGTTGCCTTGGTTTACTCTGCGTCTGAGTACAATCTGAAGGATTGAAAAGAAAGATGCTGATGGCATACACAATTTTCACCCTCCAACGCACTTGGCGGCATGATCCACACCGACACAAATTGGAAATTATATCAAGTTTGCAAGAATTATAACAGCTACATCAATACTGTTCAGCACTTTTAACATCGATGACAGTTTTATAGAGTATGCTACGAGTGACCAAGATATATATTAAGGTTAAATGCCTAAGTGACAGCTGCTACACGGGAAGAAGCCGAAGCTTATGAACACACAAGTGTGCACCGTGCAGCTCGCTGTCACCGCAGAACAGACCCTCTGCACGCTATGGCGCCACATGGACGTAAGACGTATTAGAGAGGGCCACCTCTCCAGAATGCATGACACAACACATGACTGACAACGACAGCGACAACGTGTATTTGCTATAGCGCCGGTAAAACACAAGCGCGAAAAACGGAAAACATCAATTGAGGTAAAACGACAATTGTAAAGAATAAGGGAGAAATGAACGAGTAAAAGAGCGTGAAGTCACAAAACAACCAAAATGGGTAAATAACAAGCACAAGCACAAAGAGCACAGATCCAAAAATCAAGTGGTATGTTCAAACAATAAAATCGACAGAGAATTATTACGCAGAACATTCACAATAGAAAAATATGATAGCGAGGAGAAATGAAACAATCACGAAACGGAGAAATAGTTGAAACAATATCACAGAGAGGCGAAAGGAGAGAGAGAGTGAGAGACGGGATCAAATGAAATGTCAAAAAGCTAAAGGCGAAGACGAAGGCGGAATGACCGAAATGTAGAGGCGCGGGTGATATAAGAGGGAAGAGAATTATACATGCGAGGGGTGTAAAAGAAGAACGATTTAGAGGACCAGGAAGATTCGTTAGATGCACGAGGACAAGCGAAAGGAAGAGGGCGACGCGAAGAGTGTGAATCAGTGGAAGACAAAAGATTAGCAAGATAAGAAGGTTGGTGAGGATCATGCAGAAGCTTGTAAATGAGACAGCAAAGGCAAAAATGAATTCGTGGGATGATAGGAAGCCAATAGAGTTGAAAGAGAAGGTGAGGCGTGTGGCGAGAAAAAGTCGGATGAAAGACAAATCGACAAGATTGGTTGATCACACGCTGAAGGATTAAGAGATGAGAACGAGGATCACTAAAGTAAAGCGAGTTGCAGTAGTCTAACCTGGGAAAAATCAGAGTATGAACAAGAGTGATGGCGGAATTTTTATCAAGATAGGGACGTATAGGGTAGAGAGAGCGCAGAATAAGACGACAAGTGCGAGCGACAAAAACAATATTGTCAAAGCAGGAGAGCGAAGAGACAAAGATAGAGCCGAGGATGCGCACAGCAGTTGAGATAGGAAATGGGAGAAGAGGACGTGAACTACGGGGTGGATGGAGAACGATGAACTCAGACTTAGAAGTATTCAAGTACAGCTGCCGAGAAGCGTCCCATGATGAACTCTCAGAAAGTATATCAGAGAGAAAGGAGGGAATATCAGGAGTGACAGGAGTAAGGAATTGGATATCATCGGCATAGATTTTGAAAGTAATG
The DNA here is from genome assembly GCA_916048095.2 of Sacculina carcini. Classification (NCBI taxonomy): domain Eukaryota; kingdom Metazoa; phylum Arthropoda; class Thecostraca; family Sacculinidae; genus Sacculina; species Sacculina carcini. The sequence goes on from OU696576.1 coordinate 5,019,968, forward strand.
GAATTTTTATCGAAGAACAGGGCAAAGAGAAGACATTTAAAGATTAAAAAATAGTGGACCAAGGACGGAACCTTGGGGAACACCAGATCGAAGAGGGAAGTGAGCAGAGGTAGAGGAATTGAAGACAACTGAGTAACTACGATCAGTGAGGTATGATTTCAGATGAGAAAGGGCGGAAGAAGATAGACCCAAACAGGAAAGATCACGAATAATAATAGGGTGACTAACAAGATCAAAAGCCGAGGACAGATCAAGTAATACCAAGAGGACAGATTGACGGTAGGAGAAGCATGAAAGGGTTTCATTACACAAGGAAATAAGTACAGATTTAGTAGAGTGACAAAGCGGAAACCAGATTGACACGGGTCAAGGAATTTAGAGATGTAAGGAGAGAGTTGCAATGAAATAGCGCATTCAAAGAGTTTGGAGGGAAGACTGAGGAAAGATATAGGACGGTAATTGGTGAATGCAGTGGGATCAAGAGTAGGTTTTTTCATAATGGGTCGAACAATAGCATGTTTGTCTGGCAAGAAAACACCATGCAGAAAAGAAGAGTTGATGAGGTGGAGAAGGTAAGGCACAAGAGAGGGAAGAGACACATAAATAGCTCGAAAATTAATTGGGTCCGAGGGAGAGTGGGACATCTTGATTGAGCACAAAAGGTGGAGAATGTCAGGAAGAGAGACAAAAGAAAATGAAGGAAAATTTTCGGAAGTGCGAGTATGACAGAGGGAGGATCGTAAAGGAGGGATATTCTTCAGAACAGAATCAACTTTTGCAGAGAAAAAAGACGCAAACTGAGAGGCTGTAAGATCACACGAGGTAGAAGGAGATCGAAGACCGCAGAGATAATTGAGAGAGGACAAAATAGATTTAGAAGAACGGGAAAGGGAAGCAAGTTTGGATTTGTAAAAATCTTGTTCGGCAATATGTAATGCAGAAACATACGACGACCGGGCAGAGCAAAGTAGTTCCCAATCCTGTGAAGACCGAGTTTTCCTCCAAACAGTTTCGGCACGCCGCTGAGTATGTTTAAGAGGAAGAAATTGAGAGGAGAACCAAGGGGAGAAGAAGTGAGAGGCTTAGACCGAGTGACCAAAGGAAACATAAAATCACTTATTCCAGAGAGAACATCTGAAATGGCTGGAAAAATATCGCAGAGAGGGAGCCAGTAGAAGCGGTCGAGAGGAAGTAAGGAAGATAAAAGTGAAGTGAATTTAGCAGGATCAAACTGTTTGTAATTGCGATATGAGAATGGTGGAGGACAAGCAGCACGGGAGAAAGGAAGTGACGAAATCAAGAGGCAATGGTCAGAAATACTTGCATCAGAAGGCAATGTGAAAACATCAGGAAAAGGACGGTCTGGGGAGATAGCGGGAGCGGGAGAGAGAAATAGGTCAAGAGAGTGACCAGATATGTAAGTAGGACAAGAATTCAAAATTGATAGACCAAGTGCCTGAAGAAGAGAAATGAAGTTCTGACAGTAAGGATTATTAGATGGGGAGTCAACCCAGAAATTGAAATCCCCTACGACGATGAAGTTGCTGGAGAAGCGCGAGGAGAGAGCATCAATGAGGTAAGGAAATTCATTAAGGAAAAGAGGAGAGGAGCCAGGGTGATTATGACGGTAGACTATCAAAAAACAAAATTTAGAGAAAGAAGGAACAGCAAGGGAGAGTGCAAGGAATTCAAATGAGGAGCAATCCGGAATCAGGTCATTTACAGGAGAAACAGAGAAAGACTTGGAAAATATGCAGCCGCTTCCACCGCCAGAAGATTTAGAATGTGGGCGAGATTTGTGCAAGAAACTTTAAGAGGAGGGAATATTTGCAGCGAAAGAAGAAACATCAGAATCGAGAAGCCAGGTTTCAGTTACACACAAAATAGAGAGATTGAATGAAGAGATTAAATTATAGATCGGAAGAGTTTTATTTCTGCAGGAACGAATGTTAAGAAGCCCAATGGAAAGATGAGAAGGACGGGATGTTGGAGGGAAAGTAATAGGGGTAGCAACAGTAGAGTGAGGGGAGTGGTGAGAAAAAGAAGGTAGTCAAGCCTGAGGAGAAGCAACAGGAGAATCATCAGTCGCAGTGCGGAGGCGAAGAGAATTACGCACACCGATGAATGAAGCACAAGAGGAGCTGTAAGACGAGTGGGAGTGAGGACGCCCTGCCTGAGCACAGTTGAGGCATTTAGCTGCCCCAGTACGATCACATTGAGAGGACCGATGAGGACCTGCACAATGTCCACAACATTCAGGGCGATTACAGTGAATGGCCTTGTGGACCAGACCAGCACAGCGCAAGCAGCGAGCTACCCAGAAGCGGTCGTACACGACTGCAAGCCCACGAACGACCGGTCTCCCATAGAGCGGATCAGAGAACGGCATTTCGGTGACAAAGAAAACATGGCATGAACGCCTGAGGTCTTGGGCTTCGTCAAGAAAAGCAGATGAAGTTCAGAGGACGAAACAGCCGACAAAAATGAATTTTTCCTCTTGAGGGAGGCGATTATATCTTCTACTTAAATATCGATAGGCACATGCGCAAGCGTAATCCTAGGTTGCCGAGGAGAGTCCGCCGGAACACTAACGTCAGTATCGGGCAGCGCCGATCGAACGCAGTCAGCGGCACGCACAGCATCAGCAGACGAATTGCAGCGCAGAACAAGCCCACCGCTGGCAGTCGGGCGAGAACTTGCAACCGGGACATCCGCGAGTGCCGGAGCCACCGACTCAGCGACCACAGGAGAAGAACCACTCGAATTGACAACGACAGTATATGAGCGCAATGGGACTCTCTCAGTACCAGACAACGGATATGCAGAAATCGGCGGAGTAGAGACCGAGGCAGTCGCCAACGAAGAAATTTTCGACTCTATGGAGGACAGCCGGGCACCGGAACCACCCAAATTGCTGGCAATGTCAATGGCCAGCTTGGCGCGACCAATGCATGGAGAGCAAATCTATTTCTCGATCTAATTGATGGACTTCAGAGAGTCCAGCTTCACCCCCTGCAACGACGCGCACTTAGTGTGCGCCCATGAGTCACCGACATCACTGACACTGAAATCACAGAGTCACTGACATCTCGTACCATCATTTACTGCTTGGTGGACAGGGCCTGTGGATTAAAGAATTCGCCCAATGAAATTCTGCTCCGCTGGGATTCGAACTACGGTCCTCCCGCTTGTGAGGCGGGTGTGCTAACCACTACACCACGGAGGCCACTTTTCGTGACTGATTCACTTTTCGTGATTGATTCACTCTTCGTGACTGATTCACACCTTGAGATGCGACCTCAAAAAATCGATGATATATCTAAGTAAAACCGTTTTTTGCCAAAAACCTCGAACAAAAAACGGTTGTTTTTGGTTTTGCAATAAAGAGTCATGCAAAAACTTATATCATAGAAATTATTTATTTTGGGATGTTAAAGTAATTTTTATCATCATATAAGGTATTCATGCTATTAGTGGACCTATCAACCTGAATAATCATTGAATATGCACACTAAAATTGTTATAATGTGTCTGAAAGCCCTAATGTCATTGTTTGCACGGTACTGAGCTACACTTATATGTACAATACAGCTTTGCATTCAATTATTGAGTTAAGCGGTCATTAAGTCATTATGTAAGAAAGCAGGGTTTGAAAACCGCTTTTTCTGTTGATAACCAGAACCTGTTTTAAAAAAACAACTGGCGTTAATTTTTTTATTTTTCACACAAAACCTTTTTTCCACCAGAAATAAACTACGTTGATGATGATAACTTTACGTACTATGATGCTTAAAACTCTATCTTAAGCATCATTTATTCCAACATATCAATTATTTGCAAGTATAAAAGTACAAACCCTGCAAATATCTCCAAAAGACTACAAATATGCACACAAACTTGATGCCTTTAATGAGACTTCAAATAAAAGCGGATCACATTAGTCAGAGTGACCTGACCTGAAAAAAGTGGAGATTGTTTCCATCTAGGAGGAAAACGACTGACGAAATGTATTTAATGTACAAAAGGATATTTAAACACAAATATTTAGATTAAACAAATCATTATCCATAATACCTATAAATCTTTCAGCAGCAAATTATATAAATATCTTTTGGATGTGTACATAGATTCTTGAGCCCACACCGATATTTATCGGTTTTCTGTAGTATACGCGTTTCTGTGTGACTCTTGTGTGTCTTATTCCGCTGTGAGCCCAAGTTTATCATGATGCATTTTCATTTGTGTGTACATTGTGTGATTTGTATGTATAATTCCATGCCAATACTTAGTTGTATAAAGTGGCAATACATTTCAGATTTCTGATACTGGTCTCAAAAACAGGTTATTAATATAAATCGCTTGGTATATTTTGTTTAAACTTGCCTTGTTCTGCTGACAATTTTTTCAAATTATCTACGTCTACGAAAATCGTCTCTCAATAAAATCGATTTTGAAAAAACAATGGTTTAAAAAAGTTTAAATCAAGTGGTTTAACCAGCCGCTTATACCAGCAGGCTATTTCATATACAAGAGGTATTTGAACGTACATCAATCAAATATATCTTCCATAGACCCTGTTGTGGCTTTGTGGTGTGTATACATAAACATTTGTTTATTTTTCGTTGTACATTATCTGTGTATATGCGGGTATTCAAGTCGTGAGCGAGCCTGCACGTGGTAGTGCACTAGGCAGTGCGGGCGATGCGGTTTCAAGTAGTTGATCCCCCTGCGTCAATGTTGTACAGGTGCACCGATATGTGAATTGCAGCTGCCTTGTTCGACCGAGGAAGTGGCGCGTGCAGTGTGTGTGTATATGTATGTGTATGTATGTCTGTGTGTATGCGTATTGCGGAGCTATATGATCATGAATCGGGAGTGTCGTGCATAAGATGGTGTCGTGTGGTTGTTACTGCGTTTAATGTGAAGTGGTTTTTGGGGAGCTTTGAGTGACTTGTCTGCACGGGCGTGCAGGTGTATTGTGAAACCATATTGTTGTTTTTTGTGCCTTCGTTATTTTGTGCCTACATTATAATAATCTTGAAAAAACTGTTTTTTCAATGAAAAACCCTAAACCACCGAGCCGGGATGCAATTTGAAACATTATCTTGGATTATTTATTGATAAATATTTTGTTTTTATACTATTACTGGCATTAAAACCCGCCCGCCGTGCGAGACAATTAATAAAACAAAGGATATCAATTGAAAAGTCTAAATGTAATGCTTTTCAGTTTAATTTTTACTAAATATTTTATCTCAGCCCGCCTCATATTTAAACCCACCCGTCCTGCTGGATAATTCAGAGCTCGAACACGATTTGTTCTGGATCTTGATGTCAAAGCCGTTATTTTTGTATATGAACTTGTTTTACACGGTGAAATTCAACGTTCTATTGTCTATAGTTGCTGCCCGCGGGACATTTTCATTTCATAAACATGATCCATCGCCTCGTTGACGTTTAAAGCCCCTGGTCTATACCATTGAGCCAAAAATTTACAAAAATACAATTTTATAAGTACAAATTGTAACCTGTAAATATGTTAACCAATATGAATGTCTCAATGTGAATATTTTCATTTTAATTTTGAAAAAATATTATCCTTCGACCCGCCTCATATATGAACCTGCCCGTCGTGCCGAATAATTCAGAACACAAACACGTAACAAACACTTAAAATTCTAGCATGTAAGCCCGCCTGTCATGCGGAACAATGCATACTAATAAATTTGTATTCAATTAATAAGATAAATGGAATATGAATAAAAAGAGAAAAGAGTAAACCCATAAGAAGCCAAAATTTGTATATTTTAATATTTATTTTGACAAAAAAGTTTGCTTAAACCGCCTCATATTTAAACCTGCCCGTCGTGCTTAATAATTCAGAACTCAGCACATATTCAGACACGAAGCAATGACAAATGACTACACTTTTTCATCATAATGTTTCCTAAGTATATTTATAGCTTTACATCATCTAGCATTTAAACCCGCCCGTTGTGTGGAACTATTAATAAAGTAAAATAAATATTGAATTAATAAAAGATTACGAATACAAATTTAAAAATAAAAAATTAAACCCTTAAAAGTCTTAACCAATAGAAAAGTCTAAATATGAATGTTTTTGTTTTAGGTATGCCAAAATATTTACCCTCGAACATCCTCATATATAAACCCGCCCGTCGTGTGGAACGACTAATAAACTAGAATGAAAGAAGCAAAAAGCTTAACCGATAGAAAAATATAGATTTGTAAAGTATCTAACCTAACCTAACCTAGCCTGTTTTAATTTTTGACGGAATTTTTCCCTCAACACTTATAACGTCGGGAAATGGATAAGGCGTGGCACAAACCAACACTATATTACACAAACACACGACACAAGACCTACCCAAAGAATGAATTCAGCCCCGATCGAACTTACCATTTGACCTCGCAATTGTTACGCCCTGTTACACGATTGGCTGAACAGTCACACGTCATCGTCTCAATAACCGCACAAACGCAACAAACACAATATGAGAGACAATAATGGATCACCATAGACACTACATATTCCCCTCCTTAAATCAGAACGTAACACTTGCCGAAAACCCAATGTATGCCTATTATCTCGCCCTAAGCCCGACTTTTAACACGAGCCGGTCTCCAGCGACGGCGGCCACTTCGAGATGGTGGCAGCTCCGTTAAATTGCGATCTTCCATGGTGGCAGCTCCGTTAAATTGGGACCTTCCATGGTGGAGCCTGAAGTGTCGCCGAATGGTACTGACGTCTGCGGTATCAAATCAATCTCGTCGTCCTCCTGTGCCTGCGGTGGCTTCACGAACGACGAACAGCTGGCTGCTGGAAGGAGATGGGCCGCGTTACGTGTCGATCCGTCAGATAAACGATACGACGTGGGGCCGTTTTGATTCTGCACCACAAGAGGAAACCGGAACTTTGACTCTCCCTTTGGCATATGCCCGTGCCGACGGACGTAGACGCAATTGTCGACCTGAAACCCAGGTTTGCGGACCGCGTTCCGTGCGTTGAAGACAACAGCATTCCATCGTTGTTGCTTCAACACACGTTGGGCAGGATCATCTCTCGTCGGTCTGTCGTATATCACGGGCTGCGCCAGTTGCATGATTCTTTCGTGAAGCAGCTCCGAAGGAGACACGCCCGTGCTGCAGTGCGGTGTGCTTCGGTAGTGCGCCAGCTGCGACCCGATGAAATCCGCGAACCGTGCCGACACAGGCACTTGGACTATCCAAGACTTGAAGGTCTGGTTGAATCTTTCTATTGCAGCATTTCCTCTCGGCCAATAGGGTGAAGATCGCCTGTGCTTGACACCTCTCACCGTCAGATACCTCTCAAACTCGGCGCTGGTGAATGGAGTACCGTTGTCGGTGACGATTTCATCGGGGAATCCCTCGCGAGACCACACAACACGGAGAAACTCCAACGCTGTTTGTGTTGTGACCGAAGGCACCAGACAGATCTCCGCCCACTTAGACCTGTAGTCTGTCAGCGTGATGGCGTAACGGCAATCTGGTGGAGCTACGGTAATGGGCCCGACGACATCCATACCGAGTTTCGACCATCATTTATCCGGCTGTGAAACGCTGGTCAGCGGTGCAGGCTTGCACTTGTCCACCTGAGACAGAGTTCCTTCACGCGGGCGAATCGTCATGCCCAGCTCTGCTATCGCCGGCAACCCAAGGATTCCCGACGACGACGCTGTGTCGATTACGTATAACGTGGTATTCGTTGTGCGCTGTTCCACTGTCACCGTCGCTGCCATTTTGCCGATCACCTTGAGCTGTTATTTGCCGACTCCGAACAGTCGTGTGTCGGACGGCATCAAAGCGGTACCCTTAAAATGGGCCCTGGGCAGCGGAAGACTGATCAACAAATCGCTGGCCCCGGTGTCGACCTGCAGCTGGAGACGCGCCTGAATCGACTGAAACAACTGCGTCACACATCATTTTCGAGTCTTTAGGCGCGTGACACGACAATATTGTCACACCTCTCACTTTTGTGTCGCGTGCTGATTTCCCTTTCGATCGACAGACCACCGCCCAATGACCAATCCGTCCACATGCATTGCATATGCTTTTGCGTGCAGGGCAGAAGTCCTTCAGTGGTGTTTTGTGATGGCGCCCGCAGTACGAGCCTTTCTCGCCACTAAACGACGGACTTTTTGCAACAACCACACCGTCTCCGCTCGTCCGATGGTGTTGCCTGTTGACGCTCCTTTTCGCGTTCACTTCGCCGACGTTATCAGTATCCCGTGTCATTTTGGAGGAATGTTCCCGTGACGTCTCATAGGCCTCAGCTATTCGTAGAAGAGAGTCCAGCATCAGTGTTGGCTCCTGGAGAAACCGTTCCCGCAGGCGATTGTGCACTGTGTACCCGACGATCTGATCGCGCACCAGTTCGTCTGTAAGTGTACCATATTGACAATTGAGTGCTAGAGTGCGGAGCGCAGAGACAAAATCTGTTGTCGACTCTAACTCCCGTTGGCGGCGCTGTTGAAAGGCAAACCGCTCGGCGATCACGTTCACTTTCGGAGCGTAGTGTTGAGTGAGCTGCCGCTTCAACTTGTTTGTCTCGGATTCGCCTTCTCTCTTCGCTTCCGTTGGCAACGCCTTGTAGGCGCGCGCAGCCTCGGCGCCAATGCAATGCATCAGTAGTGCACGACGACGATAATTCGTGTACGTGTCGCCGCCCACTGCCTCCAAGTAATTCTCAAAAGCTTCAAGCCACTCGATCCATGGAACCTGAGGCTTCCCTGGACGAGGCAAGAACTGATCCGGTGGTGGGATACCGTTTTTACTCATACCAGATTATGAATACGCCAACTAAATCGAAAAACCTCGTCGCCAAATATAACGTCGGGATATGGAAAAGGCGTGGCCCAAACCAGCACTACATTACAGAAACACACGACACAAGACCTACCCAAAGAATGAATCCAACCCCGATCGAACTTACCATTTGACCTCGCAATTGTTACGCCCTGTTACACGATTGGCTGAACAGTTACACATCATCGTCTCAATAACCGCACAAACGCAACAAACACAATACGAGAGACAATAATGGATCACCATAGACACTACAATACTCCTCAAATTTAAACCCGTTCTTCTTGTGTAGTAAATCAAAAATTTATCACTATGAAAACAATGAAGCTTTCTGTCATCTCTATAATTCCAGGTTAATGTTTCCGCTATAGCAGTATATGCATATAGTTGGTATTGCATAATATTGCAACCCATATGCTTACGCAACTTTAGCTTATGCAACTGGCAATTAAACCAATAAAATTACACAGTTAAATTCAGTGGTTTATTTTGTTACCAGTAGCATTTTACCCGCCCGTCGCGGGGAGCAATTCATGTGTAAATATTTCATTTATTTCATTTATTTCAATTCTGTCATTATTTGCATAACATAAATAGTGACAAGGAGTCTGTAACAAAACCAGAAACTAAAAATCTAAATTATATTACAGACAGGCGCGCGTGGGCATCAGAGCCCCACGCGCGCCTACAAGACGTCACACCACAATCGCACCACGAACAAGACTCCCCGCTCACACCGTGTCACACGGGAGTACACACGGACACACACATACGCGCACACAGTCCTCACCCGCCGCAACAGCCAATCAGCGGCGAGCCGGTCATTCAGTCGCCGCTGCGGGGCATGGACAATTCACAAGCGCATACACACACACACACCGAAACAACTGCACACACACACCGAAACAACTAGACACACTCGCTCACACACTCTCGCACGCAATATACAATTCAACTATACACGATCACACATAGACACACTAACACGTTCACGCACTCACAATCTTTCACACACACTCTCTCTCTCACTACACACGATTACATCACACCTCCACCTGTTTTTAAAGAAACATAAATCAACAAAAAACCGCGAACCAAGCAAACCAGGAAAAATGAACCAATAACCAAAATCTAATTAGACGACGGTCTCCACCAGATGCACACACCTTGGCTGCGGCGAAACACAACACGTCAGGCCCCAGCGTCCACCACGCTCCCGCCTCCGCCCGTGCTCTTCAGTGCTCCGCCGCAGCCTGCCGTCCTCTTCATCACCGGCTGCCGCGACAGGGCACAACACTTCGACCCCAGCACCCACTATGCTCCCGTCGACTCTAGTGCTCTTCAGCACCCTGCCGCAAACAGCCGGGACGTCGCCGCTCACACAGGCCACGCCGTCGCCGTCGTTCGTCATGTTTTCTTCCGGCTTCAGCAGCCCCTCTCTGTCAACTGCCGTCCAGCACCAGCATCCTCCACGAGCGATCGTCGCCTCCACCGACAATGCTGTAGTTGCCCGGCGACGTGCCTTACACCAGTGCAGGCGAGACGACCAGCATCCCTCGGCCACAGCTCCTCAGCTGCCTCCCGCCGGCATCATGCTGCACTGCCGTCCCCCTGCACACCAACCTGACACGCCACCGAGCACCTCCACCGCTGTTCTCCGCTGGTAGGCCGCTACTGATGCTGGAAGGCACCATCTCCGCTGCTGAAGCCGGGTCGCAGACAAAAATAATTCCAAAACAAAAAGGCCGAAATAGCTTGTAACAAAACCAGAAACTAAAAATCTAAATTATATTACAGACAGGCGCGCGTGGGCATCAGAGCCCCACGCGCGCCTACAAGACGTCACACCACAATCGCACCACGAACAAGACTCCCCGCTCACACCGTGTCACACGGGAGTACACACGGACACACACATACGCGCACACAGTCCTCACCCGCCGCAACAGCCAATCAGCGGCGAGCCGGTCATTCAGTCGCCGCTGCGGGGCATGGACAATTCACAAGCGCATACACACACACACACCGAAACAACTGCACACACACACCGAAACAACTAGACACACTCGCTCACACACTCTCGCACGCAATATACAATTCAACTATACACGATCACACATAGACACACTAACACGTTCACGCACTCACAATCTTTCACACACACTCTCTCTCTCACTACACACGATTACATCACAGAGTCGATAGAAGCTAAAGCTTGTTTGAAGTCGACCCCTTCAACACATCAATTTTATAAACACAAAGCATCACATGAGTATATAAAAATTGAATAATACATTAACACAATTTCACATTAAAGTCAAATAATACATGTACATTAAAGTTAAACAATACATGTCCAGAATTTCACATCAATATAAAGCAAATTCATACATACAATGGATAGAAGTAATGAAGTAATGTAATGACAAAAAAGTGTTATAATTAACACTATTAGGTATATAATTAGCGATCACCACTCGATCAAGTTTTTTACTCATTGTAAAGCCAATTAGATGATAAGCCACTAAAATTTATTGTGTGCTATTTCAAATTGCTAGTTTTAGGGTCTGTTTGTCATTGATGATCACATTTGATGTCATTGATCACATTTACTTACTTACTTTGGTTACTTTGGCTGATTCCGACATCTAGTGTCGCAGCTGAAGTGGGCTTCCGCTGACTGCAGTTCGGACTGCTGATATTGTTGCTAGTCGTCCCATCATCTCCGGCAGTGAGTTGTGATGACAGCTCTGATATCCTGGTATCGGTGGTTCATCAGGAATATCGTTCAGCTATTTGTCCAGTCTTCGCTTGAACAGCTCTGTCTTCACTCCAGTGATGTTTCTCAGTTCTCGAGGTATACAGTTGAACAGACGTCTGCCATTGTGTCTGAACGAGCTATGGATGATAGTACCCAGTTTCTGTGAGAATGCCTGAGTTGCTTCCACATAACATAACCTGCCTCTTCTTTGGTGAACTTGCTGCTGCAGGCCTACGTTTGGGACACTTCCTTCTAGTATTTTCCAGACATATATCACTATGTATCTCTCTCTTCTTCTTTGCAGAGAGTACAGCCTGAGAGTTTTCAGCCTCTCCCAGTAGTTGAGTGTCTCCATCCCTTGGATCTTGCTGGTGAAAGACCTCTGGACACTTTCCATTTCTGCTATATCTTGCATTTTCTTGGGGCACCACAGTTGGCAGCAATATTCCATTCTGGACAAAATCATTGCTTTCCATACTCCAACCATGCAGCTTGGTTCTCTTGTTTGAAATGTCCGAAGCACCCACCCACTCATCTTTCTAGCGTTGTTAATTATGATGTTATAGTGATGATTGAATGTTGCATCGCTGCTCATATATATGCCGAGATCTTTAACTTGCACCTGTTCTGGTATAATTCGGCCATTACACTCATATGTCGTTTCCTGCTTAAATTTTTCGTTTGGACCGTATCTCAACAGCTCGAATTTGTCACTGTTTAGTTTCATATTATTTGATGAGGCCCATGTTAATACACAGTCTAGGTCGGATTGCAGTTTGACCACATCTTCGGTACTTTCAATTTTCAACAACATTCTTGTGTCGTCAGCGAAAGATGTGGTCTTGGAGCACTGGAGACTGCCATCAATATCTCCTATATGGACGATAAACAGCAGTGGTCCTAGTACAGATCCTTGCGGCACTCCACTTCTTACTTCTCCTGGAATTGAGAGGTGCCCTCGAACCGATACTCTCTGTTGCCTGTCTGTAAGGAAGTTATGAAGCCATCTTCCAATGTGCCCTGTGATACCCAGGTTTCTCAGTTTGTGTAACAGAACTCCATGATCGACCTTATCGAACGCCTTTTCGAAGTCCAGATAGATGACGTCAGCATTGCATCCATCTTGTATGTTCTTCAATACTTCTTCATAATGGGTCATCAATTGAGACAGGCAGGATCTTCCTCTCCTGAATCCATGCTGTCCTACATTGAAGTAACCATGATCTTCCAAATAGGTCGTTATTTTCTTCTTTACTATACGTTCAAATATTTTAATAATATGTGACGTTAGTGTTATTGGCCTGTATCTGCTGGCTAGTCCTCGACTGCCTCCTTTATGTATTGGAGTTATGATGCCTGTTTTCAAGCACGAAGATATTTTGCCTGTTTCTAGTGATAGAGACCAAAGTATTTTCAGCGGTAGTGCGATTTGATGTCGACACTTTTTCAATAATATTGGATGAAATCCATCTGATCCTGGAGCTGCGTCGTTTGAGATATCTTCGATAGCCTCTACAATGTCCAGCTGTGTGAAATCAAAAAACGACAGTTGACCAGTTCGTGTTGACGTATCTGTAAAGAAGTCATTTGGATTTTCCACTGCTTTGTCTACTAGCGGACTACTGAAGACACTTTCATATTGATCTTTCAATATATTGGCCATCTCCAATTCATCTCCTGTGAGCTCACCGTCTTTTCTCGTTAGTGGACCAACTGTTGACGTTGTTTTTATCTTCTTGTTTGCATATGCAAAGAAGTATTTGGGATTTGTTTTTATTTTTTCGACTGCTTGTATTTCTTCTCTCATTTTTTGCTCAGTATGTGACTGCTCAAGTTGAAGTTCGATCAAACGAAGCTGCTCATTTATTATATTTCTATTTTGTTTTCCGTTCCTTTGTAGTTTTTTCTCCAGTAAGCGTCTCTTTCTCATGAGGATTCTCCTGTCTTTCGGGATTATTGACCTGTTACGTCGCTGCTTCTTATAGGGAATAAGTTCAGCACAAACAGCCAAACATTCTTTCACAATCACTTCATTTATTGTGTCGACATCATCCAGTCTTGAAAGGAGTCCATTCCAATCTATTTGTCCAATGGCAGCTGTCACATTGTCCCAGTTTATGTTTGGAGAATAGAAGTTGTATTTTCCCAGATTATTTTCAGCATCATGCTGTTTTTCTACACAACTGTTTTTTCCACTGAGGGAGAGTAATCTACCCTGTATAACATTGTGATCCGACATGATGGTGCCTTTGACATACCAAGAGTGTACTATACCAGTATTGCTTGTTATTAGCAGATCTAGGACGTTATGTGATCTAGTTGGTTCTTTAATTAACTGCACCAGATAATGTTCCTGTATCAAGTCAATGAGAGCCTGTGCTTGTTGTCTCTCTTCCAGTGTAATAATACCACTTCTCACTCTCAGAGTATCCCAGCAAATGGTAGGAAAGTTAAAATCTCCCAGCATAATTACTTGTGTCTCAGGGGTTGGCAGATTCCGTAGTGCTCTGTATATTTTTTCTAATGCTTCAGAAAAAAGTTGTACCGTGGTATCAGGTGGTCTATACACCGTTATCAGCAGAATGTTTACACCTTTCAGGTACATTATCAACAATTCTGTTCTTCCGTTCGAGAAACTCGTAATTTCCTCCGTGTTAGCCGCAATGTCATCTCTAATGTAGACGGCCACACCTCCGTGTTTTCTTTGTATTCTGTCTGCTCTGTAGACAGAATAGTTTTTTATATTTATTTCTGCATCGAATTGCTCTTGATTGAGATGTGTTTCTGTTAGAGCAAGGAACATCAAGTTCTCTTCCAGTGCATATTCACTCAACATCGGGATCTTGCTTTGCCTACATTTGGGATAAAGACCCCTGATGTTGAGGTATATAAAATTGTTTAGTGTATACATCGGTTGCATGTTCTTTCCCGAGTCTCTATTCTCTCCATTCTTGTCAACAGAGTATCCAATATCCTGGTTGTTCTCTCTTCCATCTGCTCTATTCTTCGAAGACAAGTTTCTAAAAAAGTTGCACCATCATATTCCCTCTGTGCTTGAGTCCGAGTTTCTACCACCTTCTGGCGATTTTTTTCTGTTGTCTTGTATTTGTTTTTGTTTGTGTTGTTCATACTGTGTCCATTTTTGGGTTTGTTTTTCACGGTCTCTCCTGTACCAGCGTAATTTGTAGTCTGGTTTGTCAAGGCATCCCGATCTTTTCTCATTGTACCTCTGACATGGGGGAATTTGCAATTTTCATTCAGGCAAACCCGAGACTTCAATGAACCCCTGCACATGTTCGGATGGAAGTGTGGACACTCCTTCCCCAGCTTGCATCCCAATTTGTTATTTGTTCCATGTTTCAGAAACTTGGGGCATGGTTTAGGGTGGCTATGTGTACAATCTACGCCTCTGATTCCATGTTTGCAATTACCATTTCTATAGTACCTACAAATGTTTTGACTTTGGTTTTTTCTAACTTCAGCGGACGAATGTTTTCCTACTTGAGTGTTCTTTTTCAACTCCTTTTTTGGGTCAACATCTACAGACTCCCTTGCTGTATCGCACTCACAGGTACATGCTTTTTCCGCGTTTGCATTCCTTTCCTCCTCGTTTTCCTTTGCTTCCGTGTAGTCTGTATTATTCGACAACTGCTCTTTATTCATATTTGCATTGACATGTTTTGCGCTTTGCTGAGTTTTTTCCTCTGATTTATCTTCAATCATGGATTCCTCACTTTCAAGCGCTCTGCACTGATCTATCTTCTCTTTCAGTGTGCTGAAGTTTGCATGATTTTTTTTGGTGCATGGCTCGCATGTGTACTTCCTATTTGTAGCGGTGAAATTTATAATGGCATAGTCTGGCAGCAAAGTGCAAGAATAGTGAATCCAACTTTGGCAGTCACTACATTTTATGCCACTTCCACAGTGTTTTTCACAAACAATACATGGGCAGACATGGTTATTTTCGGCCATTATTCAATCTCAAATATCAACCAATAGGTAATTTAACTGAATTACCGTGAATGACGATTATTCAACGCCGTTAAATAATCAACAACCCAAAACAACTATCTAAATTAGGCCAAAATTGAAGACACCAAAATACCACGTCCAAAGAGCACGACGAGACGAGTGACGAGACACAATCAAAATTATCAAACAACTCGATGATGGAAAAATCAATTTCTTTTGAATGATCTCAAAGTTCTGCATTGTTTTGCTTTTTGTTCAATATTTATCCAAATTGTTACACCGGTGATGCTTGAACTAAATTGTCTGCAACGCGTTCTACTGAAACTTTGGGTGAATTTTTCAGAGTGTCTCGTGTTTCTCTGAAACATTAGTTGCAGTTCTTTAGGTAAAAGATTTTGGAATGCCTTGTACATATGAGATGCTATGTTCAGGTAAACCAACTTTTCAAATCTTAAAACTATATATTTTTCGAAGATAGTTGCTGTGGTTTCACGGGCTTTCAGATTTCTAATTATTGTGATGAGATGCTTTTGAACGACGTTTATCTTGGATATTCTTGTTGTGTATGTGGAACCCCAAGTTTCATTGCAGAAATCGAGAATAGGTTTGGCCAAGCTGTTATACAAAGTCAAACTGGCATTCTCTCCTATATAATTTCTGGCCTTAAACATTGAGTATGCAATACGTGAAAGTTTTTTATTACGGAATTTATATGATTTGCCCAGTTCAGATTTTGGTCTAAAGTTATTCCCAGAAATTTTGTGTGTTCCACTCTTTGAATGCAGGAATCATAAATTATTAATCTGAGTCTTGCGTCCATGTGTTTTCTTGGATCTTGAAAAAGTATGTAATTCGTTTTCACCTTATTGAGAATTAGTTTGGTTCTGTCTAACCATGAATTAAGTAGAGATAATCCCAGATTAGTTTTATTCTCCAGTATTGATAAATTGGATGCCGTAAAAAACAAATTGGTATCGTCGGCGAACAAAACTTTCTTGCAGCTGTTTGAAAATTCTAATAAATCGTTGATAAACAGTAGAAATAATTTGGGCCTAAAACTGATCTTTGAGGTACCCCACATGAAATGTCTCTTTTACTCGACGTTGTTCCTCTGAAAATTACCACTTGCTCCGTTTCTGACAGATAACTCTTGAACCAGTCTAATGCTTTTCCCCTCACTCCATAAAGCTCTAACTTTTTCAGCAATATTTTATGGTTCACGGTGTCAAAAGCTTTTCTTAAATCAATAAAAATGCCAACTGTCAGTAGCTTTTTGTCCAAAGATTTGGTAATAAATTCAACACTGTCAATTACGGTTTCGTTCACCGACCTGTTTGTTTGAAAGCCATATTGGCTAGGATCTATTATATTATTTTTGCCAACAAAGGAATCTAATCTGTGTCCAATAATTTTTTCTAAAATTTTAGAGAATTGAGGCAGTAAAGATATTGGCCTGTAATTTGTGAAGATAGATTTGTCTCCTCTTTTGTATATGGGGACTACTTTTGCAATTTTCATAGTTTTTGGGAAAGTTCCTTCCGTTATTGACAGGTTGAATATGTATTCCAAGGGTTGAACTATGAATACTGTAGCTAAATTTATGAGTTTCATATCAATGTTATATATGTCATATATGTCATAATGTTATATATGTCATATATCAATGTTATAATGTTATATATGATGATTTTCTACTAGTGCAAGATGATATAGTGTTGAATATTTCGTTTTCTGTAGTTGGTCGGAGAAACATGGAGTTTGAAACTGTCTTCATACTACACACATCGTATATTTCAGTTGTTTTCAGGTCTTTTGTTCTTCTTTTCCTATTTTTGTGACGAATCTGTTGAATCCATTTGCAATGTCGTTAAAATCGAATAATTCACTTTCTCTGTCTTTGAAAATATGTGAAGTGTTTTCACGTTTCCCTCTACCTAGAGCTTCATTCAGTACATTCCATGTATCTTTCGAATTTTTGTACGCTTTCGATAGTTTTTCTGTGTAATAATTTTGTTTAGCACTGCGTAATAAGGATGTAAATTTGTTGCGATATTTTTTGTAGCTGTTCTCATCCGATTTCTTGCGTGTTTTCAAAAATTTCCGATAGAGATTGTTCATATTTTTGCAAGATATTTTCAATCCTTTAGTCAGCCAAGGGCACATTGTTTTTCTATTACTCCTTGTAGTTCTCATTGGGAAACAAGTGTCTACAATATTCAAAAACTGTTTTTGAAAATTATCAAAAGCATCATCAACATTCGTAAATTCTGTACATGTTCATATTGTATTTGCCAATAATTGAAGGAAGTTTAATTGTGAGTCTTGTGTATATACTCTTTTGCAAATGTTTTCCTTGGGTAATTTAGTGCAGCTTAAGTTGATTGCAGCAAATATTGGTAGGTGGTCGCTGACGTCAAAGGCCAATGTTCCTGCCATTGTTTCAGTGTTATTTATGTTTGTAAAAATATTATCTATAGTTGTAGCCGAGACACTGGTTATCCTTGTATGAGATGATATAAGGGGCACAAACCCGTTGCACATAAAAGAGTTTACGAGGTTATTCGAATTTGAGCTACTCTCCATCTTCGTATCAACATTGAAATCTCCAGCTACAAACCACATGGTTTTTCTGTTTTGGCTAAAATAATCGCAAATGAATTCAGTATGATGGTCGATGTTTTATGAAGGTGACCTATAAATGCATGTAAAATTAAGATCTCTGCGGTCTACTTTGCTTGTCACTGTTATGCATTCCATGACTCCTTCTATGAGTGCTATTTTTATCTCGCAGGGATCTACAATTATTTTGTTATCTAAATATAGGGCCACACCCCCACTTCCCTTGTTTTTTCTGTGTGCTTCAAAAAGTTGATAACCAGTCATTTGATAGAGATTTAGGTCAGTATTATCGTCGAACCACGTTTCCGAGACTGCCACCACATCAGGCGACTTACCGTTGTTATACAGACTTAAAGATTCAATCAGTTCAGTCAATCTGTCGAAATTAGCTCTGAGACTTCTGGCATTGATATGAAGTATGAACAGACCTTGAAAAGACTTCAGTGAACTGACTAGTGATTCGATCGAGTTGTGATCGCCATTACATTTATTTACAATGGTATTCAGACTTAACTCATCCATTACACTATTCATATTGTTATCCTGGGAGCTACATATCGTCTGGGTGTTGCCAATTCCACATTTAATGGTCGATAAATCACTGACCATAGTCGGTTTTTGACTGCACCTTAGATATCTCTTGTTGCATAAACGGGCAACACATGGCGTTGGAACAATGATTGATATCGTCCTTCTTGAAGCGGATGCAGTTAATACACTTGTAGTTGTTCGATGTGCAGCTTCTTGAGTCGTAACTACCCGCACACTTGAAACAATACGGCCCATCACCGGCAGATTTGGCCGCGCAGTTGGCTGCTGTGTGACCGTACCGCTGACAGTGGTAGCACGCCATTGCGTAGTATCTGTCCAGCACTTTGTAAATACCCCATTCCAGCCTTAACTTGTCTCCTAATTTTGAAATTTCCCTTCTGATCTCGGCACTGCACTTTATCACAAAATGGCTCGTGTTTCCCGCCGCAGGTTTCTTGAATAGCACCTC
This sequence comes from Sacculina carcini, assembly GCA_916048095.2. Taxonomy (NCBI): domain Eukaryota; kingdom Metazoa; phylum Arthropoda; class Thecostraca; family Sacculinidae; genus Sacculina; species Sacculina carcini. The sequence goes on from OU696576.1 coordinate 5,039,167, forward strand.
CATCTTTTTTCCGTCCTCAATTTCACACAGTGTTTTTTTAGCCATCAAATTGTCAAATATTTTGTCCTCGTCCTCTTCTCTGTTGACATTACACAGCATAATTTTTGGCTCTATTTTCTTGATAATTTTCGTCGAAATATTTGTCTCGGTCCGGAGTCTCTCTGCCGCAACTTCACGTTCTTTCTTAGGTTCAAAATCCATGACGATATTTCCATTCTTAGTGAATTTTGTATTTTCAACATTCATGCTATGAATGATTGATTTCACCTTCTTTTTGTCCACTGTTTCTCTTTCTGTTGATTGAACCAGCAACAAATTTTTTCCTTTTTTTGCCGCTTCCAACCATGGACTTTCCGTACATTTTCTTGACACATCGAATGCACCTGACTCGCCTGACTTGCCGGATACACAACACTGCATTTCAGCCTTTCTCCCAACACTGTATACACTGCTCTCCAATTTATCCACCCTTTGGCACACCAAATCCAATTTCTGCTCCAATTTGTCGTCTCTTGACATCTTTCTCATGAGTTCTTCATTTGCCGACCTCAGGTCTTCCACCATTTGTTTGAGATTCTTTATTTCCTCATTCTTCTTACTGCAATCTCGGCAAAATTTTTTCTTGGCTGTTGATGCTGCCATTTTCCGTTCTTGTTATTGACAAAATTTCAGAATTCAGGATATTTTTTGTATAAAAAAAAACAAACTTTCACTAAAGTAAGACTATGAAAACCGAGTAAGACTATGAAAAGCCGCTGAAATATTGAGGAAAATATAGTCTTTCTATTCAGTATAGTGTAGCATTAATTAACTGTACGCAATAAAACCATATCATTCATGTTTGGTGCTAATATGATGCATTTTGAATTGCGATTGGGCTTCAGTGAAATTTAATCAGTGTATATTCCTGTGTAATCCCATGTGCGCATAATAGCTATCAAATTGGCAACATGTCCTTTCGAATTTACACCGCAGTAACTTCCTTTAGGTACACTTAGGAAATTAAAAATTATACCGTATTGTAGAAAACATAATTTTTACGATGGTATAATGGTACGATGGTATTATTTATTTTGATGTGTGACAAATAATTACTGAGAAATAGGGAGAAATATTAATTAATTTTAGTCGCACTGTGTTCAAGTAAATTTTTTTACTTGGATTAGAATTTAGCTAATTTAACCAATTTTATTATTCATTTTTGGGTATTAATTATAATCTATCTTGTAGAACACAAGATTTTTCTACACGCTGGTTTAATTTTTATAGCTGTACCATTGCTAGTATATGAGGAAGAAATGGCAGAATATTGACCAAAATTTTAGTATTTTTCAGGGCTCATTTTGTCTTTACACCGCTATAACTTTTTTTCCACTTTTTAAATGTAAAATTTAACCTATCGTGTAGAAAAGACAATTTACAACATGATGGTGTAAATTGTTAGCCGGTACGCCAAGTGATGGCCGAAACGTAGCTGGCAGAAAAATAGACCGGTGAGTGATAAATAGGAGGATAAATAGAAAAATAGACCGGTGGAAAATAGGAGGGTGGGACAAACAGACACACAGACAGACAGACAGACAGAGGATCTCTTTCATACAGATTAAATAATCTATAAATATAACATGTAAAAATGTACAAAACATAAATTACAGTCGTTTCTATATACTAAAATCCAACATCAGAGGACAATTGGGGCTCATCCTAAAAACCATAAAAAACACAACATATCCTACAAAACATATTTTTGCAGCAACAAAAGAGCGGGTTTTTTCGCATATCTATTCACACCGCATTTACACTCTTGGTGTCGTCAACGATTTCGCAGTGCGTGGAATGTCGCTAATTAACTTGGATCTAACAAATATTGATGACTAAAAACAGTTTGGTCTACAAAAAGTTGAAGAACATAGTTGTGGCTTTCCAGCAGCAGCAAATGAAGTGAGCAGGTTTGGCTATTAGGTGGCGGTAAACGCGGATTATGTGATAATATGGTTTATAGATAGACTTGCATTTAAACCCGCCCGTTGTGCGGAACAAGTTAAAACAAATGAATACAAATTATGGAGCAAAAAATGGGTCTAGAATAAGTATATGCCAAAAGAAAAGTCTAAAATTGTATATTTTCATAATTAACGAAGTTTTTCCCCCAACACGCCTCATATTTAACCCATTAACCGGCGACAAAAAAATTAATGAAGTTGGCTAATTGAAATTAGTTATTTTTTGTATAATTAGGTTCATTATACATAGTGAAATACGAAAACAAAATTTAATATGTTATTTTCTAGGATTTTCAGGGTGATCTAAAAATAGATCACTGCCCGAGAGCGCCGTAGGTTACACCGCGTATGGTGGGTGTATTTCAAATGTCATATATTATTCAACAGACTGTCTGCACACTGTGATCTAACTATGAATGAGGCTGTGGCCTTCCTGGACGACCTTGGCCTCGATGTCAATGAGGTTGAGGCTAACATTCTTCTAAGTTGAGGATGGCATTGGTTTCCAAGACTCAATCGATGAGATGATCATAAAGTATTACGGCCATCACGACCTGAAGCTGTTCATTCGAAGAAAAACCCATTCGATTCGGATACAAGTTATGGTTATTGTGCGCCTGCGACGGAAACATGTACGCTTCACCTTTGTATCAGTACAAGGAGCAGGGTCACTCAGCAGGGAGCCCGATGGGTTCTCGAGTAGTACTCAGTCCCATCTCCCTGGTCGACATCGCTAGCGGGAAGGAAATCTCCTTCGACAAATTGTCCGCCTCTCTATCACTTCTTGTCTCGTTGACCAAAATGAGATTCAGTGCGTTAGGAACCATCCTCGTCAATTAAACCAAGAAGAATCCGTTCAAGTCGGACAAGGGGATGAAGGTTAGGGACTCTGGAGCAGAAATTCAACCAGAAGAACCAGATTATTTTTGTCAAGTGGAACGACAGCAGCTTTGTTTACATGGCAACGAACCACTCCAAATCACGCCCTACAGTGAAGGCGTTGCTGTACAGCCGCGCCGAGAATAAGGTGAAGGTCGGCAAATATGTTGTTATGTCCCAGGTTCGTTTGGTCCCGCTTCAGTCCCGGGTCTCTTTTTACTATGTTAGGTTATGTATGATCAGGTTAGTTGGGAAAGTGAAAGAGCCGGACTGAAGCAGGACCAAATATACCTAGGGTGCATATATCCTTATCCAAACGTCCTTAGCTCCGTGGAAGTCGACATGCTCCGCGTCATCTCCAAGTACAACAGTAACATGCGGTCGTGGACCACCACGATTGGATGGTGGCGCACTTTGTGATTGAGATCGAAGATAAATATATACTTCTCTCTTCTGATGGGGCTTCCCAGATGACCTTGGTGAATGCCTGGTTAATTCACAAGACCCATGGTTCAGAAGCCGGAATAGGTTTCGGGCCTCGACTTCACGCGCGAGGTGGCGGTCTCATATATGAAGATCACCAATGGCAAGAACTCAATCATCTCACGGGCCCAGATCGCTTCTCGCGTTGGACTGGCAGCGCAGCCTCCGCTGGACTCCAGCTTCAACGGCCTCGGCCATATTCGCCTCGTGCGTGAACAGCAACGTCAATGTCAGGAACCCGGTTGCAAGTCGAGCCCGCTGTCCTACTACGGAAACTGTGCAAACACTACACTGTGCAGGCGGTATTTCAATCCTTATCATACGACATAAAAAATTACCGACAGACAGCTCGAAAAAGTCCATTTCGCGTTCCGATACGGACCATCTGGACTTCGATTGAAACTATTGTATATACTCGAAGGCAGTGACGGCGCCAGGACTTTTCCGGTAGGGGACTGAGAGTGCCATTATAAGCGTAAACCGACAGTGATCTATTTTTAGATCACTGAATGTAAATCGTTCCTATACAGAAGATATAATTATTAGAGCATTGAAATGTGTTGTGAAGCAGCATGAGGTAATAAATATATTATTAAAGCCAAATATTTTTCTACTCGAGGTCGTGTGTCTATGCTGTGGGTCAACAAAGAGAACCACCGAAAAAAGGGTAGTAATGATCTACTTCAATACTTTATTAGGACAAGTTAAAAACTCCAAGGTAATTATTTAAAGCTAAATATCATAAGTACAAGGTCCAAATATTATAACAAATATATTATATTCATCATATCAAAAAACAATTCTGAGAAAAAAGTTGAAATTGATCTATTTTTGGATCACTGCTGGCTAATGGGTTAAACCAGCCCATCATGCGGAATTATTCAGAAATGAAACATGAAACAAACAATGAGCTAATGATGAATAATTATTAAAGTTTTTCATCAAAATATTTCCAAAGTATATTTATAACCTCACATCATTCCCCAACATCACTTGCTCAAGTACTTTTTTACTTTTCCGCTGGAATATTTACTGCAAGTAAACTGTCAAACTGTGCATCTAACGAATCTTCCTGCACCTTTAAGTCGTTCTTCTTTTACGCCCCTCGCTTGTATAATTCTCTTCCTTCTCATATCACCCGCGCCTCTACATTTTGGTCATTCCGCCGTCGGTTTCACCTGTACCTTTTTGACTTTTCATTTGATCCCATCTCTCACTCACTCTCTCTCCTTTCGCCTCTCTGTGATATTGTTTCAACCATTTCTCCGTTTCATGATTGTTTCAATTCTCCTCGTTGTCTTATTTTTCCCTGTCTTGAGCACAGTTACTGCTTCCTTTCCTTCCTTGCTGCTATATTTTTTCTATTGTGAATGTTCTCTGTAATAATTCTCTGTCGATTTTATTGTTCGAACATACCACTTGATTTTTGGATCTGTGCTATTTGTGCTTGTGCTTGCTATTTACTCATTTTGGTTTCTTTTGTGACTTCACGCTCCTTTATCTGCTGATTTCTCCCTTATTCTCAATAATTGTCGGTTTACCACAATAGATGATTGATGTTTGATCGTTTTACCTCAATTGATGTTTTCCGTTTTTAGCATATCGGATGTTCGGTAGCAGCACAATCTCAAAAAGTTGTTTTCGCTGTTTCATTTTGCCAATTCTGGAGTACTGCGCCCCCGTGTGGTCTTCTGCTGCGGATTGTCACCTCAATCTCATCAACAGAGTTGTTAGAACTTGCAAGTTCCTCTGTGGTGACTTGGTTCTTGGTGATCTTTGCCATCGTCGAAAGGTCAGCAGTGTGTGCATGCTGTACAAGATCAAGCACAACGACCATCATCCGATGAGCAAGTCAATTCCTGATGATTTCGTGGCAGCAAGAAGCACACGGTTTACATCCAAACAGCATTCCCAGTGCATGGCTCCAATTCGTTGTCGTACAAAACAATTCCAACGTTGCTTTCTTCCGGCCACTGTGTCTACTTGGAACACGTTGAAGGAGGAGGCTTTCTTGCAGAGCAATTTGAACAAATTCAAGGCCAAAGTAAATGAAATGCTACTGAAAGAGCGGAATTGACTGTTGAGTCTTATTAATTGTATATTTATTCATATTTATTGTTATTTATTCATGCTTATTGTTATTTATTATTTATTTTCTATTTATTTATATTTATTCCTATTTTACTCTCTATTTATTACTATTTATCATTGGTTGTTGTTATTTATTAAATTATACTTTTACTCAGTGTTGGCTGTTGTTGTTTATTGAATCATATTTATTGTTGTTGCTGTTTATTGAGTCAGATTTATTGTTGTTGTTGTTTATTGAATCATATTTATTGTTGTTGCTGTTTATTGAATCATATTTATTGTTGTTGTTGTTTATTGAATCATATTTATTGGTGTTATTGTTTATTGAATCATATTTATTTGTGTTGTTGTTACTTATTGAATCATATTTATATTTATTGTTGGATGTTTCTTTTTTGAATCATATGTATTGTTCTTGATTGTTATTTATTACTTATTTATTAATATTTATTCTTATTTATTGATGGCTGTTTTTTAATGAATCACATATTTATTGTTGATTGTTATTATTTATTGAGGAACGTGGGCGGAGTGACATTATGGATTGTTATCGGATGATGGTTTATTATTTATTGTTATTTATTTATTATTTTCTTTCCAACTCTCTTTCTAGACTTATTTCTCTTCGAACTCTCTTTCTCTCTTAATCTTTTGGGCGCTTCCGGTACATGGGGCCACCTCAGGGTGGTAATAGTGCTTGCACTCTTCCCATGCTACTGGATTTGCCTGTAATTAATAATAATAATAGCGCTTGTGTTTTACCGGCGCTATAGCAAATACACGTTGTTGTTGTTGTTGTTGTCATATATCCCGCCATCATTCATGCCCGCAAATCGTGTATGTGCTACCCTTCTACATTACTCCAATATTTTTACTGATAAAAAGTTGATATTTTGTGCTAGACTGTGGACACGAACAAAATATTTTGTTTTAATTTTATGAGATTACATATACAGATCATTGAATTTTAAAGAGTAAAACTTATTTTTTCCCAGTAGTTTTTTCAAGTTAAAATGTGGCCTACACATGAACATCTGCTAATAATATCCAATGATGACTTGGTAACAAAGATCCACACAGCGACAGTAATGAACACGTTGGGATATGATAACATTCGTTTAGTCTGACGGAGTACAACTTGGCTCGAAGTTGTGACTCGGTAAATTTGCGTATTTGGCGGAAATCACCCTGGATGGATACAACCAAGTATCGAGGACTAGGTTGGGCCTTGTCATGGTCAACAGCAAGATATACCAAGTCTCCGACCTTCAGATGGATGGTCCTCGGCATGGGTCGGCGATGGCGCGATTTGGAAGAATAGTTGTGAGGATGGTTCGAAAGGCCTTTGGTGTGTTGATGCATGATGAGCTTGTGATCATCGAGAGGAATGTTGGAATGAGAGAATTGATCACGGGAAAAATACATCTCCTGGGATGATAATCCAGGGCCTCTCAATCGCGAATTCAGTAGAGATGTAGCAATAGCCAAGTCAGAGGATGAAACACTTCTCGCGTCCGGATTCAGACGTTTGAGTTCATCACGAAGCTCACCGATGGCGTGTTCCGCAACTGGATTCTTGTTGCATTTTTTAGCACAACCTACTTCGAGTGTAATGCCAACGCTTTGAAGTCGAGGACTCGACACCAGACTCAAAAATCCTGGAGCCGGATCGACTCGGAAAGTAATAACTGAACTACTTGCAGCGCGCAATTGGACACATAAAGTGATGAGTGCTGACTCCAATGAAAGAGCTGTTTCGTCAGGGATAAGACTTGTGAGTGTAAAAGAAGTCACGGTTTCCCGTAACACCAAGATGAGTTGGCGGTGGAAATGTATCACATCGGCAGCATACGAAATCCCGACCGAAGAGACTGGTGGCGCTGTGGTGGATTCAACAAGAGGAAGAGGGAGTTTCCTGAGTGATGCGCATGTGTGACATCCTGAATAAAGAGTTTTGAGATGAGTATCCAAGTCTAATGTGAGAAAATACCTTGTGAATACTTGTTTCAATTGGTGTTGTGTGGGATGTAAAAGGCGAAAGTGTAACGCACTCAATAGACCGGGTGTAGCAGAACGTGGTATCACGATACATTCACGTGTGACAGAAAATGGTGCTGGACGTCTCACGACAAGTACACCATCACTAGCAAGAGAACAGGTCTGTAAATAGCGTTTGACCTCACGAACATTGGTATGTTTCCGTGTTGGTCGTGTTCCTTGCGATAAATGGGCTTTTGTTCGACGCAGATAAGGACATTCTTGTTGTGCTGCCTTCCACGTTTGTCGTGTGGCGAAAGGCAAGCGTGATTTGCCCGAGAGGATGTCGTCAACTTGGATGGATCGCACTGTGGCGTCTTACATGCGAGAAACAAATGCACACACTTGACACGAATGTTCGTCGCACGTGGGGGCATTGCGGCTCGCAAAATCGGACCGAAGATTCACGGAACCTGCCAAGTGTAATACACGCACATGGTATTGACTGACTGCGGAAAGGAAGGTAGTCACGTGTGGGCTTCCTGAAAATTCACCGCGTGTAAGCCTCTCATAAGCCTGAACACATGGCTTGCTGTCGGTGAGGACCGGGCATTGCATATTGGACTGGATTATGAATGGTGCGAAGTGACGTGTGGCCGCCGAAATGCCGAGGGCCTCTATTTCGCATGGTAGCCATGTCACCTGGTGTACGCGAAGCTTTGCACTGAAAAAGCCTGCCAACAGTGTACGTTTGTTACGAGTGACGTATAGTGTAGCGCCAATGCCATGCTGTTTGCTTGATCCGTCAGTGACTATCCAAAGGTAGTCTGAAGGTCTTGAAATGACAATAGATTTATTGGACCGAAGGTGTTGTTGGGCCGCCTGAAACGCTGCTATGAGTTCGTCCGACCATTGAAGACTTTCCGCAGACTCGCGTCCTGCACACATAGACTCTAGTGGAGTTAAGAATTGTGATGTGTTGTCTACTACACGACTCAAAACTTTATAAGCGCCAATGAAACTGCGCATTTGCTTCACAGTTTTCGGCGAATTACATGAGGCAAGTGTGGAGATTCGATGTGGACTTGCACTCAAATACCCATCCGACCACACCCATCCGAGAATAGAGGCCTTGCGAGGACAGATTATTGTCTTGCTAGGCGACAATCGCAAGTTACATTTGTCAAGAGCTGCTAAAGCCAAGCGCCATGTGGATAAAATCTCCTCGGGTGTGTTACCACCGCAAAACAAATCGTCTGCCAGCTTGACTACGTGGCCTTCCTGAATGAGATCTCCTAATACTCTGCACATGAGCTCCTCTAGAGCTGCCTCTGAGCCCGGTAGCCCCATTGCGCATCGAGCATACACCCGAGTCCCTTTGAATGGCGTTATAACACCGCAGTATTTCATCGAGTGTTGGGATAAGGGGATCTGAAAATACGCCTGAGCAAGATCTGTGGATATTATATACTTCCACCATCCAATAATTCGCAAGGTCGAGTCAACATCCGGCATAAGAGACGGCGGTGGCTTACTGTACTGGCCAACAGAGGAAAAGCCAGTAACAAGACGGCTACCTCCACTTGGCTTGTGAACTAGAAATGAGGGGCTCACATATTCAACATCTACTCCAACATCTGGCTTTTTGAACACTCCTGCTGATTCCGATTCGTCAAATTTGGTTTGCAGATCGGTTAGGCGCGAGCGGTTATATTGAGGTAAACGACCCTTTCTATGTGGGGGCTGTACAGAACCAAATTTACGACACCACAGATATTTCCTGCTGCATTGTTATAACCAGGGATGTCACTGTCAAACACTTTACCGTACTCAGAAAGTGTGTGATGGAATTGAGTGCGAATTTCCGATAGAAGGACATTATCTGGATCAACTTTAATCGTGCTCAAAACAGAAACCGGCAAAGAACGACGTGTAATTGAAGCAATGCGTGAATACGCTGTGTCTCGCGGTGACGCAACATTGTGATCAGAGGATACGGAAAACAATGTACACACATGGTCACATGAACGTATATGAAGCGGAAGATCACCGTGATTAGGTACCCGAATTCGTCCAGCGACGATCTGTGTGAGTGATGGAAGTTTCCACAATTGACTGCCCTTGGCACCTGAAAAGTTTGTGCTAGGCTCGATGGACACCATCTCATCAGAGGCAAAGTTGGGAACCTCAAATTCAACAAAATCCCCCGGCCAAACAATTTGTGGCTTTCCGGGAGAGCGTACCGTGCAATATGTTCGTCGGGCCACTGGGGGAGTGGACTGAGAAGATTCCCCTGTGGATGAATATCGAAAAATGATATATTTTCCAAGCGACACTGATAAATGGGCTGGTCGGACGGAAACATCGTTCACACACATAAATTGAGTCCCTGCCAAAGCCTCTACTTCAAGCGACTCCACAGCAAGAGCGTCAAAAATCATGGTGTGAGAACCCCGGCACAAACGCAAATGAACTTCTCCAACTACACTGAGGCGTGAATGACCGTCTGCTTGAACGGCATTCTGACAAGATTTGTGTAGTTTGGCTCCCAAGTGCATTGCTGTGGAAGCACGGATTAAATTAAGTTCGGCACCAGTGTAAAGTGTGAGACCTAAAGGAGTATGATGAAGAAAAACAAGTAAATGTGGTGAAGGATTCGTTTAAGCACGTGGAGTTATTACAGTAGACGTTGCGACATTACACACATTTTCATTCGTAAAAGAGTCTAATTCACCAACCTGTGTTTCGTCCTCATCAGCGGAGTGGTCCGACTCGTCACCAGCAATCAGACAGACACCCGCTATGAAACGACGGTCATACTCCGGGAGGAACCGGCAGTGACTGAGAAAATGTGTCTCACTCCCCGGCCGGCCAGCGGCTTTGCACAGGGCACAGGAACGCTTTGGAGCCCTTTGTCGGCCGAACTTCGCGGCTGCTGGTCGGATGACACGCTGAGATGAACCTTGTACCTGCAAGCTGCCTGTGGTGGCGCGCAGAATTTTTACATGCTCTGAGGGCCTGATATCTGACAGTAGAGAATCCATGGCTTGACTAATCTCAGGTTTCAGCGAAGCCAGTGTTCTACTTCGCAATTCAGGACCATATCTTTCTTGACTAGAGCTGGCAGTGACGTGTGAATCAGCTGCGACCATGTGAGCGTTACGAAATTCTCCATTGAAGGCGAAAGCTCTTCTTCCTCGACCGGGACGACTCCTTGGTGACTGATTCCCCCGTCAGGCTGGAGCAAGTTATCTTCAACAAAAGCCATCAGCCGCTGATACAAATCCTCTGGGCGTTCGTTCGACTCCAGCTTGATGTTCGCAAAGTCCAGCAAATGAGACCCTGATGATTGGAACCCGTAGTGGAGACGAATCGCCTGCCATATGTCCTTTATCGATGTTGAATTTTTGACAATCGTGTTGCGTGAGATCACTGGGCAACAATTGGCGATTTGTCCCAGCATTAACTCTAGTTGGGCCACTTTTTGTGCTGCAATACGGCGAGATAACTCAGGAACATCTGCTGTGTCATCAGAGAATCCTCGCAGCGGTGATTGTCGAGTCTCCCAAATACTGCTTGGTAGCAGAAATCCGGCAAAATTGCTGTCAAGAGAAAGCGTGTATTCGATGTTCTGCTTCCAGTTTTCGAAACTGGTGAACGCTTCGATTCTTGTTAGACACCATTGTTTCGGTGCCCGAGTCGCCGTTGTCGTGAAGTGCCGGTATTTGCAGCATTAGCCAGCCACAGAAAAGGCAAAACGCGAACAAGAGGTCAGTGGGTAAAGCGCTGCCACCACGACAGTAATGAACACGTTGGCTGAAGTGCAATGTATTCGTGGACACAACACGAGGCTAACTGCTGACAAAGGTACACTCGTTCATACACCCCACTCTAGCACACGGACATACTTACACGCTTACACAAGGATCATGTGTCACGAGCTTCACCGCGTGTAACCATGAACGTTAACACAGTTACACAACAACATACATACACGCTCACACAATGTTAATGCGACGCAAGGCTATCGTACATCAATGACTCACGCACGTGCAAACGTCATGGGCGTGCTGACACTACATACATACTGGCGCAGATGATTTCAAGTTCCATCAAAACTACCGCTCTGTTAGATACAGCTTGCTGTGCTCGATACGCAATACCTGGTTTCAGTGACATTTTGCCTATCAAGAACTAACAAAAACAACTTAACGGATCAAAATGTAGCTAGCAATATAACTAACCAACCAAACCAGCCAAACGCTACCCATCCCTCCCATCTTAACCTGACCCAGCTTGATCTGAGGTGATTTGACTTATTAGTTTGTTATAACAGAATGAACACATTCGATCATAATATGTAATTAGAAATTTGAGATTCAAAACCAAAAACAATCGTCGCTCAATGAGCTTATCTACGCCAGGAGTCTCAAATACGCGGCTCGCAAATATTCTCGGGCAGCCCTCCAATACAGTATAGAAACCAAATTGTACGACAGATAAAATAACATGTATTGAACAATTAATTAATAATTATTAATTAATTAATTCATACTTTCATGAGTAATTCTGGATCCTGAAGTTAAGTCCATGAGTCTTGTATATGGATTCATTCTACACGATGAAATTGAACGTTCTATTGTCTATAGTTGTTGCCCGTGGGCCAATTCTAAATCCTAAAAATGAGCCATCGCTTCGTTTACGCTTGAAACCCCTGATGTATAACATTGAGCCCGCGTAATTATGCCAAGTTTTATTCAAGTAAACATACAATAACAATCAGCCATTAAGACACACATTCCGCTCTTAGCGTTGTTTTCGTGTTCAAATCGTGTAAATAATGAGAACAATCAAACATGTCTATTCAGTATAGTGGAGCACTAGTTAGCCTGTACGCAATATAACCAGGTTCATACATAACAGCAATGGTATAGTTATACAACTTAAACCACTGTGTAGAGAATCGTGTGCTCTACAAGATAGGCTAAAATTTATACCCACAAATTGTTCATAAATCATGTAAAATTTACACAATGATAATCTACATTGAAAATTGTACTTGAACTTTGGCTGTCCGCTTTTCTTCATAATTTTTTCTCTATTTCTCAACAACTAATTATAACACATCTAAATAAATTATACCAACATGCTGGAAATATATTTTTCTGCAAGACGGAAATGTGTATCTTAGGCCGCTGTCAGTTGCCGCACCTGCTTGTGGAACTTTGTTTCAAATTGAGCCTTTCACACTAGTATACTGAGTTGCGTTAACTGTATCAGTCAATCAATCAATGTATTTGTTATAGCGCTAATATGCACAGAAGCACGACAAAATTAAAAAGGCAAACACAATTATGGAGATAGACATGTGACAACAGTAAGAATACATAATGCACACATAGGAATACACACACAAACACATAATGCACACATAGGAAGACACACACAAACACAAACACACACACACACACAGACATACACACACAGAGACATACACACACATACATAAGCAAAAACATACACATACACATGGGCACCATAACTAAGAATGGGAAACAAATCACGCGAAATCAGAATCAGACGATCAGACACGCAGGATAAAGAATTTATCAGTAAGACTAGAAATATACAAATATAGAAGATATAAGATAAGCATTGACTGTGCACCGGTAACAGAGCGAGCCGGCAATGATACCCGAGTAAAAAAATATAACAAAATATAAACTTCGCATCGCATGGCACCAGCCAGTACAACAGCCCACTCTTATTTTATATTGTATGTGCATAGAGATATATGTTGCATATAGAATGTATATACCTGTTGCACGTTATGTGCTAAGCAATGTGATCTGTTTTCACGTTCTTTGTATATAATACCGTGGTTTCCATGAGAATTGCCATGCGCCACTAGGTAGTGCCGCCATTGCCCGCTAGAACTGACGGTGTCGTGTTTCGCTGCCAGCCACGAGGTGGCGTGAACAGCGGCGCGTATCAGTTAGTTATCGGCAGCGCGGATCAGTTTATGCCTGGCTGTGTTGGTTAATATATTTACGTTCTTGGCTGTTGTGTCTCACTGTAGTGTGGTGCTGCCCCGCCCAGAGGGCGCGGGCGCGGCTAGCGTGGAATACGCTACCCGCCACAAGTCAGTGTGTGTCCAGCAGTGGTTGTGTGCAGGTCGTGACGTTGTGTTATCCTATTGTTCGTGTATTATCGTGTTGTACTTGTATTGCGATTGTAAATATAGCCCACATTTTGCAGCCGACTGAGACTCAGCAGGCTGTTCTGGATGGTCAGCAACGACAGCTGGACCAGTTCAGCTGTCGTTGCATCAATTTGGATGTTGACACTGCACTGTTGACTAATCAATTTTGGATGTTGACACTGGTGGTGGACACTGCTTTTCTATTTCATGCTCGCCTGGCAGCAGCTGGGACCGGCAGCCCCCGCCGGTGCACCTGCTGTGGCTCCCCGGGTGAATGCCCAGTCGCCAGTCCGCTTGTCCTACGACACGACTGCAGCTGGGATCACAGCGTGGAAGGAACGGGCGCTGTCTCATAGCAAGTTATCTGGCAGCGAGCAACTCAGCCCAGCCCAGCAACAAGCGCTGCTCACCACGCTGCTGGACTATGAGTGGTGCCACATCATCCGGCACTCTGTGGCGCTGCCGGTGGACGCTGATCTGCCAGCCTGCATTGAGTTGCTGTAAAACCACCAGCGGTCACGTCAACAGGTGTTGGTGCAGCACCGGCATTTTTTTACCGCCACCAGCACGACGGGGAGAAGGTGGGTGACTTCGTGCTATCCCTGCGTGATATTGCGGCCTGCTGCGATTTCTGCAGCAGTTGCCGCGATGAGCACATTCGCGACCAGATCGTCATGAGGAGGGCCGACTCAACTGCCCTGCAACAGCTGCTACAGGTTGCCCACAACGAATTGTCGCTGGAGAGGGCAGTCAAAATTTGCGAGTCAGCGGAAAGCGTGTGGCCATGCAGCGAGCCATGATGGCCATGATGTTGTGGCCATGCAGCGAGCCACGCTCGATGTGGCTAGTTCGGCCACCATCCGTACAGAGGTCGCTGTCGTGCGCCGTCAACCACTGCGCATGCGCGACCAGCCCGGCCGTCAATCACTGCGCATGCGCGACCAACCGGACCGGCAGCCAGATGGTGGTGGCAACGGCTCTGCATGTGATCGCTGCGGCCAAAGACACCAGACGGCGTCATGCCGCGCTGCTGACTGCGTCTGTCGCCACTGCGGAAAGCGCAGCCACTACGCGCGTGCTTGTCGTGCGTATCAGTCCGGCGCGGGTCGCCTTCGAAACAACTTCGTCGACTATGTTGGCTGTGATGCAAACGATGGTGTTGTGAACGAGGAAAATACACAAGACGAATTGCATATCCGTGATATTTTCATTCGTGCTGAACGCACACGTTTGACCACCGTGGGCCTAACCGTTTCCGTGGGGAGCACCAACCGCGCAAAATCACATGGCGCTGTGATTCTGGGGCCGATGTCTCCGTAGTGGATGCTGTAGTCGCGCAGCAGCTCGGGGTAGCCACCGATAGCTGACGTCCACCGCCGTCGCGCCTGCGGGTTGTCAGTGGCCAGCCACCGCGGTGTTTGGCCACATTCGAAGCGCTGCAGCGATTTGGCGACGCCTCTTGCCGCCAGAAGTCAGGCGAGCAGCATCTTCAGCAGGTGACCGCAGGACCGTCAGTCCCGACGCCACGACATTGCACTCGCTGGACCAGCTCAGCGCAGCCCACCGCTGCAGAGCGACGGGCACACAACGAGCGATTGCTGGGGGCCTTCCCTTGCGTATTCTCTACGGACGGTCTCCTCCGCGAGATAACTGGCGGTGCGATACGGATTGACCTCTGAGATGATGCCGTGCCCCACAACGTGACCGCTCCTCGATCTGTGCCTTTCAGCCACCGCGCCCAGGCACAACAGCAGCTGGAGCAGCTGCAGCAGCATGTCGTCATTGAGCCGGTGTCCCAGCCGACTGACTGGTGCTCGCCCATTTTCGTGGTCGGCAAACGTAAGGCGGACGGTACGCCCAACGGTTGCCGCCTCACGATGGACTTAACCCGCCTAAACCGTTTCGTCCGCCGGCCGACTCAACCGGTTCCTCGCCGGTCGAGGCCGTAGCCAGCATGGGCCTCGGCAACCGGTGGTTTACCCAGGTGGACGCCCTACAGGGCTACTTTCAGGTGCCCTGCGCCGCGAGGACAGAGAACTCACCACGTTCATCACGCCGTGGGGTCGGCTCAGGTTCTGCCGTGCACCAATGGGCCTGGTGTCCAGTTGCAACGAGTTCAACCGGCGCGGCGACGTAGCCTTGGCTGGCTTGCCGGACTCGTGCAAGATCGTTGACGAGTGTGCTGGTGCACACTGCCAGCTACGACGGCCATCTGCAGCGAGTCGGGCAGCTACTGCAGCGCTGTGACGACGCCGGCGTCACTCTAAACCTGGAAAAGTTTGTCTTCGCTGCCACTGCCGCCAATTTATGCGGCTTCCACATTACGTCCTCCGGCTTTACATCGACGAAAGAAAATTCGGGCCCTGGCGTATTTCCCTACACCGACGGACCTGACCTCACTGCGGTCGTTATTGGGCTTTGCGAATCAGTTTGGCGACTTATCTGACGCCATCACCTCTGCTGCCGAGCCCCTGTGTCAGCTGCTCCGCAAAGGCGTCGAGTGGCAGTGGTCGTCACAGCACGACGCTGATTTCACGGCAGTAAAACGCGTTTTGGCCAGCCCGCCAATGCTTGGCCACTTCGACCCGACAAGGCCCACCATGTTGGAGACGGACACGGCACGACAGAAAGGCCTCGGGTTTGTGCTCCGCCAGCGGGACGACCAGGGAAGCTGGCAGGACCAGGCCAGCCGCCGCCGGGGGAGGATGTGAGCGGAACATCAGAGGCTCCACACACCCCGCACCCTCGCCGAAGCGACCGAACCCGCAGACCGCCGCCGCACCTGAGCGACTACGTCTGCAGGACCAGTGTAACGACAGCAATATGTTGAGATGTTGATCTTGGTCGTTCGGCTGATCGTGATGTCTTTATAGTTCCTCTTGGTGCTGTGTTCCGCGATAACAAGTAATAGTCACCCAGTCGAAGTTTTATTGTATATTTTCAGCAACCAGTCAATCAACTACCTTACAACTATTCTTAAATCTTAATGAAATCCAGTACCTAATACCCTAATGATGAATTATTAATGGTGAGTTCTACCTAGCAAGTCGCTAGTCAAACCAAGCCGACCACCCCTATATTATTAGTAACCCCGGCTTATATACCCTCGAACACATGTCGTTGGCACCATACACCACAAGCAATGCGAGTTGGCCAAACAGTGCCAACTACACAACCGGGACATAAGCTATTTGTAAACACGATCTGACAGTACACGCGCGTGTTACCACGAGATGCTCAGCCAAGTCAAACGTACAAAAAAAGTCATAAATTAACTGTGAAGCTACTTCACACATTGTCAAGCATATCAGGCGCAGTGTATTACTGACGCCACCCTACCACATAAATTAGCCTAACGACAACTGGACAAGCAGGCAGCAAAAAGAACGCGAAAGTAAACTGAGAGAGAGAGAAAGAGAAAACTGAGTAAACTGACAGATAGAAAACTTGTCCGATTATCACTTTGTTATAACCAGCAGCCCCCCTTGCGCCGCTTGGAGGGGAGATGTATTGTGGTGGTGCCCCGCCCAGAGGGCGCGGACGCGGCTAGCGTGGATGACGCTACCCGCCACGAGTCAGTGTGTGTCCAGCAGTGGTTGTGTGCAGGTCGTGACGTTGTGTTATCCTCTTGTTCGTGTATTATCGTGTTGTATTTGTATTGTGATTGTAATATAGCGCACACACACTACTGGCGTCTCTTCCTACGTCTCTGTGCGGTGCAATACCCATTATTGCGGTCAGTCGCAGGTACGTGCTATTTTTTCAGTGTCATTTCTTCCTCTCGGGCACCCAGCAGTGGTGTTTAACCAAGTCTGAAACTGTGGCTAGCTACGAAAAGTGGCGCCAAAATCTCATCTACACTTTGTCACTAGGTCCCGCATTTTCGCCGTTTCTGGAGCCGAATTTTGCGTGGATAGTCCAGTCCTCCCGTGAGCCACTCCGCGGGTTTCGCGACGATGTTACCCCTATACCCGAAGCCAAGCGTCGACCAGCTGTTCAAAAGGCCGCTTCGCTCGATTTGATGCTGGACCAGATAGTCAATTTCTGCCCTATCATCTCCCGGAACGCTATCACCACAACTTCGACGTATCTGGCCTCAATCTGGCACGTCATTCGATTGCATTTTGGATTCCAAAGATATGGTGCGCATTTTCTGGATTTGGCCTCTCTGAAGTTGGAGCCCGGAGAGCGTCCCGAAGTTCTTTATCAACGTTTATTGGCTTGTTTGATAATTGTCTTCTTCGTGTCGACGGTCATGTTATGCATCACGGCGCTCTACCGACGGAAGACCAAGAGTTCTCTCCGTCTCTGGAGAAATGCATCGTTTTCCAGTGGCTTGACCTAACCGACGCCGCTCTGCCTAGACTCGTCAAACAACGCTACGGTCCCGGTCTACGCTCTCGTACTCTAGCTTCGCTTCGTCCTGAAATCAGCCAGGCATTGAAGACTCTTCAAACTGAGCTGCGTTCTTTGGAAGACGCATATATTCTACGTTTTGCCGCTGGCGAACTCAGTCACATGGCTATCGGTCGCAGCCACAACCGATCCCTTCTTGCACCTCAGCGTTCTCGGCCACAGCGTCTGTCAACTCCGCTACACCGTCCAATCAGCCGGCGCTCGTGCGCGCTCTGCAAGGCTGCCGGACACAAAGACAGCGACCACTACCCCAACCGCTGTCGCTACCTGCCTGGGGCGGATCGGTGTTTTTTCGGCGATGTTCGTGACGATCTCTGTGACGATGACGGAGAACCTGACGATCCTGATGTTTTTCACGTGGAGTCACTATCGCCAATCAGTGACGCTTCTACTCAGGTCGGTTTCGGTTTCATTGAAGCTCGTCAATTGTCTGTTGCTGTTGATGTCAATGTGCATTCAACACGTCGTGTTACCGTCAAACCGTCCCCTCACTTGTTTGCATTCTATAAGCATACGCCTCTGAGTTTAACTTTAGATACCTTGACCGAGGTCAATTTGATCCGTTCTGATATTGTAAATTTCCTGGGGGTTCGCGCATCCAAGACGTCTCAGTCAGCTTATCAGGCTGATGGCCAATCACCTCTCGATGTTGTTGGTGAAACTCACCTCATGCTTGGTCGTGATTGTGTTCAATTAGCGTTTGTTGCTCTCGTTGTCAATCGACTCGGTGTTGACGTGTTGGCTGGCACTCCGTTTATGACAGCTAACGATGTGTATGTGCGTTCTCCTGAGCATGCTGTGTTTTCAGGTCAGACTATCCTATACCGCTACTCATCCATCCCTTGTTCCCATGCACCATGCCCCGCATCGGCCCGTCGAACACAGTGCACCTTGCGTTCACCGGCATCGTCTTCCACGCTGTGGCCCGGCGAATATGCCGAGTTTAATGTGTCCGATTTCCATCCGGATGCCTCTCTCCGGATGCCTCCTTCTCCGTGCGAGACGCGTGGTGAACTTAGCCGATTATCGTTTTATCGGTGGATCGACGCCTGGGGCAGTTCTAGAGAACTGGCGTTTGACCCTGCGTGCTCTGTCGGCGTGCAACTTGCGGTTGCCCCCAAGTAAAACGGTAATTTGTCCTCGCTCCACTACTATCCTTGGTTGGGTTTGCTCCGGAGGCTCCATAAGCGCCAGCAATCACCGCATTTCCGCTCCTCAATCATGTCAGCAGCCCCGCACGGTCAAACAGCTCCGTAGTTTCATCGGTGCTTACAAAGTGCTGTCGGCGTCTGGCCTCCTGACTCCACTCGAAAATGTGTGTGCAGGACGTGATTCCCATGAGTCGGTCCTGTGAAATGAAGAGCTCACCGCCACCTTCCACAAAGCCCAACGCTCGCTTTCGAATCACCTGTCTATAGTTCTTCCACGCAATTATGGCCATTTGTGGCTGGTCACCGACGGGTCGTCTAAACTTCGGGGAATAGGTGCCACTCTATACGTCACTCGTTACCATCACACACTACTAGCCGTCTTTTTCAGTGCAAAACTCCGCTCTCCTCAATCTTCGTGGCTCCAATGTGAGGTCGAGGCCATCGGCATCGCTGCGGCGACTAAACACTTTTCTCGCTATTTCATTGAGTCGCGTCATCCTACTACCGTGCTAATAGACAGCAAACCCTGTGTCCAGGCATATCAGCGCAACTATTCAGCAAATTACCGCGGCTACAGGCAAACTAAACTACAGGCAAACAGCGCAACTACCGCGGTGACTATTCAGCTAGTCCCCGGCTCACTACGTTTCTGTGTACCACTAGCAAGTACAGCGCTCGTCTAGTACATCTGGCTGGCGCAGTCAATATTCCATCGGACTTTGACAGTCGCAACGCTGCCGAGTGTCACGACCAAACCTGTCAGGTATGCCAATTCGTCCATCGCTTAGAGGACGCACTGGTGCGCTCTGTCATCTCAAAAGATATCATCTCCGGCTCTGTATGTCTGCCATATGCATCTCGTAACGCTTGGCTCGCTCTCCAGCAGGAGTGTGCAGATTTGCGTCGCACCAAATCCCACCTGCTGCAAGGCACTAGGCCCTCACGTAAGCACACCAACGCCCGCGATATTAAACGTTAATGCATGTTGCCTCCATTGCTAGTGACGGAGCTCTCATCGTCCGCCGTGCCGAACCGTTTGTCATTTCTCGGGATTGCATTATCGTAACGCGCTCAGTCATAGATAGCCTCCTGAGCGCCCTACATCTCCGACAGTATCACCTCACTCGCCATTGATTTCGTCTCGCTTTTCAACGTTATTTCTACGCGCTTGATCTCGATCAGCATGTCAATACATTATACTCCAACTGCCATACTTGCACTTCCTTGCTAAAGGCTCCGAGTCCACTTGTTGAGTGGACTACTTCAAATCCACCGGATTCCATCGGTACGTCTTACGCCGCTGATGTGTTGCACCACGCTCGCCAGCTAATTCTTCTCGTTCGAGAGACAGTCTCCTCGTACACAATGGCGTGCTTCATCTCCGACGAGTCTGCCGCTTCGTTAGAACCGGCCCTGGTCCGTATGTGTGTCAGTATGCGCCCACCAGATGGTCCGCCCATCACAGTTAGAGTCGATCCTGCTCCGGCTTCACCAGTCTCCTCCACAGTCCCATTTTACGGCAGTTGAGCATCATGTTAGAGATCGGACGCGCCAAAAATCCGAACAAGAATCCCGTCGCCGAAAAAGCCGTTAGCGAATTACGCGATGAACTCAAACGCCAGTGTCCCGGCGGTGGCCCGCTGTCCGAAATCGACCTTGCTGTTTCCACGTCGGGCCTATATTCCCGCATCCGTCAAACTGTCCTCTCTGCTCGTGAGCTCATTATGTCCCGCGACCAGTACTCCAACGCACAAATCAGCGTTCCTGGCATGGATATAATCCACCGTCAACACAGAACGAGACTGGCTAACCATGTACACGACAGCACACCCACCCGTGACCGCCGTCTCTTTGTTCCCACCAACGCCGTTCAGGTCGGGCATATTGTGTATTTGGCTGTCGACAGTCAAAAGAACCGCCCTCGCGACCGCTACATGATAGTTTCCGTTGACCACCCGCTCTGCACTCTGCGTAAGCTCACAGAAACCCAGCTCCGCAGTAAGCTTCATACCGTTCGCGTCGCCGAGCGTCTCACTGTGCCCTCAGTTGAGGATCAGCCCCGTTCTTCGCCTCCATCAGATTCGTCCGACTACGAGGACGATCTTCCTTCTTCTACCTCTTCTGAAATTCCTTCTGTCATTTCTAATCCCCTCTGTGATAATACCCCCGCGCGTCCTCGCCGTCCCACTGTGCTACCGCGCCGTTTTAATGATTATGTTGTCAGCTACCGTAGATTATGAGTGTTTACGCATGTCTATGTTCCATGTTTGTCTATGCACGCATTTATATCTCTTGTATGTTCGGAGCAGGAAGAGAAGAAGTCACGCCACTAGGTAGTGCCGCCATTGCCCACTGGAACTGACGGCGTCGTGTTTCTCTGCCAGCCACGAGGTGGCGTGAACAGCGGCGCGTATCAGTTATACGGCGCGTATCGGTAGAGCGTTGTCAGTTGATGCCTGGCTGTGTTGGTTAATACACGTACGTGCCTGGCTGTTGTGTCTGACTACTGGCGTTGTGTAAGTTGTGTTCGGACAAAATAAGTTCATGGAATAATAAAAATAAGCTAATGTCAGTGTTCATTCAGTTGTAGTCGGGGGTTGTGTGTAGTATAGAGCCGGTGTGCGTTGAAAGAATGATATGGAGAAGGTGAATTATGCGATTATAGTAGAAAAAATATACACGAGGAGATTATTTCCAAATATATAAATGTAAAAAATCTTGAAAATATGGCTTTTTGCCCAAAAATCTTGCAATTTTAACCGTTTTGAGATACGAGTTCTAACTCGTAGTTCTAAAAATTAACATTTCATTTAAAATATATCGGACATGCTTAAGCAAATGGAACAATAATTCCACCCGCACCCATTGATATTCAAACCACCCTAGTCATCAGTCTTTCTAGAAATGGGACTGGTTTTGATTAAAATAAATTACTACGCACAGTAAACTGATAAGTGACACCAATATGAAAAGAAAAAGATATGGGATATAATGTAATAATAATGTGAGCATAAATTAATTTAATAATGTGAACATTAAATTTTGTCTGTTCAGACACTGTGTTGTGACTGATTACATTTTGGTTTGAATCTAGCTTGATCAAATTGATATATTAATTGATCTAGCTTCGATGCAAATCTGATCGTTCTCAGCTAATGTAAGACCACTGAAATATGGATGATTAGAAATATGTATATTTCGTCAATTTATATACCACAGTGAGAATATTTGAATTTTGTTATAATATACGGCAGAAATGAATTTGATATTGTCGCAAACATTTTCGTGGTGTTTTTGTGCGCAGACCGCGACTCTACATCAGTGTCATGCTGATTAAAACCACCATAGTCAGTTGTTTGTGTCAGTGTCATATGCGAGTGCAGGCAAACACGATGTGTTCGGTGATTAGAACAGGTATGAGCAGCGATGGTCAGCTTGAGTTACCATAGATTGGCTTCATCTCAGAAGGATTCTGTCGTATTTTTAATATTTGTAATATTAAGCAAAAGCAAGTCCAGTGGCATGGGAAGAGTGCCGGCACTATCACTACCATGCGGTGACCTCATGTGCCGGAACATTGAGAGTGTTTGCCAAATACAAGTTTAGTCGGGAAGATGAGAGCTAGTGAAGGAAAACTCATTATTTATTAGCTCTGTAATTTCTCTTCCATATATTTTTGACTCTGTCGAAAGGAAATGAAAAACAAACAAAAATTAAATAACGAATTAAATAAATACGCATATAGAAAGACTTGTAATAAACTAAGATCAAATAATGCAAACTAAAATTTCTACATATAATAATAATGTGTGAGATAATAAATAAAAGAGTAAATAAGTGAAACTAAGAAAAATTTACCAATATGTAAATATTAGTATGCAAGACTCATGTAAGCTAATGCACAACTCAAATGACATCCCAAAACCAACAAAATCAGAGCAAAAAAATTAGAAGATCAACCGTGTCTTACCTTCATATCACAACAGTACCACACTTCGTTATAACAAAGCTCCTCTCATTATCACACTCGCACACATGCTCACAAACTCTCACACATACACACAAGCACACACACACACACATATATCTATATCTATATATATAAAAGAGATCCTCTGTGTGTCTGTGTGTGTGTGTGTGTGTGTGTGTGTGTGTGTGTCTGTGTGTTCACCATCCTTGGTCCATTTTCTATCAGCTAATACTCGGCCACCACTTGGCGTACCCGCTAACAATATATACCATCACGTTGGAAATTTTCTTGTCTACACTTTAGATTAAATTTCAAATTTCAAAAATGAAACCAAAAAAAGTTATAGCGGTGAAAAGACAAAATGAGCCCTGAAAAACGCGAAAATTTTGGTCAATTTTCTGAAGACTACTATACAAATTATTCCACTATAACTATACTTACACTTTACACTTTACACTTATAACTATACAAATTAGACCACTGTGTAGAAATTTTTTCGTTCTACTCAACGAACTATAATTTATACCCAAAAATTGAATATAAAACATGTAAAATGGAAAAAAATTCAATATACATTCAAAATTATATTTAAACTCCACGCGTCCGATTTTCTATACTTTTTTCTCTATTTCTCAAAAACTAATTATCACACATCTAAATAAATAATACCATCATGCTGGGAATTGTGTTATCTACAACACGGTATAATTTTTAATTTTCCAAAGTGTATTAAAAAAAGTTACGGCGGTGTGAAGTGTAAATGACAAAAAGGCAAAAAGGCAAAATTAGCAAAAATAGCGTGAATATTTTGGTCAATATTTCGCTATCTATTCCTCATGAACCAGCAATGGTACAGCTATAAAAATTATACTATTATGTAGATAATTTTGTGTTCTATAAGAACATTTATAATTTGTACCCACAAATGATACAAAAAACGTGTAAAATTGGCAAAATTCTCAAATACATCCAAAATTACACTTGAACACCGGGCCTCTAAAATTAATTCATTTTTCTACTATTTCTCAGTAACAATTTGTTATACATATAAATAAAGTATACCATCGTGCTAGAAATCTTGTTTTCTACAATACGGTATAATTTGTAATTTTACAAAGTATATCTGAAGGAAGTTACGGCGGTGTAAAGTCAAAAGGACATATTGCCAATTTGACAGCTATTATGCGCACTTGCGATTACACAGGAATATACTACTGTGTAGATAATCTTGTGTTCTACAAGATAAGCTATAATTTATACCCACAAATGATACAAAAAACGTGTAAAATTGGCAAAATTCTCAAATACATCCTAAATTATACTTGAACACCGGGCGACTAAAATTTATTCATTTTTCTACTATTTATCAGTAACTATTTGTTACACATAAAAATAAATTATTCCATCGTGCTAGAAATCTTGTTTTCTACAATACGGTATAATTTGTAATTTTCCAAAGTTTATCTGAAGGAAGTCACGGCGGTGTAAAGTCAAAAGCACATATTACCAATTTGGCAGCTATTATGCGCACTTGCGATTACACATGAATATACACTGATTTAATTTCACTGAAGTCCAATCACAATTTAAGCAATTGCGATTACACAGGGATATACTACTGTGTAGATAATTTTGTGTTCTACAAGACAAGCTATAATTTATACCCACAAATGACACAAAAAACGTGTAAAATTGGCAAAATTCTCAAATACATCCCAAATTTCACTTGAACACCAGGTGACTAAAATTCATTCATTTTTCTACTATTTCTCAGTAACTATTTGTTATATGTAAGAATAAATTATACCATCGTGCTAGAAATCTGGTTTTCTACAATACGGTATAATTTGTGATTCTCCAAAGTATATCTGAAGGAAGTTACGGCGGTGTAAAGTCAAAAGGACATATTGCCAATTTGACAGCTATTATGCGCACTTGCTATTACACATGAATATACACTGATTTAATTTCACTGAAGTCCAATCACAATTTAAGCACTTTCGATTACACAGGGATATATTACTGTGTAGATAATTTTGTGTTCTACAAGATAAGCTATAATTTATACCCACAAATGATACAAAAAACGTGTAAAATTGGCAAAATTCTCAAATACATCCCAAATTTCACTTGAACACCAGGTGACTAAAATTCATTCATTTTTCGACTATTTCTCAGTAACTATTTGTTATACGTAAAAATACATTATACCATCGTGCTAGAAATCTGGTTTTCTACAATACGGTATAATTTGTGATTCTCCTAAGTATATCTGAAGGAAGTTACGGCGGTGTAAAGTCAAAAGGACATATTGCCAATTTGACAGCTATTATGCGCACTTGCAAAATGCAAAATATAAATATACACAGGGATATACTACTGTGTAGATAATTTTGTGTTCTACAAGATCAGCTATAATTTATACCCACAAATGATACAAAAAAAGTGTAAAATTGGCAAAATTCTCAAATACATCCCAAATTTCACTTGAACACCAGGTGACTAAAATTCATTCATTTTTCGACTATTTCTCAGTAACTATTTGTTATACGTAAAAATACATTATACCATCGTGCTAGAAATCTTGTTTTCTACAATACGGTATAATTTGTAATTTTCCTAAGTGTATCTGAAGGAAGTTACGGCGGTGTAAATTCAAAAAGACATATTGCCAATTTGACAGCTATTATGCGCACTTGCGATTACACAGGAATATACACCGATTAAATTTCACTGAAGCCCAACCACAATTAAAAATGCATCATATTTGCTCCAAGCATGGATGGTGTGGTTTTATTGGGTACAGTTTAATTAATGCTACACTATACTGAATAGAAAGGCTTTATTGTCCTCAAGATTTACACATGAATTGTTCCGCCCGACGGGCGGGTAAAATACTACTGGGAACAAAGTTAACTACTGAATTTTACTGTATAATTTAATTGGTTTAATTTCAAGTTGCATAAGCTTAAGTTGCATAAGGATATGGGTTGTAATATCATGCAATGCCAACTATATGAATATGCTGTTTTAGCGGACGCATAAATCTGGAATTATAGAGATGACAGAAGGTTTCATTGTTTTGATAGTTACACTTCTGAATTACTACACACGAAGGATGGGTGTGAACTTGAGCACTGTTGAGGAAAAAAACCTCGTGAATAATTAAAACAAGAATTTACAAATTTATATTTTTCTATTGGATAAGCTTTTTGCTTTTTGATTCATTATATTCTATTTATAGTTCCGCACGACGGGCGGGTTTAAATACGAGGCAGTTCGAGGGAAAATATTTTGCCACATCTAAAATAAAACATTCAAATTTAGACTTTTCTATTGGTTAAGACTTTTTATGGGTTTACTTTTTCTTTTTTAATTTCTAATCATTTTTTTTAATTCAATATTCATTTTGCTTTATTTATTGTTCTGCACAAAGGGCGGGTTTTAATGCTAGATGGTGATGTTGAGTTATAAATATATTTTGAAAACATTATGATAAAAAAATTAGTCATTTTTCATTGTTTTGTGTCAGAGTTCTGAATTATTCAGCCGGACGGGCAGGTTTAAATACGATTTTTTTGGGTTTACTCAACTCTTTTTTAATTCATATTTATTTTCTCTTATGAATTGAATACAAATTTAATAGTATGAACTGTTTCGCACGACGGGCGGTTTTCCATGCTAGAATTTGCATTGTTTGTTACATGTTTGTGTTCTGAATTATTCCGCACAATGGTTGGGTTTATATATGAGGCGGGTTGAGGGAAAGTATTATTTAAAAATAAAAATATAAATATTCACACTTGGACTTTTCTATTGAGTAAGACACTTATGAGTTTTCTTCTTTTTTTTAAATTAGGAATATTTTTTATGAATATTAATTCCATTTTATGAATTCCTCCGCACAACGGGCGGGTTTAAATGCTAGTATATATATAAAAGAGAACCTCTGTGTGTGTGTGTGTGTGTGTGTGTGTGTGTGTGTGTGTGTGTGTGTGTGTGTGTGTGTGTGTGTGCCCCACCCTCCTTGGTCCATATTTTGCAAGCTGCTACTCGGTAACCACTTGGTGTACTCGCTAACAATTTACACCATTACGTTGGCATTTTCTTGTCTACATGATAGGCTAAATTTAAAATGTTAAAAATTAAACCAAAAAAGTTATAGCGGTGAAAAGACAAAATGAACCCTGAAAATATCGAAAATTTTGGTCAATATTCTAGCATCTACTCCTCATAAACCAGCAATGATACAACTATACGAATGATACCACTGTGTAGAGAATTTTCTGTTCTAGACGATAGGTTATCATTCATACCCAAAAATGAAACATATAACATGAAAATGGAAAAAAATTCAATCTATATTCAAAATTATATTTAAACTCCACGCGTCCGATTTTCTATACTTTTTTGTCTATTTATCAAAAAATATTTATCACACATCTAAATAAATAATACCATCATGCTGGGAAAGTTTTTTATACATTACAGTATAAATTTTGCATTTTGCATTTTGCATTTTGCATACAGCATTTTGGGTTTCTCGGGATGCTTGATTTCACACAGCAACTTTTTGCTTTTTTCGTAGCGATTTTCCTTGTTTTGTTGTGTCATAAACTGACCCCGCCTCATTGCATATGAGCCGTTGCGTAAATCTTCGTGGATGCAACGCCACACTGTCTTGTGATGCACCTGCAGCTCCCGAGCGATGACTCAGATTGACTTGCTCAGGTCATCGCCGACGATGTTCTGGACTTTGGCGATGAAATCGTCGTCTCTGATGGCATCAGATCGTCGGGAATGCTTCTTCCGCTTTGCCACAGACTGGACGTCGCCCCCAGACTCATCCAAGCTCCGCTTGACTTTGTACACGAAGCTTATGTCGACCTTGAGGAAGGTGGCGACCTCCGGCGCCTCGTTGCCGGCGTGAAGCGCCACAATGACAGCGTGCCTTTTCATTTCTTCTGTTATCATCTTTAGATGCAACGTTCCCTCTTGCTATGGCACACAACTACTATAAAGCCTCGAGCATAAATACAAAAAATTATTGCTCTGCACAAAATAGTTTACTCGCAATACAGGTTTGAAATTTGTGGTTATTCACTGGCGCCACCCTGTATTAATGTGGAATCATAGAGATGACAGAAAGTGTCATTGTTTTAATAGTGTTACACTTCTGAATTACTGCACACGAAGGACGGGTGTGATTTTGAGCAGTGTTGAGGGAAAAAACTTCGTCAATAATTAAAACAAGAATTTAAAAATTTATTTTTTATATTGGATAAGCTTTTTGCTTTTTGATTCATTATATTTTATTAATAGTTCCACACGACGGGCGGGTTTAGATATGAGGCTGTTCGAGGTAAAATAGTTTGCCACATCTAAAATATAAACATTCATACTTAGACTTTTCTATTGGTTAGGACTTTTTATGGGTTTACTTTTGGTTTTTAAATTTCTGATCGTTTTTTATTGATTCAATATTTATTTAAAATTATTTATCGTCCTGCACAACGGGCGGGTTATAATGCTAGATGGTGATGTTAAGTCAGGAATATATTTTGAGCTAGAGCAATATATGCTATATATATATATATATGCTAGAGCAAGCCAGTCGGCGAAAAAACCTGTGTGTGTCGGGCATCTCCGAGGGAGCAGGTGAGAGTCCCGTCCAACTGGTTAAAGAGCTGGCTAGCAACATTGGAGTTGAGGTGTCGGCGGAGGACATAGAGTATGCTCACAGTCTCGGGGAGAGAAAACCTGGACGACCTCGGCCTCTTTTGATCCGCTTCGAGAGAGCGGGAAAGCGCCAAGAATTTTTTAAGGCGAGGGCCGCGCTGAAAAAAACGGCTAGAAAGTACATATATAAACGATCATCTCACTCCACAAAACAGTGCGCTCGCATTTCAGTTGCGACAGATGAGGAAGGCAGGCAAGGTGCACTCTGTCTGGACAGACCAATCAGGAGTGGTATTTCGTCTGACCGAACACGCCCGTCCAGCCAGAATGACATCGATGGAGGAGGTCATCCGTCACACTGGTCCTGTGGGAAAAATGACTGAACTGCAGCCCTCGACGACGAACGCCAGTGGTCAGTCTGCCGAGCGGAGAGTCAAACAAGATACGGTGATCACGAGGTCGCGATATACAAGCCGACATAAGGCACGGTCGGAGGGGCTTCGTGACAACTTGCTTGGTGGTCAGCAGTCAATTAACATATAATATCCGCTCTTGCACATTGTGCAATTTATTCACCGCTGCATCAAGGTATTCGAATTGGTATGAATGATATTTTAAATGTTTGCGTCAAAGTGAGTGTGTATGCGAATGCAAGAGCTTTTGTGTGTGTGAGGATATGTATTGTAAATATCCACATTCAAATTGTATATGTGCGCAGGATTGTGCGTGAGCTACATTTTCTAATCATCCATATAGGAATTTATCTGTGTAAGAGAGTGATTATTGATGGTTACGTGAGTGTAGGAGTGTGTGCGTGTATGTGTGTGCAATTGTGTGTGTGCGCTCAAGTCTGCTGGTGTGAAAGTATGCGTGGGTATTGCTATTTTTGTATGAGCATAATCATTAGTATAATGCATGCTACTAACTCGTCGCACTGGGCCATATATCCAATTAAGTATGATATTTTTGTACTTCATTTGAATCTTAACATCTCGACATCAAAGAGAGGCAACTGGTCAGATTGTTTACTAAACCAATGTCTCATAAGCAATGATTGATATAAGTTCTGGACATCTGGACAACAATGGAATGACTCTAGGTAATTTAGACAATCTTAATTCCGAAACTCACACTGTAGATGAGTTTGTGAAAAACTTCGATGATAATCAGACACTATCGATGTTGCACGTTAACGCACGCAGTCTGTGCAAACATATTCATGAATTGGTTGAATTTTTGGATAGTTTACATCACAATTGGGACATTATTGCTGTTACTGAAACGTGGTCTAATCAACAGTCAATGGATTATTGTCGCATTGAAGGATATACTGTACATCAACAACTTCGAACGCATATGAGAGGTGGAGGAGTGGCAACATTTGTTAAGGACAGTCTGGACGTTCAGGAAATATCAGCGTTTACGTTTGAAGTAGCACATGTTATGGAAATAATAACGGTTGAGGTCACGGTGAAATCCGGGCATAAGCCAGTGCGTGTTTCCTGTGTGTATAGGCAGCCTGGCACACCTGTTAGCAACTATATTGAATCAATTACTGGCATAACTGACGTGATGCACAAACACGAGTGGTTTATGCTTGGCGATTTCAACGTGAACTTATTCAACGCCGATACTCATCAGTCGACGCAGATTTTTATTAACACAATGATGGACTTGGGTTTTTATCCGCTGATAAGGAAGGCTACTAGGGAAACCAGGCAAAGCAGTACGCTGATTGATAACATATATACCACCGACGTGGCCAGTAGTATCACTAGTGGCATTATACAGGACGATTTCTCGGATCATTACCCAATATTTGCTATTGTCAACAACATAATCACGGAAAAGGAGCCGGTGTGTTATACAAGAAGAAAATATACTGACAAGCGAGTACAAAGGCTCAACCGGGATCTTAATTCCATCAACTGGGACACAATATTATCTGATAATGTCAATCACTCTTATGAACGGTTTGTCGACCTATATATCCTGGCTGTTAATAAGCACTTACCGATGTATACAACCAAAACTGATAAAGAAACCAAAAGGCGGCCATGGATAACAAGGAGAATTAAGATCTCCAGTGACAACAAACGAGTGCTTTACCGAAAGTTTATGACCACAAAAAAGAAAGAAGACGAGAAAAGTTACAAACACTACAGAAACAAACTCACACAAATCATAAATACGAGCAAGAAACTTTACTATGCGAGGCACTTCTCTGATAGAAATGTCACAATCAGACAAAAATGGCAAACCATAAAAACAACGTTGAATATAGAAACAAAAAAGAGAGAGCCGATATGTCAGCTACGCACAGAAAATGGCACAATTACGGACTCTCAGAGCATAGCAAGTCATTTCAACGAGTATTTTGTGAAAATTGGACCAGTTATTGCCTCAGCAATTAAGACCAGCCCGACTAGCATAGATGACTGTCAGCATGTAAACATGGTTCCATCAACTATGTTCCTCTATCCCGTTTCAGAGATGGAAGTAAAGAAAACAATTAAGTCGGCTAAAGGGACATGTTCAACAGATCATCTAAATCTCAACATGAAGATAGTTAAAGACACCGCCAATCATATAGCCGCTCCACTATCATACATCTTCAATTTATCTTTTTCTACGGGAAAGTTTCCAAATCTTATGAAAATTGCAAAAATAGTACCCATACACAAGTCTGGAGAAAACAAGGAAAGCGGAAATTATCGGCCAATTTCTTTACTAGATCAATTTTAAAAAATTGTAGAAAAATTATTTCATCGAAGAATGATAAGTTTTATAAAAAAGCATGAAATTATACATGAAAATCAATATGGATTCCAAAGAGGCAAGAACACATCACAAGCCGTGCTTGATATGATCAACTACATAACTGAGTCTTTTGAGCAGCGTCAAATAACTGTTGGATTATTCCTGGATCTGAAAAAGGCCTTTGACACTGTCGATCACAAAATATTGTTGAAAAAACTAAACTTATACGGCATGAGAGGCACAACCCTACAATGGATCACAAGTTATTTAACACAGAGAACGCAATACACTGAAGTAAGTGGTTCAAAGTCAGAACAATTACCCATAGAATGCGGGGTTCCACAAGGTTCTACACTGGGACCGACACTATTCATACTCTACATCAACGACCTATTCAACATCATGAGACACACAAAAACAATAGCATTTGCGGATGACACCAACATATTCTACAAAGGCAAACACACGTATAAACTCTATGAACAAATAAACTCAGGTATAAAAATATTACAAGACTGGTTCACGAGTAACAAATTATCGCTCAATGTAAAAAAGTCTAATTACATTGTTTTCAGTAACAGTAATGACACCTCAAACAGCTGTATAAGCATAGGGGCAGACAAACTTGATAGGAAACAATCTACTAAATTTCTGGGAGTAATTATTGATAGCAAATTTCATTGGAAAGAGCAAATATCCAATGTAACTGCCAAACTAAACAGAGTGAACTTCCTTCTCAGCATAGTAAAAGAAATATTCGACACTAAAACAAAAACCACCCTTTATTATTCATTTTTTCAATCATATTTACAATACTGCGGTGAAGCATGGGGAAATACTTATTACACTAACTTGCAAACCATAAGAATTGCACAAAAAAGAGCTATCAGAATCATAGACAATCTGAAAGCAAGGGAGCATACATCACCTTCATTCAAAAATGAAAATATTCTAAAATTTGATGATGTAGTAAAACTGAATAATTTAACTAAAATGTATGCAGCTTATCATAAGAAATTACCATCTAACATTCAAGCATACTTCATAATCAATACAAGGCATACAGACAAATTCCTCTTTCCCCACACACGAACCAAACTAAGAAGCTTATCATTTTTATATGTAGGTATATCGCAGTGGAATGAATTGGAAAAAACCAGAAACAAACTCCAACGTTGTCCAGCTACAAGAAAAACTTGAAAAAACAATACATTCAATCTTACTCTGAAGAATCTGACCAATGAAAATATAGGATATGGTCGAGTGCGATAAATCGTGATTGTGCTGTGTGTGTGGGTGTGTGTGTGGGTGTGTGTGTATTTGGTGTGTATGAGTGTGGGAGTGTGATTG
The DNA here is from genome assembly GCA_916048095.2 of Sacculina carcini. Lineage (NCBI taxonomy): Eukaryota > Metazoa > Arthropoda > Thecostraca > Sacculinidae > Sacculina > Sacculina carcini. The sequence continues at coordinate 5,072,128 of OU696576.1, forward strand.
TGTGCATGATATATTTATCAGTGTTTAGATGAGTGAATTAGTGCGCGTGAATATGTTTATATGTGAGCGTGTATGTATTGCATCGCATTAACAATTTGATTTAACCCAGGCAACACAAGCTATTTAGCTTCAATTGCCTTTCCAGTTTTGGTTTAATTACATATTTTGGTTCTGTTGACATGAAGGCTGGAAAAAATACATGAATGAATGAATAAAAAAGTTTAGTTATTTTTCATTGTTTTGTGTCTGAGTTCTGAAATATTCAGCACGACGGGCAGGTTTATATATGAGGCGGTTTAGGCAAACTATTTTGTCAAAATAGTATAAAAATATAGAAATTTAGACTTTTTATGGGTTTACTCTTTTCTATATTTATTCAAATTAATTTTCTCTTGAAGTTAATACAGATTTAATAGTATGAATTGTTCCGCATGACGGGCAGGCTCAAATATGAGGCGGATTGAGGGATAATATTTTGTCAAAATAAAAATGAAAATATTCAGATTTAGAGTTTTTTATTGGTGAACGTATATAAAGCTTAAATTTTTTGCTTTTTAATTTGTATTCATTCTCTTTTATGTATTGAATTTTCATTTTATTTTATTAATTTTTCCGCACGACGGGCGGGCTCAAATCTATTTATATAAAAGGAATTATCTGTCTGTGTATGTATGCTTCAATACGAAGTGACATAACTGCGCGGGCTCAGTGGTATAGATCAGGGGCTTCAAACGTAAACAAAGCGATGTATCATTTGTATGAAATAAAAATGTCCCGCGGGCAGCAAGTATAGACAATAGGACGTTCAATTTCACCGTGTAGAATGAATTCATATACAAAACTACCGGATTTGACTTCAAGATCCAGAACGGATGATGTTCGAGTTCTGAATTATTCCGCACGACGAGTGGGCTTAAATATGAGACGGGTTGATGGAAAATACTTTGTCAAAATTGAAATAAATATAATTTAATTCAGACTCCAATTGATAAAAAAATGTATGAGTTTAACTTTTTTCCTTTTCAATTTGCCATATTTTTTATAAATTAAATACGAATTTCATTTTATGAATTGCTCCGCACAACGGGCGGGTTTTAATGCTAGCGGTGAAAGAAAAGCGGTGAAAAGCGGTGAAAAGACAAAATGATCCCTGAAAATTGCGAACATTTTGGTCAATATTATAGCATCTACTCCTCATAAACCAGCAATGATACAACTATACGAATAATACCACTGTGTAGGGAATTTTCTGTTCTAGAAGATAGGTTATAATTCATACCCAAAAATGAAACATATAACATGAAAATGGAAAAAAATTAAATCTACATTCAAAATTGTATTTAAACTCCACGCGTACGATTTTATATACTTTTTTCTCTATTTCTCAAAAACTAATTATCACACATCTAAATAAATAATACCATCATGCTGGGAATTTTGTTTTATACAACACGGTATAATTTTTAATTTCCCAAAGTGTATCAAAAGAAGTTACGGCGGTGTGAAGTGTAAATGACAAAGTCAAAAAGGCAAAATTTGCACACAAAAACGTGAATATTTTGGTCAATATTTCGCTATCTATTCCTCATAAACCAGCAATGGTACAGCTATATAAATTATACTATTGTGTAGATAACTTTGTGTTCTACAAGAAAAGTTATAATTTATACCCACAAATGATACAAAAAACGTGTAAAATTGGCAAAATTCTCAAATACATCCCAAATTACATTTGAACACCGGGTGACAAAAATTAATTCATTTTTTTTCCTATTTCTCAGGAATTATTTGTCAAACATTAAAATAGATTATACCATCGTGCTAGAAATTTTGCTTTCTAAAATACGGTATAATTTTTAATTTTCCAAAGTGTATCTGAAGGAAGTTACGGCGGTGTAAAGTCAAAATGTCATGTTGCCAATTTGACAGCTATTATGCGCACTGGCGATTACACATGAATATAAACTGATTTAATTTCACTGAAGTCCAATCACAATTTACGCACTTGCGATTACACAGGAATATACTACTGTGTAGAGAATTTCGTGTTCTACAAGATAAGCTATAATTTATACCCACAAATGATAAAAAAAACGTGTAATATTGGCAAAATTCTCAAATACATCCAAAATTACACATGAACAACGGGTGATTAAAATTAATTCATTTTTCTACCTATTTCTCAGGAACTATTTGTCACACATTAAAATACATTATAGCATCGTGCTAGAAATCTTGTTTTCTACAATACGGTATAATTTGTATTTTTCCCAAGTGTATATGAAGGAAGTTTCGGGGGTGTAAAGTCAAAAGGACATATTGCCAATTTGACAGCTATTATGCGCACTTGCGATTACACAGGAATATACTACTGTGTAGATAAATTTGTGTTCTACAAGATAAGCTATAATTTATAGCCACAAATGATACAAAATAATATTGACAAAATTCTCAAATACATCCAAAATTACACATGAACACCGGGTGACTAAAATTTATTCATTTTTCTACTATTTCTCAGTAACCATTTGTTACACATAACAATAAATTATACCATCGTGCTAGAAACCTTGTTTTCTACAATACGGTATAATTTGTGATTTTACAAAGTGTATCTGAAGGAAGTTATGGCGGTGTAAAGTCAAAAGCACATATTACGAATTTGACAGCTATTATGAGCACTTGCGATTACACAGGAATATACACTGATTAAATTTCACTGAAGCCCAATCACAATTAAGAATGCATCATATTTGCTCCAAGCATGGATGGTGTGGTTTTATTGCGTACAGTCTACTTAATGATACACTATAGTGAATAGAAAGGCTTTATTGTCCTCAATATTTACACATTAATTGTTTCGCACGACGGGCGGGTAAAGTGCTACTGGGAACAAAGTAAACTACTGAATTTTACTGTGTAATTTAATTGGTTTAATTTCAAGTTGCATACGCTCAAGTTGCATAAGGATATGGGTTGAAATATCATGCAATGCCAACTATATGAATATGCTGTTTTAGCGGACGCATAAATCTGGAATTATTGATATGACAGAAGGTTTCATTGTTTTGATAGTGTTACACTTCTGAATTACTACACACGAAGGATGGGTGTGAACTTGAGCAGTGTTGAGGAAAAAAACTTCGTCAATAATTAAAACAAGAATTTACAAATATATTTTTGTCTATTGGATAAGCTTTTTGCTTTTTGATTCATTATATTCTATTTATAGTTCCGCACGACGGGCGGGTTTAAATACGAGGCAGTTCGATGGAAAATATTTTGCCACATCTAAAATAAAAACATTCACATTTAGACTTTTCTATTTGTTAAGACTTTTTATGGGTTTACTTTTTCTTTTATAATTTCTAACCATTTTTTATTAATTCAATGTTCATTTTACTTTACTTATTGTTCTGCACAAAGGGCGGGTTTTAATGCTAGATGGTGATGTTGAGTTATAAATATATTTTGAAAACATTATGATAAAAAAATTAGTCATTTTTCATTGTTTTGTGTCAGAGTTCTGAATTATTCAGCACGACGGGCAGGTTTAAATAGGATTTGTTTGGGGTATATTCTTTTCTTTATTAATTCATATTTATTTATCTTATGAATTGAATACAAATTTAATAGTATGAACTGTTTCGCACGACGGGCGGGTTTACTTGCTAGAATTTTCATTGTTTTGTACGTGTTAATGTTCTGAATTATTCCGCACGACGGGTAGGTTTAAATATGAGGTAATATAGGATTAAGGGTTAATATTATGTCAAATTTAAAATTTAAATATTCACATTTAGAGTTTTTATTGGTGAACGTATTTACAGGTTAAATTTTTATTTTCAGGTTAAATTAAATGAATTGAATATTTATTATATTTTATGAACTGTTCCGCACGACGGGCGGGCTTAAATGTATCTATAAAGAGTGGGTTTAAATGATAGCGAGGTATATGATATTTTGCTAGCAGTAAATATTCTAGCGATAAAAGTAGAATAGCTCTTAAGCAAACGATGGTGGAGAATGATGTGAGCCTATAAATATATTTTGCGATCTGATGATATATGTATTAGGAATAATACGTAGCAGAATATAGATTGCATAAAATAATATCGGCCGTAATATTGAGGGCTGTTATATCGGTGTAATCCAAAAAATAACAACTGTATGAATATGATGCATAAGTGGAAGCATTAACCGGGAATTATGAGATAATATTATGGAAAAAAATTCATTTATATACTAAAAAAAGCATTGTTATTTTGTGTTTACATTTCAAAATTATTCCTGACGACGGGCGGGCTTAAGTATGAGGCGGGTTGACTGAATAATATGTCGTCAATTATTAGAATAAGAATATGCAAATTCAGAACATGAATTTTCTATTGGTTTAGATTTTACAATTTAGAGTTTTCTATTAGACTGACTGTTTGTATTTAAATATGTATTACTTTTGTTTTATTAATTGTTCCGCACAACGGGTGGGTTCAAACATTCAATTTTACCGTGTGGAATGAATCCATATACAAAACTCACTTGCTTGACTTCAAGATCCAGACTCACTAATGTAAACGTGACTTAAATGGTGTATAATTATATCGCATTATGCAACAAATGTGAATTTAGCTGCCTTACAGTTTGGTTCCGATACTATATTGGCGGGTTGAGAGAAAAGTATTGGTGAGCCGCGTGTTTGGGACCCCTGGGGTAAATAATCTCAGTCTTTTGATTACAAATTATGATCGAATCAGTATATTTTGTGATCACAAACTAATAAGTTGAATCACCTCAGACTAGGCTGAGTGCGGTCAAGAATGAATGGTTGGGTTGGGTTGGGTAGGTTTGACTCAGGATATATTGGGTTTTAATTATAGCGGAAAGTATATAAATTTTGGCAATAAATAGTATAGCGGTAAAAGTAAAATAGTACTTTAGCAAATGATTTTGGGAAATGATGTTAAGGTGGTGAAAAGATTTCATCATATTTCATTGTTTGTTTCGTGTTTGTGTTCTGAATTATACCACACGACGGGCAGATTTATATATCAGGCGGGTTGAGGGGAAAAATTTGTCAAAATAAAAACAAAAATATTCACATTTTGACTTTTCTATTGGTTAAGATATTTATAGGTTACATTTTTTGCTTTTCAATTTGTATTCATTATATTTTATGGATTTAATATGAATTTTATTGCATGAATTGCTCCGCACAACGGGCGGGTTTAAAAAAAGTGTTTTTTAGTTCATTTTTTCAAATGGTTCATTTATAAAAGGTAATTTCTTTTAAATAAAAATGTTCCGCGGGCAGCAACTATAGACAATAGAACGTCCCCTGTAGAATTAATCCATACACAACACCATTCATTCATTCAGTCATTTTTCATTGTTTTGTGTCAGATTTCTGAATTATTCAGCACGACGGGCAGGTTTAAATAGGATTTTTTTTTTGGTTTATTCTCTTCTTTATTAATTCATATTTATTTTCTCTTATGAATTGAATACAAATTTAATAGTATGAACTGTTTCGCACGACGGGCGGGCTTACATGCTAGAATTTGCATTGTATTGTACGTGTTAGTGTTCTGAATTATTCCGCACGACGGTAGGTTTAAATATGAGGTGGATTAGGGGATAATATTATGTCGAATTTATAATTAAAATATTCACATTTAGAGTTTTTATTGGTGAACGTATTTACAGGTTAAATTTCTTGCATTTTAAATTTTATACAGTTTATTCTATGAATTGAATATGCATTTTATTTTATGAATTGTTGAGCACGACGGGCGGGTTTCAATATGAGGCGGGTTAAAGGAAAATATGTTTTCAATATAAAAACAAAAATAATTAAATTTAGACTTTTCAATTGAATAAGATTTTAATGAGTGTATATGTTTTCTTGATTTATAGGTTACATGTTTTGCTTTTCAAGTTGTATTCATTATATTTTATGGATTTAATATGAATTTTATTGCATGAATTGTTCCGCACGACGGGCGGGCATAAAAAAAGTGTTTTTTAGTTCATTTTTTCAAATGATTCATTCAAGAAAAGGTAATTTTTTTAAATAAAAATGCTCCGCTGGCAGCAACTATAGACAATAGAACGTTCAATTTCCCCTGTAGAATCAATCCATACACAACACCAATGGATTTGACTTCAAGATATAGAACGGATCGTGTTCGAGTTCTGAATTATTCAGCACGACGGGCGGGTGTAAAAATGACTAAGGCTGACTGAGGGGAAATATTTTGTCGAAATACAAATAATTAAACTTATAATTTTCAATTGATTATATATATATGTATATATGAAGTTGGTGTAGCCAGGTAGAATATTCTCTCTCAAACAAACAAGATTAAAATCGATTGCGCATTCGCAGTTGACTAGTTTTTTCCGCGTTGTTTCGATATTCCTTGCTAGTTGCTGGTCTCTTTTGTCAAGTCTGTTCAGCAATTGACCGATGTTTTGCTGGCGTAGTATTTCGGAGTTCACTATCTCCATTCTCACACACTGGTAGACATTGGTGGTATTTACTCCTCGAGACGTCTTTCGGCTAGCATTAGCCATCTTCAGGAGTTACACTGACCAGAAATTCAAATTACAGTGCTAAGATACAATACAAAACATGAAATCGTTAAACACGTGCTTAAATATACAGGGTACCTCTGATGCGACAACAGTTGAAATCTAACAATTAAAACACAATACAATTATTACATGAAAGATATATATACATATATACACATATATCCACACACATACATATACATGCATGCATATACACACAAGCATATACATACATACACACACATACATATACATATATATCGGCGTCGTCACGCTTGTGCTGCAGCAAGGGCACACCCAGTCGGCTCAGGCCGTGAGGCTCTCTGAGTCGGTAAAATGCCGTTTTCTTCAACTTGCACGTTCATGGCTGGTCTCAAGTTGGTGATGTAAATTGCTTCAAGCAATTTCAGACGCCGTATGTCACGTTCTTGGTCAATGATTTCTGTGCTTTCTCCTATCTGCTCCCTATTGATCTTTTGTTTGTGCACCGAGATGTTGTGCTTTTGGATTGCACCATTGCTGAGGTGGCACGTCATCCGTCGCGACAGCGTTGTGGTCGTCATACCGATGTATGAATGAGGCCCACACTCCTCATTCGGACAGGTGTATCGGTATACGACATGGTGCTGCTGCAACTTGCTGGGCTTCTCCATCATGGGCCTGTTTTTCATAATAACATTGGCAGTTTTTCGCGACTGATAATATACTACCAATTTGACCTTTTTGTGTCGCTGGTGGCCTTCACGTTTTTTGCGATAATTTCTCGCATGATTCTTTCATCTACACGATATGCAGAGCTCATGATGTTTTTGTAGTAAATATTAATCGCTTGTGCATCTTCATTTTCGGGCACATCGCGAATGAATTGTTTGTTAAGCGTTTCCTTTATAACTTTGGACACATCTTCATTTGAGTAGCCGTTGTTCACGAGTACCTGTGTCAAGCGCTCAAGCTCGTGATGTGTTGACTCCAAGTCTGAGCAGTGGGTGATTGCACGACGAACGTAGGCGCTGATGGTGGAGCGTTTGTATTTGTTCGGGCACTCGCTTGCAGCATTGAGGCACAGTCCTTCATTCGTTGGCTTCGTGTACACACACGTTTTCATCTTTCGTCCTTCGAGTTGCATGAGGACGTCCAGGAATGGCAGTTGTCCGTTTTGTGCATGTTCGCTGGTGTATGTCAGGCCGGTTGTGTTTTCGAATGCTTTTTTGATTGTGGTCACTTCGTCTTTTGATTTGACGCACAGAAACATGTCGTCAACATAACGACAATATACAAGTGGTTTGTGCAGTTTCATGATGTTTGTCTCTGCGTTACCCATGAAGAAATTCGCAAACAAAACACCTAGCGGACTGCCCAGTGCAATGCCGTCGATCTGTTGATACAGCTGTCCACTGGGGCATATGAAGGGTGCTTCCTTGGTGCATGTTGCAAGCAACGCACGCAGTACTTTCTCGGGCACTTCTAATGGTTTTGTGTCGTTACATCTGTAGACACGGTCCATGATGATGTCAATGGTTCTGTCCACCGGAACGTTTGTGAATAAATTATCCACATCAAGTGAGGCGATAATTTCTTCTTCGGAAGGCGATGTTCCGCGGAGGATCTCCAAGAATTCCTGTGAGCTGCTTATACTGAATTCACTTGGCACGAATGGTTGCAGAATTTCATTGAGCTTATTTGCCACATGGTACGTAGCTGTGGGAATCTGAGATATAATCGGTCTCAGCGGATTGCCGTCTTTATGCGTCTTAACGTTTCCGTAGGCATATCCTGGACAGTACTCACCTGCCAACTTGCACAGCTTATGCGGCCCTTGGCTAGCATTGAAGCGTCCAATTAGTCCGTTGAGTTTCTTCTTTATTTTTTCCGTGGGATTCTGTCGAATCTTTCTGAACTTGGTTTTTTCGCTCAGTATTTGACTCATTTTTTCGATGTAGTCGCTTTTCTTTAGTATGACGAATGATGCATTCTTGTCAGCTCTGCGAATTACGATAATTGGGTTGTCGCGTAATTCTTTTGCTGCTTGCATTTGTTTTTTGCCGACAATTTGGCTTCGATATGATCCTCGAGATTTTGAAGACTCGGCAAGAAGCAGCGACTGTAATTCAGGCGTTGTCAAAACCTCACCTTTTTGTTCCTTGTGCTGAATGTCGTCGAGAAGAACTTCAATTTCAAGACGCTTCTGATGTTGCTTCGGCTTCGAGATGTAGTGGCAGTTAAGCCCCGATATTGTGTTTTAATTGTTAGATTTCAACTGTTGTCGCATGAGAGGTACCCTGTATATTTAAGCACGTGTTTAACGATTTCATGTTTTGTATTGTATCTTAGCACTGTAATTAGAATTTCTGGTCAGTGTAACTCCTGAAGATGGCTAATGCTAGCCGAAAGACGTCTCGAGGAATAAATACCACCAATGTCTACCAGTGTGTGAGAATGGAGATAGTTAACTCCGAAATACTACGCCAGCAAAACATCGGTCAATTGCTGAACAGACTTGACAAAAGAGACCAGCAACTAGCAAGGAATATCGAAACAACGCGAAAAAACTAGTCAACTGCGAATGCGCAATCGATTTTAATCTCGTTTGTTTGAGAGAGAATATATATATACATTCGTACTAATTTTGATGCGGACATAACATTTATCTAGCGGCATTTGTATGTGCAGCTTGTAATTTCGTGCTCAAACCTGGCTCAATCAACATTATATCATGTCACAGGATGTGAACACAGATTCCTAGTTGCGTAGTGTGGTAGGTCGGTGATACTTGATACAAATATGGGTGCGCATAAACAAGCATCTTGGTCAAAATTTCGCCGGATATAAAACACATGTTAATTTAAAACTAGGTGCAATTAAAGCTTACACTTTTAAATTTGCAATTAAAGCTTTGCAATTAAGCTTTGCACTTTGCAATTAAAGCTTACACTTTGTTCACAGACAACAGTTTGTCATTTGACTGAAATAAAAAGTATGTTTTCTGATATTGAATAGCGAATTTTTCATGTCTTGTGCATTTGTATTTACCGGAAATATTCGTTTATCCGTTCACATCTTCAACAACAACAACAACATATATTTAATATAGCGCACATATTTATACAGGCAGGAATAAGACAGGCGCGAAAAAGACTGGTTTGGTCAGGCTTCAGGTTTTGGTCGAAAAATTGACTTTGAGATGGCTGTCTTTAGCATAGACACAGTCGAATGTACCAGCATGTACTATCCATACAGTGGAATGTACGAGTTATATTCAATAAAAGCACACTACATTAATGCTATCCTGTTAATATTCGGCGCAATATATACAAAATTGGGTTCAATATCAAGTTGTTCGTTGATGTAAAATCTTGAAACAGTTTAACTATCTTGAACCAAGTTGGTAATCTCAAGGAAACTGAACACTGGAGGTGAATAAACTGCACATATTTTCCCCAGGTCATAATTCAAGTGTGTTTTGTCACGTTTAATACTAATATATTTTGAAAACTGACTCCATTGTGTTGACTGGACTAAGTTTGATACAAATCTTGATATAAGCGCAAGAGTTCAACAAAGAGACGAGCGATACAAATTCAATGTTTAACACCGATTCTGGTTAAAAGATCGGTTACGCATCCAACAATAGCAGTGTACATTCGTCTCTGAATCACATATTGGTCGTGTAAACTATTACCATCGCCCTCCACTCGCTTCCTGATATCATAGCTTTGCAAGGTTGACCCTAGCTGGCGTTGTGAACACGCTTGTTGATATATTTGACGCTCACGTTAAACCCGATGTCGTCAAGATACTTTTGCAACATTATTTAAGCTGCTACAGCTTGACTTCGGGAGCTGAACGCTACAGTACACGCCTGTTGTGCTCTGTCCGAACAGAGCCAGTGTCGCACTGAATTTGATCGCCGTAATGACCGTCCTCACCATCCGTCGACAAATCCAGCCAACAGACTTGCTCGGACATATTGCTATTTTGCTCCGAAGTGTAGCCTTTGACGACACGCGATACCGATGTTGGCGATTCAACATGCGGTCGAAAAAGATCTTCCCAACGTATCAACGAGCCGCCGTTGTTCTGTTTCGATGTATACAACACGGCATCCGCGTTGTTGATGCTACTCGATTTCTTATGAGCCGCCGGTTGTGTGTCCTCATACAAGTTGGCGGTTGGACACAGGTGACATAGATGTGTGCTATTATCCTGCGCTATTATAGCGGTATCTTGGTCGCTCTCTTTGCAGTTTTTATAGGCTCCTGTTGTTGAAGTTGATGAATGACATCCTTGAGGAGCTTGCAGACCTGTTGCCGGTGTATCCGAGGGTGGAAGGCTTGCAGCCTCGTTGCGGCAGCAATGTCGGTGTTCATTGCGTCGGTTCATCGCGGCTTCCACGGCAATGACGGCGGGACTGCGTCCGTGTGCAGGCTGTGGTGTGTCGTACACCCACGACAGTCGACCCAGTGGATCACGCCTGTACATCTGGCATGAATAGCATATATTAGTATTGCCGTCTCATTGTTATCAAACAGTCGAATCGTTTTAATCAGCGTGTTAGTGACCCATGTGAGCAATATTTATCTGAGCTTATGGTCTAATAAGGTGCCTTATCAAAAGTATTGAATGCGAGGCAATACGGACGATTTCATACCGAAGAGGAAAACGATTGGTTCAATAACAATGACAGATTTGATTTCATATTTGTTATTCGACATCCAATAAGTTGTAGAATATTTGTGCATTGGTGATATGCATGCATATTTATAATCGCGATGAAAATATAACCATCTTATGGATGCTACCAAGAATTCGATATTTTGTAGAGAAATAATTAGCCAAACTCTTTTTGAAATTACGTTGAGAGGAAGAATTCAGGGGCATAATTGTCTATTTCGCCGCTTAATGATAGTTAGAACACCTTTGAGAAAACAAGAACAAGAAATGACAGCGGAAAAAATGTGTCCTCGGAGACCGCTAGAGCTATTAAGTTTGACTAGAGATGCAAAAAACAGATTTATGCGTTTTTTTGCAAAATACATGTCTTTTTAGGGGTTTTTGTTATTTTTAGAATTAGCCTCAATTGTCATCGGATGTTGGATTTTAGTACATAGAAATGAGTTTAATTGATGTTTTGTACATCTTCACGTGTTATATTTCAAAGATAATTTGATAATAGTCTGAAAAACAAACATATTTATCAATATATATCACAGGAGACTGTTTGAAAGTGCATCCGTGTCCGGTGGTTTAGGTTTTTTCATTGAGAAAACCCACGTTTTTTAAAGATGGTATTCAATTATGAGGACATTTGAAATAATTTGTCAGCAGAACAAAACAGATTCATTGAGAAATCATGTGTTCTACTTAAAGAAACCATGGTTTTTCACACAAAAATGAAATGATGTTTTTAAAACTCGTTTTACATTCGTTATGTTAATGTACAGATTCAGAAAATGTTGACAGCAGAACATGACAAGTTGATTGGTTGGTCAAGTGTATTTTTGACAAACGTTCATTTAAACTTTCGCTTTTTTAATGAAACAATGTCTTCTAAAACAGTCTCTATGGAAGATAGATTTGATTTATGTACGTTCAAATACCTTTTGTAAATCAAGTAGCCTGCTGGTATAAGCGGCTGGTCAAACCACTTGATTTAAACTGTTATTTTAAACCATGGTTTTCTTTCAAAACGGATTTTTTTTAAAGACGGTTTTCGTAGATGTAGAGATTTTGAAAAAATATGGCGGCAGATCAAGGAAAGTTGAGCCAAATTGATTGTTTTGTATTTATTTATAACCTGTTTCTATAACTGGTTTTATGGATGATGATTTCTTTGATGTAGTTACTTGTGTTCAAATACCTTTTTGTACATTAAATATATTTCCTCAGTCGTTATTTTCCTAAACGAAATATTGCCTGGTTTTCTGATCAGTATTGTCACTCTGAATAATGCGAGGCTTGCTTGCTTGATCATGCTTTTATTCGTAGTCTCATTAGGGACACTAAGTTTGTGTGTATATTTGTAGTATTTGTAAAAATATTTGCAGTGTTTGTACATTTATATTTGCAAATAATTTATCTGTTGAATGAAATGACGAAAAGTTATTATAATTACGAGTTATCAACGTAGTTCATTTCTGGGAGGATAAAGGTAATATATAAAAAATATTAAAAATTCTGCCACCTGTTGTTGTTTTATAAAACAGTTTCAGTTTTTAGCAGAAAAAACGGCTGTCAAACCCTGCTTTCTTGCATAATGATGAACTCAATAATTGAATGCAAAGCTGTACTGTACATAGAAGTGGCGCACTAGGCGATAGACTTTTATAGGGCCACTAATAGCATAACTAACTTATATGTTGATACAAAAATTATTCATTTAACATCCTAAATATATCATTTCCGTAATTTATATTATTTGCATGACTTAATAAAAACCCAAAAGAACGTGTTTTTGGTGGAGGTTTTTTGCCAAAAAAACGGGTTTTTAAAATAAAAAACATCGTTTTTTAGGTCACATCTCTAAGTTTGACACGACTGTGCAATGGGTTGGTCACTTCATTGTCAACTTCTCCCCAAACTTGTCGCATTGAGAACGCAGCGCTCAGGGCTAGCGCATCACAAACGTTTTTGCCGTTTCAGCTAGAGTTCAGCGGTGACAGGCAAAAGTAAGGCTAGCCCCAACACGTGGAGCGTCGCTCGGTGTTCCACCGGCGTCAAAATCGTATCGAGTATAGATGTTGATGAGCTCAGACATATTCGGTTTGTTGACACTTTTGGTGGATTTTTCCGACGTCACCCACCGGCAAGTTTTCTTTCATCATTTTCTGCCTGACTCGCATCGTGCCTGCGTGAGCTGGTGGTTTGTCGATGACTGAGCACGTTCGCTTGTCAAGTGTGCGTAATTGATGCGGTCTTTATTGGTCATGCACATACCGTTCCCGGGTGACTCGGCGTGCCAATATTGAACTCGGCACATACGCCTCCCATGATACACGATCGGTTGGTCTTAATTACGCGAACAGATCGTGGTCTTAGAGAACAGCGACCAACATTTTGCATCGGTCTGCATTGAGCACACGGCAAGCAGTAAGTGGTTGGCGGCAATATCGATGAAGCAGTTGATGGTTGAAGCGGGCTGTCGCTTCGGTCGCATTCACCTCAGGCGGTAATTACCATCGCCGCCGAGGCATTTGGCCGGTATCCTCGGGGGTTATTTTAATGCATGGCTAGAGCAGAACGGGCCTTCTGCACGGCCTGATTACCAATGGGACGCTGTCGTCGCATTGTCCATTCATCACGCAACATTCTGATCGCGCGCATCGATCGCCCCGGGAGTCGGTCAGATTGTCTCCATGCATGCAGTGGGCTCACGCACCATGTACTTACATTACCCCCTCTAGGACCGGCTCGACAAGACAGACAATATAGCGGCCATCGGCCAGCAATAATCATCCACGTCAGTCGCACGCATAACAGTACCACGCTAGTCGTTCTGCCAGTGCAATCGAAACTCCACAATCAACCGGTGCATTAGATGGCTGGCTTTTTGTCAATTATATAACTGGGTAATGATGTAATAATCATAATCATCAGTTCTTCACATTACAATCAACATAATCAACTGATATTTCAATCATGTCTTAATTCATATTTCTTAATACTAAATTATCTGACTCATCTTGAATGAAAAATATTTCTGAAAATCTCTGATTCATCTTGAATGGAAAATTATTTATAGAATATATCAATATTTTGGCGGTCAACAAACAAAACTCTATATAAATGAATATCCATCTAGAGCAGTGGTTCTTAGCCGGGGGTATCCATACACCTTGGGGATATGGGAGCCAAAGACCGGGGGTATGCAATTCGATTTCTGGATATACTGCTATAAATTAACTATAGCTTATGAATAATAAAATTATCATTGGTAATTTTTCCTAATAATCCCTATCAAAAGTACAGTAAATTCAATCGATTGAAGTAATTGTAGGTCTGGAAGATATACTGACAAACGATAGGATTGGTGATAATTACTTGAACACTCGTAGTAGAGGGGGATCATATTCGACAATCCATCGGGGGTATGGAAGCATAAAAAGGTTGATAACCCCTGATCTAGAGGGATGTGATACGAAATTTAATAATATTTGCAAAATAAATCATGTTTCCTTGTGTAAGCTTACCATTTCCTTACAGCAAGTGCATGTAACATCAAAATGCAAGACATATATATATATATATATATATATGTCAAATGTATTCGACAGCCCAATACGAGAATGTCATAAACCGAAGTACTGTTAATTACACGGATAATTAGACCTGTTGAAACCAATGACAATAAAAATGCACAAAGCACTGTAGGGATAATATAATTTGGCATAAAACCAGAAAATATGATAAACAAAATCTTTGACTGAAGTGAAATCCCATAATTAGTGAATTAACCTCCAGTGGAGAGCTGGCAAAGCCGTTTGGCAGCTCTGGGAGACAAAGAGGAAGTGTTTGTATGAGTATCGGGAGAATAGCCCCTTGCTGGGGCGAATAAGTTCATTGTGTGTGGGTGACTTTATCAATCTTAATCGCTGAAATTTTTTGGGCAACTTTCATAGCCAAGACTCAACAGTCTGAGGCTCGCAGATCACTAACTCTGTGATCCGAACCTGCGACCGGTCTCCAAAAATATAAATTTGTTTTTGTGGGACAATAATCACTACACACCGATGGCAGTACAAGTCTTCATTTAATTTGAATTACATTAATTATTATACGTTATAAATAGAACTATGTTTTGTACACGCCAACACAATAACTATAAATTAACACGATTTGTAGACGATTATAGAAAATAGGAAGTGGATAATGACTGAGTAATTAGCGAGATCATAGGTAGTTTTTGAGTCGGCAATCACCTCAGTATCGGCATCAGTGAAGTAGTACTGTCCTAACGAGGACGACGTGATGTCGTGGTGCTGGTGGCGTGCGAGAAAAATCGCCCACACCATGTCCAGCTGTACAGCGACAAAACTGGTGCATCCAGCGATTGCCGAAGAAACCAGGTTGGTGATGTACGCTGCAACAACAGATACAGCACTTAGGGCGTAGATTTGGGTGGACGCTCGGGGAGGATGACAGCCAACATTCATTAGAGTTCGAAGTTGACTCATTTGGTTAATTGAATGGGACTATAAACTATTTCCGGCCCATTCAAATACAGCATAAATACCTCAACGAAGAATATATTGCATATACCGTAAAACCTCTAGTTGAAGGGTACCTCTATTTAAACGTTTTATTTATTTTTTTAATTCAACCACCGAACGACTGCAACAGGAGCTAACCCAGGTGGATCATCGCTCCTTAAAACGGTTTATTTAAATAAAACGTTGTATTTAAATCAACCGTTATATTTAAATATGCCGTTGTATTTAAACATACCGATATATTTCAATAAACTTTTTTATTTAAATATACCGTTTTATATAAATAAAACGTTTTATTTAACTCGTCCACCAACTAATTATTGTTTTACTAAAACGCCAATCAGCCATTTTCAACGTAAATTACGTGCTGTCCTTTTCTTCGCGCCCTCAGCTGACTAAGGATAGTCAATGTTCTACAGATTTTTACGAAGACAATTTTTTCAATTTTTTGTCTACCATTCTTGACAATTGGAGTCATTGTCATTGGTGGCAACCGGCAAAAATATGCAGTCATGTGTTCTCAAATGCATCGTTCAGTAATCGTTGGTGAACGTGCAATCAAGAAGAATAGCGCACCAATCACATTACATGCTCTTTTCAAGTATCTAACAGATCATCCCGCGCAACATGTGCTCGGATCCTGGAGAAGCAAAGCACTAGACTCGGCTGTGTTCAGAAACAGGCTGCCTGCCGAGCAACACGTGCTTTCAACGAGCTGCAAACGGCGATTAAGCACAAATAGCAGATATCTACTCTTTCCAAGTCCACACTGTTTTGCGTTCCCTTTGTATACCATATTCTTACCTTGCCCTGGAAAAGTTAGTATATATTACACTGCCGATTTTACTTGTACAACCTTCAAAGTTTTGATTTTGTGCATACATTTATTGTGTCTCCTGTCTCCCCACATTAATAGACAAAGTTACACTAATATATTCATGACGAGTGATATATTTTATTGTATGTCTTGTGACCAATTGGTCATTATATGTTTTATATTGCCATGTTGTACGCTGCTGTAATTTTGAATGTGATTGTGATTCTATGTTTTGCTATGCTTGAGATTCCTTAGACCACGCAATTTACCTTGAAGCAAGTCCATTTGAAATAGTAAATGTATCGGGAATGGAATGAATACATTATGATTAGAGCACATCTAATAGAACGGCACCTTGGGGAAGCAATTGAAAAATAGAACGACACCCTCTAATTCAGGGGTTCTTAATCGGTGGTGCTCGCATCTCTAGGGGTGCGAGCCTGGTTCCTAGGGCGCGCGAGGATTGCTGTATTTTTTAAGAGATTATGTGTTTAACATATGCATATATTTTTACTGAAAAACGTAAGCTTGCTTAATCCTGTTAACCTTTATCATCCCAGGTATAAAAAATATTAATGGATTTCAACCAAAATTAACAGATGTCTCAAATGCCCAAGATATATATTCAGTGAAAATATGCAAGCAGTCGAACAATGGGTTATTGAGTTACAGTTATATTCCCATGTAGGAACACCATTAACACAGCGACCAAAATTTACCGCATATTCTCGACATGTTGAAATCAGTACATAAATTATGCAATCTGAATTTTTATTGATCAAATCAGTAAATTGAAGCTGATTATTGCCTAATAATTGTATGAAACAATTATTTTGAGTGAATTAGGTTTTTTTTAACGTAATCGACATTCTTGTTATAATGTCTGACAATGCGTTTGCTGAATTGATAGCCTGCATTTATCTACCTACCATCTACCAGCATATAACCATTGAGCATTTACTGGCGGTTATGCTACTCTACTTCGAGCCATATGTGTCCGTGTCGTTGCACTATTCAGCAGACAGTGTGTTACTTCCCTTCTGAAATTAATGTGGGAAATGTAGTTATCTATGACTTGATAGTACAAGAGCCACACAGCAGTAACAGACAAACCGACATCATTAACAAAATATGCGTTCGGATTCTCATCCAGTATTATTATTATTATTAATAATAATTACAGGCAAATCCAGTAGCATGGGAAGAGTGCAAGCACTATTAACACCCTAAGGTGGCCCCATGTACCGGAAGCGCCCAAAAGATTCAGAGAGAAAGATAGTTCGAAAAGAAAAAAGTATAGAAAGAGAGTTGGAAAGAAAATAATAAATAAATAACAATAAATATTGTTATATTATTTTAACATATTAAATTTTAACATATTAATTTTAACATATTGTTATATTATTTATACAGTTATGTATAAATAATAACAATCAACAATAAATATGTGATTCAGTAAATAACAGCCATCAATAAATAAGAATAAATGTTAATAAATAAGTAATAAATAACAATCAAGAACAATAAATATGATTCAATAAGAAACATCCAACAATAAATATAAATATGATTCAATAAGTAACAACAACACAAATATATATGATTCAATAAACAACAACACCCATAAATATGATTCAATAAGCAACAACAATAAATATGATTCAATAAACAGCAACAACAATAAATATGATTTAATAAACAGCAACAACAATAAATATGATTCAATAAACAGCAACAACAATAAATATGATTCAATAAACAACAACAACAATAAATATGATTCAATAAACGGCAACAACAATAAATATGATTCAATAAACAACAACAGCCAACACTGAGTAAAAGTATAATTTAATAAATAACAACAACCAATAATAAATAGTAATCAATAGAGAGTAAAATATGAATAAATATAAATAAATAGAAAAATAAATAAAAATAAGCATGAATAAATAACAATAAATATGAATAAATATACAATTAATAAGACTCAACAGTCAATTGCGCTCTTTCAGTAGCATTTCATTTACTTTGGCCTTGAATTTCTTCAAATTGTTCAGCGAGAAAGCCTCCTCCTTCAACGTGTTCCAAGTAGATACAGTGGCCGGAAGAAAGCAACGTTGGGATTGTTTTGTACGACAACCAATTGGAGCCATGCACTGGGAATGCTGTTTGGATGTAAACCGTGTGCTTCTTGCTGCCACGAAATCACCAGGAATTGGCTTGCTCATCGGATGATGGTCGTTGTGCTTGATCTTGTACAGCATGTACACGCTGCTGACCTTTCAACGATGGCAAAGATCACCATGAACCAAGTCACCACAGAGGAACTTGCAAGTTCTAACAACTCTGTTGATGAGATTGAGGTGACAATCCGCAGCAGAAGACCACACGGGGGCGCAGTACTCCAGAATTGGCAAAATGAAACAGCGAAAACAACTTTTTGATATTGTGCTGCTACCGAACATCCGATATGCCTTTCTTATAATTCCCAGTTTCCGCGATGCCGAACAAACTAGCTTCCGAATGTGACTCTCAAACGTCAGCTTTGAGTCTACATGTACTCCCAATATTTTGAGCTCATCACACACGCTGAGTTGGGCTTCATTTATGAGGATAGCTCCATGTGAAGGCTGAACGGTACGTGACCTAGAAACCAGCAAGCATTTAGATTTCGAAGTGTTCAGCATCATATTCCACCTCTCACACCACTTCAGGACGCTGCTGAGATCGTCGTTGACCGTTTGACGCACCTGTGGTCTGTCCGAAGGAGATGAAATTACAGCCATCAAGGTGATATCATCAGCATATCCATATACAGGGTTGCGTGTGGTTGTGTACAGGTCAGCGGTGGAAATGTTGAACAAAATAGGACCCAACACACTTCCCTGCGGGACACCGGACACAATGCTCTGCCAGCCACTGTATGCTCCATCGATGGCAACACGTTGTACGCGATTGGAGAGGAATTGATGCAAAACACTTAACAAGCGGCCGCCGACTCCAATGTTTCTCAGTTTTTGCAACAAGCCCTGGTGGCTCACACGGTCAAATGCTGCCGAGAAATCCAACTGCACAATCCAGGCTTCACTGCCTTTGTCTAGCACTTGCTGGAGCTCATGCGTGATAGTAAGCAGAGCGTCAGTCGTGCTGAGTTTTTTGCGGTATGCAAATTGGTTTTCCGGCAGCAGATTGTTGCTCTCCAGGTACTTGGACAGTCTGGAAGATATCAAGTGCTCGAATATTTTGGACAGAATTGGCGTAATTGATATCGGCCGGTAGTTTGCAACATCAGCTGAATTGGTTCCTTTTGGTATGGGCGTGATATTCGCAACCCGCCAACATGATGGAAACGAACCAGTCTTCATCAAGCGCCTGAAAAGAGCACTGAGCTTCGGAGCTAGAGTATCTGCCGTGTTCTTGAAGAATAGCGGAAACATATTCAGAGGGTCTGTTCCTCCGTGGGCATCAAGGTCTTTCATGAGATTCGCCACTTCTTTTGATCGGAAGGCAATGCCTTTGATTTTCGGGGCGAGGATTTCTTAATGTGATTGAGAATCAGGGTTCGCAGCCATAGTTGCTTTGCAATCCTCTTGCTGAATTCTCTCATCACATTCTTTTTCGTCACTTTTCAGTTCAGTTTGTATAATATTTAGTTTAACTTTGTCTATAAAATTAAGTGCTGTTCATGGATATATGTATAATTTTCTGCCTCATGTCTGTTTTGTTGATGTGGCGGGCTGAAAGTTGTAGCCCCGCCCCGACGGCTAACGGCCGGTTTTCCCGTTTTCCGTCAGCGCCCAGCTCTTTCCTCGCACTGAGGTGCCAACTAATTCTGTGTTGCTCTCATACTCTGTCTTTGTTGTCGCCCATTGGACATTTTGCCTTGCGATATGTGTTTAACAATGAGCTCTCAATGAATTGTTCTCACATGTGTTTTCTAGTGTTTTTCTTTTTGTGTGTGTATTTGTGTGTATGTTTGCTTTGTATTGTGTGTGTTGTATGCTTGTTTTTTGTTGTGACATTTCGTATGCATGTGTTATGTGTTGTGTTTTTGTGCTCGCATGCGTCGTGCACTATGTGTTTATTTGTATGTTTGCTTTGCGTTGTGTGTGTGCCTTCTCACACCGTGGATTTGTCGTTTCTGCTGATGATGTGTGGCGATGTTGAAATGAATCCCGGTCTTGTTCGATCACAAAAACGATTTTAAAATATACTTTTCGCCAACATCAGAGGCTTGTATAAGAACATCAGAGATTTGACAGCAGCCAGTCGCTCCAAGGACATCGTTATCTGTGCCGAAACGCCTGTGTCCGATTATCGGGACCAATCTGAGCTCTTGATGCCAGGTTTCAGTAAGACATTGCTAATCAAACGTGACTCAAAAAACAGGCGGCGTGGCATGGCAGTGTACGTACGCAAAGGCTTTTCAGCAACGAGAATTACAGCGCACGACTGCACTTGTCATGAAGTTATGCTGCTGCGTGTCAACACCGCCTTGATGAATTCTTACATCTTTGGAGCCTACCGAAATCCAGACAGTAACGACTCTATCTACGAATGTCTCTTGTCAGCCATGTCAACAATTCAGGAGAAGGACAACAAGTCAGCATTTGTATTTGTGGAAGACATGAAGGCCCATAACCGTGAGTGGCTCTTGTCGACATCACCTACAGACGCTCATGGTAGAGCAGCATATGATTTCTGCAACATTTGTGGCTGCTCCCAAATGGTGTCCGGTCCCACACATCAAGCGGGAAACTGTTTGGACTTGGTTATGGCAGACGTCTCAGATATCGTGAGTGTAAACGTGGAAGCTCCAATAGGAAGTTAAGATCACTCGTCGCTGTCCGTGAAGTTGACATTGAGACAGAAGGTTTCTCCTTACACGATTTCAAGGCTCGTGCACATGAAGAACGATGTTGACTGGGTGAAGGTGAATGATGAATTGAAAGCAAGAGGTGGTTCCCAACAGTGGTCCAGTGGACCCCTTGGGGGTCCACGAAGGCCTGGCCAGGGGTCCACGTGTAATGATCTCTATTTCTTTTTCAAAATAATCAAGTATCACCTAGTAATTCGCTTGCCTTCGTTTTCTTTAATAGCTTACCAAGACGTTTCTTGAGTGACTATTTAAAAGCATTTTTTGAACGAGTTATTAACAACGAACATAAATGAATTAGTTTACGAGCAAGATTTATAAGAAAAATCTTTTAAAATCACATAGCATAATTCTTTTCGACCTTGTTACATGCAAAAATTGTCTTATAAAGAATGTCCTTCGTGTTTTTAAACAACTAGGAAGGCAATGACGTCATTCGCGGGAACGTCTCTCATTCGTCCGTTTCCAAAACATGAAATATAAAAAAACAAGAGTTCTGCATATATTTATAACTCAGAGTCTTTTTTAAAATAAATAACAGCCTTTTTCACATTCTCAGAAAAGAGACCAATAAGACTTATTTATCAAAATAAGTGTGAGAGATAGAGAAATAAATGACGTCACTCTCGAGGGAACGCTTCTGATAGGATACTTTCAAGCGAGCCCGCCAAGCTAGCTAGGCTTCCTCTCGCACTGCCGCTCTCAGTAACCTCTCCACTGTCCTCTGTCCACTGTCCTCCACTGTCCTTCATTACCCTCGTGAAGAGTAAGTGGCCTCACATCTCCAATTCGCATTGCTCTCTTCACCGATACGCTCTCGCTTCGAAGACGATGCCTCCTGAGTTGATCTCTGTGCTCGACTCCGTGATCAGCTCCATCAACTTCATTCGAGGGCGCGCCAAGAACCACCGGCTCTTCGGAATGATGGCACAGGAAATGGGCTCGACCCATACGAGCCTCCTCTACCACACTTAGGCTCGCTGGCTCTCGCGGGGAAAGTGCCTGGCCAGGGTCTTTGAAATGCACACGGAAGTGGAGATCTTCCTTCGCGAGATGGAAACCAGAGGAGATCATCGCCACGAAAACTACAAAAACCCGGAGTTTCTGATGAAGCTGGCGTACTTGGCAGACATTTTCGGCACCTTGAACGAGGTAAATGTCACTCTCCAGGGCCGTGAGGCGTCTGTATCGGACGTGAAGGACAAACTCGCCGGATTGGGGGCTCGAATTGCCCTCTGGATTCGGAGACTGCACCGAGGGAACGTCGCTGCCTTTCCATTGCTGGATGTCTTCCTCCTCGACAAACAACTTGACCTCCCTGATGATTTGAAGGAGTCCATCGCTGCGCATCTCGAAAGGCTCACGAGTGAGTTCAAGGCTTACTTCGACGGCGTCGAACCGGCCTACTATCCATGGTACAAAGAACCATTCGGAGCGGTCGTGGACGACGAAATGGAGGAGGCAGAGGAGCTGCTCATGCTCCGAGAATCAGCAGTGGCCAAGGCAGAATTCCGAAAGCTAAGCCTCAGCGAATTTTGGCTACAACAGCAGGACACCTATCCACGTCTTTGCAACAAGGCAGCGCAGATGTTTCTTCCGTTTCCTACGACGTACTTGTGTGAAACAGGGTTTTCAGTGATGTTCGATCTGAAGCCAAATATGAGAAATCGACTTGAAATAAGTAGTGATATGAGACTCGCATGTTCTGAGACCAAACCAAACATATTAAAACTGGTGGCGGACTGCAAAGAGCAGGTCTCGCATTGAAATTGAAATTCGCGTTTTTGACAAAATTGAAGCGGGGTCCACGGAAAGTGCCCGAAGACCGTTAGGGGTCCACGAACCGAATCCAGTTGGGAACCACTGCTGTACAAGATCAAGCACAACGACCATCATCCGATGAGCAAGTCAATTCCTGATGATTTCGTGGCAGCAAGAAGCACACGGTTTACATCCAAACAGCATTTCCAGTGCATGGCTCCAATTCGTTGTCGTACAAAACAATTCCAACGTTGCTTTCTTCCGGCCACTGTGTCTACTTGGAACACGTTGAAGGAGGAGGCTTTCTCGCAGAACAATTTGAAGAAATTCAAGGCCAAAGTAAATGAAATGCTACTGAAAGAGCGGAATTGACTGTTGAGTCTTAAAAATTGTATATTTATTCATATATATTGTTATTTATTCATGCTTATTGTTATTTATTTTTTATTTATATATATTTATTCTTATTTTACTCTATTCATTACTATTTATTATTGGTTGTTGTTATTTATTAAATTATACTTTTACTCAGTGTTAGCTGTTGTTGTTTATTGAATCATATTTATTGTTGTTGCTGTTTATTGAATCATATTTATTGTTGTTGTTGTTTATTGAATCATATTTAGTGTTGTTGCTGTTTATTGAATCATATTTATTGTTGTTGTTGTTTATTGAATCATATTTATTGTTGTTGCTGTTTATTGAATCATATTTATTGTTGTTGTTGTTTATTGAATCATATTTACTGGTGTTGTTGTTTATTGAATTATATTTATTTGTGTTGTTGTTACTTATTGAATCATATTTATATTTATTGTTGGATGTTTCTTATTGAATCATATTTATTGTTCTTGATTGTTATTTATTACTTATTTATTAATATATATTCTTATTTATTGATGGCTGTTATTTACTGAATCACATATTTATTGTTGATTGTTATTATTCATTGAGGAACGTGGGCGGAGTGACATTATGGATTGTTATCGGATGATGGTTTATTATTTATTGTTATTTATTTATTATTCTCGATCCAACTCTCTTTCTATACTTTTTTCTTTTCGAACTCTCTTTCTTTCTGAATCTTTTGGGCGCTTCCGGTACATGGGGCCACCTTAGGGTGGTAATAGTGCTTGCACTCTTCCCATGCTACTGGATTTGCCTGTAATTAATGATAATATTAATAATAATAGCCAATTATTTTCCTTTCTCACGCATAATTCTTGTTTTTCATCACATTATGTTGACATGAACATGTTGAACTCAAATCAGTGGCGGCGCCAAGAGGCAGGGTGTTTGGAGGGGATAATGATTCCACAAAAATAAGCCGATCCCCCTGAACTCCCCAAAAATCTTGCCCATAAACATATTTAGTGAAGTTTGTCATGTTTCGCCAAGCCCCCGCATCTGTTTTATTTGTCCCTTTCACCCTCAGCTCCCTCGGAAAAATCCTGGCTCCGCCACTGCCTCAAATATAACATGTATGCATCTATGGGAATGATACAACGTGCATGGTATGTGCGAGTGATTGCAGGCATGTTTGTGTGCGCATGTTTTGGGTACATTACATACATTTTGGTATACATTTTGAGTAAATTTCTGCACCCAAGCTCATAGTGTTCCTATGTGGGAACAATTTTACTTTGCGCCCCCTCACAGTCTAATTTTTGTGTGAATTTTATTGTGATTCATATTTATTTCTTAATTAGGGCGTAACTAAAACTGCTAATTTGAAATAATAAAATTAATCAATCTTATACTAACTTTTTGCAGCCTCTAAGCGACACACTGCAATTTGTGACAAATAGGTCAAGTTTGAATGAATGCTGAGCTGTCCATAATATAAAAAATGTAATCAAACTATACGTCCTTGAAGCCTGTCTCGTGACCCATCCGAGAGTGGTCTTACTTTTATGATAAATTAAACATAGTGAGAGAAAATCCTCCATAAGGAGCGTCTTCCCATATGGGAACACTGGGAGAATAAAGGCTAACATCTATCTTTTGGAGTTGTATGAATGAATATTGAATATGAAAAATTATTATTACGTCGTTTATAATTTTCTATTTTCGTATAGCTATCAAGAATCCAGGGTGTGTGAGAACTGACGGCGTGTATAATGGGGTGCGAGAACTGACTGCTGATTGAAAAGGGGTTCGAACACTGCTAAGGTTAAGAACCACTGCACTCAGAGCCGTTGCTAGAACTTATGTTCCCCCCCCCGGAAGGCAGCACTTGGGGCCCCATTATAAATATTGTAACAAAACTGAAGAGACTAAATTATCACTAAAATATCACTGCCCCACGCGCGTCTACAAAAGGTCACACCACAATCGCACCACGAACAAGACTCCAAGCTCACACACTCTCGCACGCATTACGCAATTCAACTGTACACGATCACACATAGACACATTAACACGGTCACGCACACACAATCTCAGTCAACGTAGACAATCTCTCACACACACTCTCTCACTGCACACAATCACACTAAGCCTCCACCTGTTTTAACAGAAACAAATCAACTAAAGAACGTACAATCATAAAAACGCAAGCCAAGCAAAAATGAACGAATATAAAAACCTAACTCGACGACGGCCTCCACCAGACGCACACACATTGGCTGCGGCGAAGCACTAAACAGCAGACCTCAGCGTCCACCACGCTCCCGCCTCGACCGTGCTCTTCAGTGCTCCGCCGCAGCCTGCCGTCTTCTTCATCACCAGCTGCCGCGAAAGGGCACAACACCTCGGCCCCAGCACCAACCGTGCTCCCCCGAGACCCGTGCTATTCAGCACCCCGTCGCAGACAGCCGTGACTCCGTCGCACACGCAAGCCGCACCGTCGGCGTCGTTCGCCATTTCTCGTCCGGCTTCAGCAGCCCCTCTTTGTCGCCTGACATCCAGCACCAGCAGCCTCCACCGGCGATCATCGCCCCCACCGTCAATCCTGTAGCGGTCCGGCGACGTGCCCTACACCAGTGCAGGCGGGACGACCAGCATCCCTCGGCCTCAACTCCTCAGCTTCTTCCTGCCGGCATCATGCTACACTGCTTCCCCCTGCACACTAACCTGACACGCCACCGAGCACGACCACCGCTGTCCTCCGCTGGTAGGCCGCTACTGATGCTGGAAGGCACCATCTCCGCTGCTGAAGCCGGGTCGCAGGCAAAAATATTTCCAAATAAAAAAGGCCGAAATAGCTTGTAACAAGACTGAAGAGACTAAATTATATTACAGACAGGCGCGCGTGGGCATCACTGCCCCACGCGCGCCTACAATAGGTCACACCACAATCGTACCGCGAACAAGACCCAAGCTCACACACTCTCGCTCGCAATACGCAATTCAACAGTACACGATCACACATAGACACATTAACGCGTTCACGCACACAACCTCAGTCAACGTAGACAATCTCTCACACACACTCTCTCACTGCGCACAATCACACTACAAATATATAACCAAATAATTTATCTATTTATGAGACATAATCACATAATACAAGCTCAGGTGAAAACATCTGAGCAGAAAGGTAAAGGCTATACATAATAAATATGATACATTTTAATATCATACGTGAAGCAACGGGGCCCCACAACATTCGGGCCCCCCTGCCGGGATGTACGGGAGGCGGTTGCTACGGCTCTGACTGCACTAATTGAACGGCACCTCTAATTAAACGTCACCTTGATTAATTCTTCGTTTTTGACATTAGATATTATTGACTGATATTTTTTAGATAATTTGTGATTAATTATGAATAATCACCCTAAATTTGTCACATTTGTAAAAAAACATGTTACCTGGTTCTTTTTCCATTCATAAAATATACCGTATCTTCTAGAAATTCTGACCAGCTAGTCGAAAAATATAACGGCAACCTCTAACTGAAGGGCAATGTGGGGGAAGGTTTTAAAAATAGAACGGCATGCCGCTCAATTAGAGGTTTTACGGTAATTGCAAAACACGCACTTGTCGTGTGTCGTTACGTTTTTGCTTTGCTGATTTTGATGACAATATTCCCAATAAACTGGGCTCAGCAGAATTTTCGGAGGGTATAATTGTATATTCATCCCTCAGACATCCCGACAATTTGTCGGGATGTCTGAGGGATGTCTGACGGATATATGTATATATATATATATATATATATATATATATATATATATATATATATATATATATATATATATATATATATATATATATATATATATATAGGATCTACGTGCATGCATAATCCCCACTTTCCAATGCCAATTTGTTAGTAAATGACACCATTTTTACAAAGAATGCTTGGAGTCCAGTACTGACTGCGTGGACTCCGTGGTGTAGTTGTTAGCACACCCTCCTCACAAGCGCGAGGACCGTGGTTCCAATCCCGGCGGAGCAGAATTTCATTGGGCGAATTCTATAATCCTGCAGCCCCTGTCCACCCAGCAGTAAGTGATGGTACCAGATTTCAGTCATGTGTTGTTTCATGCATTCTGGGGAGGTGGCCCTCTCTAATACGTTTACGTCCTTGTGGCGCCATAGCGTGGAGAGGGTCTGTTCTGCGGTGGCAGCGAGCTGCACGGGGCACACCTGTGTGTTCATAAGCTTCGGCTTCTTCCCGTGTAGAAGCTGTCACTCAGGCTGTCATTTAACCATATAATTTAACTGAACAGCACTGCTGGTTCAACCGACTTGTCTCGTAAGATGCTTTCAGCTCGCTGGGGATGTGGCCACACGCCTGAGTGTGATGGACCAGCAGAATTGTGATATGAAATGCAGTGATGCAACACACGGAGCCGCCGAGAGCCACACGCAGCTGGAGACGACTGGAGGAATCACATGATGAGGTACACGCACAAGCAGTTGCCCCCACCAAACACAAACACACGATCTGGTCCAGCAAAGGTCAGGTTCAGTGGAGATACTGTTGTAATCTTCACCGGAGACATTACGGATCACTTGAATTCTGATGAGTTAGTTGGAATATTCAATGCTGCATGAGCAATAACAGTATCTTGAAATAATTTTCCGATGAAGATTGATGTAAAGAGCAGAAAATTAATCCGCTAATCAATTATATGACCACACCATAATAAGGAGGAGAAGCCTTTTGAATGTTGACATAATTAATTCAGCAGTATTGATAGCAACTGTGTTCACGAATGAGCATAACTCGCCCAGGTGCCAGCGATGATGGAGAAGAGCGCCACAAATGTCTCGGGTTGGGAAAGCCGGTCGATGCCGGACCGTTTCACCAGCAGCAACGCAAATCCGCAAATTATTTGCAACAAACCGCACACGGCGCTGACAATCAACCACAAAATGGCGGATCGCCGTGCGCAAGTGCGAACACATTCGATCATGAATTCAATCCTATCCACTCCTGTTCAATCCTGTTCAATCAAAAACAATCATAAAATGTCAATTACTGCAATGATGCTCATCACATCATTTATCTGATTGACGACAAGTATTTTAAACAGCTGGTAGATTTATATTCAGCCTACAAAATGCATGGTCAATTTTTTGGTTGAACATAAAAGATTAACTGAAACTAGAAAGCCACGCCCCCATTCAAGTATACCGTATAGTGGCAGGTCATAACCGAGACAGATAATCCTTGGTTGTCTCTTAATTAATTCATCGCTCCAAAAATGCATTGAACCAAACAGACACATGCGAACATATAAGCGTTCAAACTTACATGTATACGTACGTGTACATGTACGTGCGTGTGTGTGTGTGTGCGTGTGTTTTAGCACATTGGGACATGTTTGGCTAGGCAGAGCGATCGCGAATACTACTGCACTAATGGCAACTCCGGTGCGTCTTGTTGCCACGAGACATTGGCAAAACTTCGAGTTGGGCAACCTTGATTGATTGATGCACACGTGTGAAATTCGCTTGGCTTTCTCAAAGTTATGAGTGAGTAGATGTAGGTGTGGAGCTCGCTGAACTATTTTTCCAAAACTATGCCACAAGGTGACATCAAAGTATTTCCATGTCGACATGTGTATTTAGTGATTACGCACGCTCCACATGATTTGGAGTAAATTATGTTCAAAGTTACAAAATTACATTAAATAATGATAATAAAATTTATTTTTTGAATAAATATAGTGTAATTAAATTACTAATTTATTATTCGATTATTAGGTTATCATCACATTATTACTTTAATATTAAATTATTGTTCAAATGAATTAAATAAATTAACATAATACTTTTTTGTCGGTTTTAGCGTCTTTACTCTTGAAGTCTCTCTAATGAGAAAGTGAATAACAACTCAGAAAAGGCGTACCACAAAAATCATCAAATGATCAAATGGAAGATAATCAAACCGGTAAATTTGTTCTGCTGACAAACCTGGTAACTTTGCTGTCGATTGAAAGCCAGCAAGCCTGGAACAATAACGAGAGTAGCGTAGTTAATAGGCGCTTGAAAAACAACTTTGTACGAGTACAAAACACTCGTATTAACCTATTTGCATACCAGCTAAGCCTGAGACTGAATAATCGCCACTTGGATATTCCTTCCTGTTTCTTCACTCACCGGTTTTTCCTCGGGCAAACGTCGTGTGTTCTGTGCAGCCTGTCCAATTATGCATTATGCCCGGCCCATCGCGTGCATCACACCGGAATTCACCTCTCTTCTTCAGTAAACTTGGCACAATGCAACGCCACCTAGATAACCCAGTTGTCTAGGTGGCGTTGCACAATGGTACGTGTCGGCTATACTTGCTCAAAAGTAACGGTTTCATGCTAGAATGTTATTATGTCATCGTGTTCCTCGCCTCACAATCCTCAGTATCATTGTGTCTCCTGTTGCAAGGGGCCTTTCGGCTTCGAACAAGTCAAATAGTCCTATATCCTTGATTTCTCCGATCGTCTGACATTACTTCTCAGATCTCTAGTGGCGTCAACAGGCTCAACTTAGCTCTTGGAAACATTTATATCTCATGACACATTTCCTTATCGTCGAATCGCTGACCTTTAATTCAAGAATTGTTCTATTGCAATCAGTAGTGGTTTGCTAGCGAACAGTGGCGGCGCCAAGGGGTGGATTGGGGGGCTTCAGCTCCTCCAAAAATAATCCGAGCCCTCTTCTAAGTCCCCCCCCCCAAAATGATTATCATGGAGATTAAAATTTCTTGTCACTGTAAATGAAGATTTCCTACCACTGCAAATGAGGAATGGTTCAAGTTCGAGGACTGAATCAGTGCGCCCTAGTCCCTTATTATAATAGTAGGCAGTCAGCGTTCGAGTGTAGCTCTTCATGTTTCCCAAGCCCCCTCAACTTTTTCCTTACCCCCCCCCCCCCTTCAGCCCCCCTCCTTCATCGGAAAAATCCTGGTGCCGCCACGGCTTGTGAAATTAATGATAAAGCGATCATTTCATACGTACAAGTATGAAAGCGAGGTAGGTAGGTGTAGAAGCGAGGTGACATAGTAGCACAAATAGCGTAAAAATTGTCATATATTATATATATATATATATATATATATATATATATATATATATAATTTGTTTGTTGTTTGTTATTTTCAATCATTCTAGTGTATATATACCGTATTTGCCGGTGTATAAGTGGACTCGTTGTATAAGTCGACCCCCTAAAATTCGACGGAAATTTACGATATTATGATATATCCTTTGCATAAGTCGAGCTCAATTGTTTCATTATATTAAACATTTATATTAACAATTATATTATAATGCGACGAACGCTTTATAATGATTCAATTTCTCGCTGTTTGATAAGCCTGACGGACGCACACCCATGCACAATGAGATGCCTTTCTTGGTTACCTTGAGAGAAACGGTCTTGGTTACCATCACATTTGAAGCGATGAATACGAAGTTAAATTTTATGACTCGGTGTATAAGTCGAGGTCAATTTTTTTACTGCCGATTTTTTATCGAAAACGGTCGACTTATACACCGGCAAATACGGTACATACATATATATATATATATATATATATATATATATATATATATATATATATATATATATATATATATTATGTAAATGAATCAATTCATCGGGTACAATCAATATATTTTAGTACGAACGTTTTCGCCTAACGGGTTCTTCAAGTACTGAAATTCATTCAAATTAACGACCAAATTGCACAATTATATAGCAGACGATAAAAACACATGCATCATAAGAATTGAGTAACTCTCGTAATTAAGCGCTGAAAAAAAGAATTAATTGCCAATTAGGTTATCTTTAGAATTGGCATCTTAAATATATTCCCTTGCAGCCGTTGATGAGCGATCCATCATCATGAAGTGAAGTGATAATTTACATAATATTTATAATTATACCGGGTGCGTGATTAAAATGTAAATGCTCTATTTATCCGGCAGGCTCTAATAATCGGCACCCTATATTATATATATATATATATATATATATATATATATATATATATATATATATATATATATATATATATATATATATATATATATATATATATGTAAATGATCTATTTATCCGGCAGGCTCTAATAATCGGCACCCTCAGGTATGGGTTGAAAAATAATCCGGCAGGCCCTAATAATCCGGCACCTTCGTGAAACTGGAGCTGGTCCTCGCTTGAGATGCGATTGTGGGATTCCATCATGACAAAAGCCGCGTAGGCGATTACTATACAGAACAATACACTGTGGATATACGCGTCTTCTTTCGTCCCTGTTATCAGTGCACTATTTTTTGTGTTGCAGTTTTTGCGTAATCCTACCGTGCGGAGTGATCAAAAATAATCCGACAGGCTCTAATAATCCGGCAGGCTCTTATAATCTGGCACCATACGCAGGGGGGTCGAAAAATATTCCGGCATGTCGGATAAAAAGAGCGTTTACGGTACATATGTGTGTGTGTGTATGTGTACGTATGTGTATATATGTATATATTTTGGTGTTTTTATTACAAAAAACAATATTAACAAACACTGAGCTATTAACACTTCCATCAACGATCCCGCAGTCCCTTCTCTCCCCCAAACAAAATACCGTAAATGCTATATTTATCCGACAGGCTCTAATTATCCGGCATCCTCATGTGTTGGTTGAAAAATAATCCGACAGGCTCTAATAATCCGGCACTTCCTGGAAAGACGTATTGAAACTGCAACCACGATTCAGTTATAGCTCAGCAACAGTATATTTAGCAATGGGCGATTACTACACAGAACAATACACTGTGGAGATACGCGTCTTCTCTCGTCCCTGCAATCAGTGCACTATTTTTTTTGTTGCAGTTTTTGCGCAATCCTAACGTGCGGAGTGACCAAAAATAATCCGACAGGCTCTAATAATCCGGCAGGCTCTAATAATCCGGCAGGCTCTTATGATCCGGCATCATACGCAGGATGGGCGAAAAATAATCCGGCATGTCGGATAAAAAGAGCATTTACGGTAACTCTTCCCAACATTGTTGATTCTTCCGTTGCCATGACAACCAGCTAGTCAACGATTACAAAAATACATTAGCTAAATATACACTGTTAACACAACACGCCCACCTGATCTGAAGATCACAAAATACATACACACAAAAATTCATACATGATCGGGCATCCATTGAGGAGGTCTCCTTTCTCTTCTGGGATATTGCTTTTGAGGTTCTGTGGGTTCTTCATCAACCCTTTCATCATGTTCGTCTGAACAATCCGGATCAATTGGTGTAGTATTACATCGTACGTCCAACACGTGCCGTGGCACGCCGTCAACCGATATGTTGTTTTTTAATTGATGTCAGTAACACAGCCTCTCCTCCAGCCAGCTGCACATCTAGCCTGAAGCGGTTTCACCCAGACCTCGTCTCCAATGTTGATAGACGGATGCATTCTTCTGTGATTCACGCTGGGCACCGATACCGGGTGTATCCAGTTGTAACTGAATATATATTTGTACGGTACATTGTCTTCCTTCAAGCCATGTTTTGGTGCCATATTATACAAAAACACCGCTCGTTTTGGGCGTATGCCTCCTCGTTCTGCGATAGCCTTAATAGTCATGTGGTTTCGTTCAATGATTCCGTTCCCACTTGGCCTATATGCTGCCCTTAACCTATATGCTGCCCTATATGCTGCCCTTGATGTTCTACCTTTCAAACAAGCTCTTCAGTTGAGTAGATCTAAAAGCAGTCGAATTATCCAGAAATACTTCATTCAATGGTCCTCTCTCCACAAACACCTCGTGCACATTCTTAACGATACATTCTGCCGTCTCTCTAACTAGTTCTTTCCATATGGATATGCGACTGGATCCACAATCGATCAGCTCAAGATAAGCTCCACCTCTGTAGTGCGTAACGTCGATCGCTATTCGCTTCCATTCGCCTTCAACTGATAAGTGACCTGTGTCATGGTGAGCAGGTGCTGGGTCAATAGATTGACACCTCTCACACCGTTGCACGACATCCTTGACCTCATCTCGCGTAACATTTTTATCAACTTTCCTGGCCAGATACAAATGTATAAGGTGCGATCAACACCTAGGTGGTGCATGTTATGTAATTATTGAACGCTCACTGCACCCACATGATTCACTATATCATTGTTGCCATCCATCTTGCTGTCACTCAACCATTGCCGCTTCACCCTTGTCAGTTCATCTGCCTTATTTTTCGCAGATGGCACAAATTATATATCTACCACCAACTCAAACTCATCAATCAGTTGCTTCATTGTGCACAACCTACGTTTTACAATAATATCGGCTGCTCCTTTTGCACGTGGTTTTTTTTCCTCCGTCAAAGCCCTGTTAACCCAGCCTTGGACTGTGGCTGAGTCAGTGATTAGACTGATATGGGGCAAGCCCCATTTCAATGCAAGATTTAAGCCCTTTAATATTGCTTCTAGCTCGGCATCGTTGATGTGATTGTAATCGTTTTTCTTCCTCAGCCACGCAGCGTCGTCAACCACATCACCATGCATCTCCAGCACTACTCCAATTGCTAAACTACTGACATCACACCATACTACTCCATGCGTTGTCTTAGGAACACTCCACTTGCCTCTCACGGGGTCCAATGTTTTAATCTTTTCGACTGATTCACGTATCATCTTGGTTGCGCTATCTCCAGCGTATCATCTTGGTTGCCAACCAGCGACTGGGTAGTGGCCCACCAATTTTGCACATATAGAGAACAGCTCCTTTCTCGTGATTGTATCAGATATGTCGGGGACCGTGTTTCATCGCGAGAATTCTAATCTATCGAATTTGCTTTTTTTCAATCTTAGCCCCAGAGCTGTTCCTCCATCTAATTGCTCCGGTTCTTTTGTTGTTAGTCCAAGTTTTTGCAATTGCTCAATCACCTCGTCAACCCTTACCATAGACTTATTAACGAGAATGTCATTGACGTATGAGCTTGTCGCGGCCTCGAATCTTTTGGACTTTGCCAGTACTGTTTTAGGAATATTTGACATTATGCGAGGTGCGACACTCAAGTCGAAGCCCATGCGAGTAAGGCCGTATGTTTTACCGCGAAAATTCACTAGTTGATACTTTCTCAATTCGTCGGCAACACAAATTTGTAAATAGGCCGACGTCAAGTCAACCAAAATTGGTTCTCCGTCTATTTGCCTCCACTCTCTTATATTTTCTGCACATACATCAATATCATCGCCACCCTTGTGACTTTCCACAAACTGATTCAGCTCCCTGTAATCTAGCACAGGCCGTATCTTACCCTTATATTTCTGTTCGACCGTCATCAGTGGCAAAACTCCATATTTAATTTGACTGGACCATGACATGAGAATACCTTCGTCTATCCATATTTGTACTTCTTTCTCGTATTCTTCTTTCCTCTGGGATGGTAATTATTTCCTATAATTACTGACACAGTTATTCAGCACAGGAGGATCTCTGTTATTCCAATGTCACCTGATGGTCCATCGTCTTCCATCAAATTGTCCATCAAAATCCTTATCTTTGATCTCACAGGCCGTTTCTGCTTGATTGCACTTTCTGGACATATTCGGCGACACTGTTGAACACTGGTTTCTGCAGAGCGTTTTCTCCATTCACGGTCACTCCACCAAGTTCGGTAATGATATCCATTCCGAGAACAACATCTATATTATTAATAGGGCTGTCAAAAAAGTAACCTAAAAATAAGGAAAAAGTAACTATATTTTCGAGAAAAAGTAACCTAAAAAGTAACCTAAAAATAACCTGAGTTTTAATGTTATTATCACTTTTGCATCCCTTTATCACATGTTTATCACGTATTTGCTGATTAGTGCGCTATATCAAATACACAGTTTGTTTGTTGTTTGTTTATGAACATAAAAAACCTAATAACCTATAAAAAATTAAGCTAAAAATAGCCTAACCTTCATAAGAATAACATTCAAAAAGGGTCAATTTCTGTTTGGAGTTCTGTACAGTCCTTTTCTATCCTCTTTCCGAGTCGGTACTACACCATTTGCATTTTGAATTCAGACAAATGAATTTTGAATTCAGACAAATTATTTTTGATTTCAGACAAATGAATTTTGATTTCAGACAAATGAATTTTGATTTCAGACAAATTAATTTTGATTTCAGACAAATTAATTTTGATTTCAGACAAATTAATTTTGATTTCCGACAAATTAATTTTGATTTCAGACAAATTAATTTTGATTTCAGACAAATTAATTTTGATTGTGAACAAAAACCTTATATATTTATCCTCATTTTTTGGTTTTAGGTAAAACGAAAACATTAGCTAATTATTTAAAATTATGTAATTTTTTGTTTCAATTTTAATTGTTATGTTAGAATCAGTTTAATTAATTATTATTGAAATATGCAAAATATTTATTAGTTGTTCGATGCATGATGCTCGTGATGTTGTTAATTATGTAAATTTCAAATATCCCAATGTTCTTGGGTTGTCATGGTAATGCGATGGGATCAACAATTTATATATAAGGTTTTTGTATTTTGTATTTTTGTAAAGGTCAAATATATAAGGTTTTTGTTCACAATCAAAATTCATTTGTCTGAATTCAAAATTCATTTGTCTGAAATCAGAATTCATTTGTCTGAAATCAAAATTCATTTGTCTGAATTCAAAATGCAAATGGTATATTTTTCCACCCTCTCTCCGATCTGGTACCATTTTTACAACAAACCACCAAAAGTGACTTAATATTATTTGGTTATCATCGCAAAAAGGAGCATAACCATCAAATTGCAATTTAAAGTGGAAACCTACTACAAAATTGAAATACACTAATTGAAATGTAAATAATTTTTATAATGGTCGCAACGATATTCTTTATATTGTTCAATGGAATTTTTTTTTATCATATATCACGTACTACAGCCTGTATATTAGTGTGAGCGTAAACATTACAAGCATATGTAGCACCCTGTGATCGCAGTCTTATAAATGTCAAACGTGTGAAAATGGCGCTATCTCACGCCCTGAAAATCACGTGCTAATTCCTTAAGTAAATGCGTACTGTCAAGTGCTACAGTGCAGTATCTGGTATAGAGAGCTCACACATCGTACTATACCACGCTCCAAACATCTCACGCCACCCTCCGGTTCGTGGACATTTCCTAAAATGGAATGACGCTATCCTGCGTACCCGAAAACGTATAAATATCGAGAAGCACAGATATTAAGGTGCACATCAATTGCTAAATTCCAACAGCAGAAATTTTGACATTTTTTTTCTTCAGACCTAATATTTCATCTCTTTTTCCTATTTTATCCTCATATATACCGTTTGTGTGCCTCTTATCTGCAAAAAGTCACCAAACGTCCAGGTAAACTTACCTGAAAACCAGAAAAATAAGAAAAGGTAACCTGACGATAAAAAAGTAACCTAAAAGCAAAAAAGTAACCTAACGATGAAAAAGTAACTTTTGGTAACCTATTAACTTTTTTTAATAATTGCCGTACATAACTTTTTCTTGTATTTTTAGGTAGCCTATGAAAAAGTGACCATTAGGTGAAAAAGTAACTTTATTAACTTTTGACAGCCCTAATTATTAACAATTTCATCAATTACCATTGCCCGTATTCTCAAACGACTTCCATTAACACACACATTTTGACATGTCTCACCCCTACATCGCACCCCTCTTCCGTCGAACGCACTCACTGTGCCCCCATTCATGTACGGTTTTACTAGTGACGTTTTCACCATTATCATTTTACATCCTGTATCCACTAATGCACTCACTCTCTCTTCATCAACAAGCACGTCAATAATCGGCATTTCACAAGATAGCGCCATTACAGAAGTGAATGGATGACTGTTGGCGCACCAGCACCCCTTTCCTCGTTTCCCTGGTTCCTACGGCATTGTTATGACACATGACTTCTCCACCGCACTTAAAACACCTGACGCGTCTTTTTTTCGTGCAATCACGTGCCATATGCGGCCCACCACACTCAAAACATTTTCCGCTGAAACTTGATCTTAGCACGTCTATCTGGGTGTGGGACATTGCAGCAACATTTCCATCCACTTTTCCTGTGAGCACTCTCGCTCTGGTCAAGATATCGCTCATTGACAGCTCAAAGATGTCCTTAACTTGTTGCAGCTCTTTACTTGTGTTTTCTGCTAGTCCGTTCACAAAGGTCAACTCCAACATCTTCTCGAGAGCTTCTCCTTTGAATCCAGCTAGCCCAATACAATCGGCGAATTTCGTTGGCAAACGCGTCCACTGGTTCACCAGTCCATCGCACTTTCATCAGTTTCGCATGCGCCACAAACGGGCTATCAGAGAAGGCTTCTTTAATTTGCTTTCAATTTCATC
Source organism: Sacculina carcini (assembly GCA_916048095.2). Taxonomy (NCBI): domain Eukaryota; kingdom Metazoa; phylum Arthropoda; class Thecostraca; family Sacculinidae; genus Sacculina; species Sacculina carcini. The sequence continues at coordinate 5,110,149 of OU696576.1, forward strand.
AGCATTTTTATGATCATTTTTTTCCATTTCCAGATATGTAGCGATCACTTCACCTTCCAAATATAGCGGTAAAAGACTTGCCACGTCATAAACTTTCGGCAGCTTAGCAGCCAACCTCACTTTCTTTATCCATGTAACCACGTCCCCATTTCCGCTGAACGGTTTTATCATGCTTTCTGATATTCTGAACATATTGCCGAAATATCTTTTGGTGTTTTTATTACAAAAACAATATTAACAAACACTGAACTATTAACACTTTCATCAACGACACCGCAATCCCTTCTCTCCCCCAAACAAAACTCACTCTTCCCGACATTGTTGATTCGTCCGTTGCCATGACAACCAGCTAGTCAACGATTACAAAAATACAAGAACTAAATGTACACTGTTAACACAACATAAATATATATATATATATATATATATATATATATATATATATATATATATATATATATATATATATATATATATATATATATATAATACACTCACGCTAACTTATAAATGAACCGTCTTGAAAGAATTTCAAATTCAGTATTATAGCCTAACGGAAAAATTAACGAAAAATTGCGCAAGCGACTTAATGACGTCCGCACGATATGAAAACAAAATTCAAACTGATGTTTATACAGACATACAGACAAACTGATGTTTATACAGATACTCCAGTGGCCATGGTAATTTTTCAATTATTTGGCTGTCCATGTAGTCGGCATAAATAATGGCCAGTTGCCGACTACATGGACCGCCAAATAATTGAAAAATTACCATGGCCACTGAAGTATAAGCGGTACATTGACGATATTTTCATTGCGTGGTACGATGACGTAAACATTGATGATATGATGCGGATTGTTAACTCAATCAACTCGCACATCCAATTTACCATCGAAACGCCAAAGGACGGCAGCTTGCCATATCTCGACTGCCTCATCAGTCATGACGGTTGCAAATTCGACACCAAATTACATGTGAAAACGGTACACAGTGGATCGTTCACGCCATGGCAATCCTACGGCTCAACATCAGCAAAATGTTCCATTGCATACGGCGAGTTTGTGAGGGCGTCAAGAAGAGCCAACAATGAGCTGAACCTACGAAAATCGCTGAGAACCGTTGAAAATCGCCTGAAAGTGAATGGCTATCCCATGAAGGTGATCGAAAAAACAAAATATAGGGCACTAAGGAATGCAGGCAATTCTGGACATGGAGAAGAAAAAGAAGACGAACGCAAATATTATGTAAAGTTGCCATACTTGGGAGACGCAAACAAGCGACAGTGTCAATCACTGCTCAGAAGAACGGGTCTCGCAGACAAAGTGCGGATTTTCTTTGACCCGGGTCGCCCATTAAAAACAATATTTGCACCTCCCAAAGAGCGCCTGACATGCGAGTCCGGTTGCTTTACATGCTCCTGTGCGACGAAAAAGTCACAATGTTGGCAGAAGAATGTGATTTATAAGATAACTTGTACGATCTGTGGAAGATTCTACATAGGTGAAACCTGTCGACCTGTGAAAATACGAGTGCAGGAGCATATTAGCCCAAAACTGAACGGTGTGATGTTCGAACACAACAATGAGCATCACACCAACTCTCCATTATCAATCAGCTGGTGTATCATCCACAGTGGCATCAGAGATGAGTCGACAAGAAAGTACGCTGAAGCAGCCTACATACGGCAGCATGATGATGGATCGCTCATCAACGGCTGCAAGGGAATATATTTAAAATGTCAATTTTAAAGATAACACAATTGACAATTTATTCTCCTTTTTCAGCACTTAATTACTAGAGTCACTCAATTGTTATGATGCATGTGTTTTTATTGTCTGCTATATAATTGTGCAATTTGGCCGTTAATTGGAAATAATTTCAGTACCTGAAGAAGCCGTTAGGCGAAAACGTTTGTACTAAAAAATATATTGATTGTGCCCGATGAAGTGATTCATTTACATAATATTTATAACTATACCGGGTGCGTGAGTGAACATCAATTTTGATATATATATATACTAGCGACAAGTTCCGCACTTCGTGCGGTTATGGTCGCTAGTAGATCCGCACTACGTGCGTCTCGTTTGTAGTATTGTAAGTGATGCGGTCGCCTTGAGTTTTGTCTGGGATAGCAATGCAAATATGATGATAATGCACTTGAAGCAAATGTTGAACAATCCGTGTGCACGACATTTTATAAGTTCGCATCGCACAAACAGACGCACACGCATACAAACACTGGCTGCACACGTGTTCGTTCATAGAATTTCGGCACACGGACACACATACCAATACAAAATGCAAAACGGCATCGTGTGTGCAATTCCTGGGACAGTTCGCAGAAAAGATGTGGTGGCAATCTGGCAGGGAAGTTTCTAGCAATCGCTCAACTGAATGACAAAAGTGTGTAGAATAAAGGTAAAAAACAAACACCAATAGAAAAATATATGATAATTACAATTACAATATTGGTAAGCTACACATATACACTTGAAAAACGCTTCTGGAACACGCACATGCACGACGATGTACTTAATTAAACACTCCGTTTTACTACGCACTCTGCACGCCACTGTGCATTTGCAAACGCTCGCTGCAATGCACGTGAGTCATGGTATATCGACACACAGACACACACACCAATATATACATCAGTGTGCCGTTCTGTACACTGTGTATGTATGTGTGTGTGTACGTGTACCTGTATGTGTATGTGTGTGTGTGTGCATCTATGTCAGTGTGTATGTGTGTGTGTGTGTGCATGTATGTCAGTGTGTATGTGAGTGTGTGTGTGCCTGAGGTGGCAATCTCGCATGGGCGTTTCTAGCAATCGCTCAACTGAATCGCGCAGTGTGTAGAATAATGGTGAAAAACAAACACCAGTAGAGAAATAAATGTTAATTACAATTACAATATTGGTAAGCTACACATATCCACTCGAAAAACGCCTGTGGAACACGCACATGCACGACAATGTACTTATTTAAACACTCTGTTTTACTACGCACTCTGCACGCCACTGGGCATTTGCAAACGCTCGCTGCAAACGCTCGCTGCAATGCACGTGAGTCATGGCATATCGACACACAGACACACACACCAATATATATACACCAATGTGCCGTTCTGCACACACACTCACACACGTACGTTGAGCTTTATTATTATAGATATATATATATGTATATATGAACAAAGAAAAGAAAACACAAATGACTGCCATTTTTTGTCAAACGTTTCGGTCTTGAGACCTTCGTCTACTGATCTGTTTATAGTCACTGACGAATGTCTCAAGACCGAAACGATTGACAAAAAGTCGCAGTCATTTGTGTTTTCTTTTCTGTCTTCATATATGTCGAAAACCTCAAATATATATATATATATATATATATATATATATATATATATATATATATATATATATATATATATATTTGTATATAATATATATATATATCTATAATAATAAAGCTCAACGTACGTGTGTGTGTGTGCAGAACGGCAAATTGGTGTATATGTATTGGTGTGTGTGTCTGTGTGTCGATATGCCATGACTCACGTGCATTGCAGCGAGCGTTTGCAGCGAGCGTTTGCAAATGCCCAGTGGCGTGCAGAGCGCGTAGTAAAACAGAGTGTTTAAATAAGTATATACATTGTCGTGCATGTGCGTGTTCCACAGGCGTTTTTCGAGTGGATATGTGTAGCTTACCAATATTGTAATTGTAATTAACATTTATTTTTCTACTGGTGTTTGTTTTTCACCATTATTCTACACACTGCGCCATGCAGTTGAGCGATTGCTAGAAACGCCCATGCGAGATTGCCACCTCAGGCACACACACACTCACATACACACTGACATACATGCACACACACACACACACATACACACTGACATAGATGCACACACACACACACATACACATACAGGTACACGTAAACACACACACACATACATACACAGTGTACAGAACGGCACACTGATGTATATATTGGTGTGTGTGTCTGTGTGTCGATATACCATGACTCACGTGCATTGCAGCGAGCGTTTGCAAATGCACAGTGGCGTGCAGAGTGTGTAGTAAAACGGAGTGTTTAATTAAGTACATCGTCGTGCATGTGCGCGTTCCAGAAGCGTTTTTCAAGTGTATATGTGTAGCTTACCAATATTGTAATTGTAATTATCATATATTTTTCTATTGGTGTTTGTTTTTTACCTTTATTCTACACACTTTTGTCATTCAGTTGAGCGATTGCTAGAAACTTCCCTGCCAGATTGCCACCACATCTTTTCTGCGAACTGTCCCAGGAATTGCACACACGATACCGTTTTGCATTTTGTATTGGTATGTGTGTCCGTGTGCCGAAATTCTATGAACGAACACGTGTGCAGCCAGTGTTTGTATGCGTGTGCGTCTGTATGTGCGATGCGAACTTATATAATGTCGTGCACACGGATTGTGCAACATTTTGATGATCAGACGGCGATTCTGTCGCAGGCTGGTTAAACATACCAGAACCATAATACCAATATTCGCGTGCCTTTGGCACTAATAGTTGAAGCGCGTATCCGACTCAATGTGAGTATGAACACTTGAATTTTATATGCCTACACTACTTATTGAATTATATGTGGTTACACTTGTTATTTTCGAGACGCACGTAGTGCGGATCTACTAGCGACCATAACCGCACGAAGTGCGGAACTTGTCGCTAGTATATATATATATATATATATATATTGAATTGAATTGAATTGAATTGTATTGAAATTCACATATAAGCATACGCTTTTCATGTGCATAAAAAAAAAAAAAAAAAAAAAAAAAAAAAAAAAAAAAAAAAAAAAAAAAAAAAAAAAAAAAAAAAAATAAATAAATAAATAAATAAATAAATAAATAAATAGATATATATGTATATATACGTATACATATATACACATATATATATACATATATATATATACATATATATACACACATATATATATACATATACATATATACATATACATATCTCTACATAGTATATATATATATATATACATACACACATATACATATATATATATATATATAGAAAGAAACGCGCAAATACAATAAATATAACAATATACAATTTAATGGAATTATTAATCCAACATTTATAACACCAAGAGAAATTTTTACATTAGACACATACCCTACATATTATAACGTCGTGTAATACACACACGATGTTCTCATTCACACATGCATCTACACATGCTCACAATATCTCTACATAGTATACACACACACACACACACAATGTACCCCTGCATACATACAATATCCATACTCACACTATATCCAGACGCTTTACACACGCAAAATACTCATGCATACATGCTCGCAATGTATCTACACCATTCGCTCATGTACACGTGAACACATCCGACGGCAATATTAATCTGCCAATTATTACGATTAATAGACGAATCAAATGGACTTCATACTTCTCTATCTAAGAGCCATGATGTAATATTTCTCTTGAATAAATGTAATTTGAGTATCCATTTTATTCTCTTGTCGATTCTATTCCACATACCTGCTCCTACATTGTGAAAACAAAATTGTCTGTAACGTGTTCTATTAGATGATATCAAAAATTTCTCCGGATGTCGACTATTGATCTGAAATAAACATTGAAGATTGCTTGGGAGTTTGTTGTGAAAAGCTTGATAAGAGAAAACTGAGATGTTTAGGTCTCTTAGATTTTCGAGAGATAAAATTTTAAACTCCTTAAACATTGGTTTAGTGCTTTCATTTTGAGATTTATATTCAATTAATCTGATTGTTCTTTTTTGCAGCTTGAATAATGCCTGAAGGTTAGATGAATATGTGGATCCCCAGGTTTCAATACAATAGCCCAGCTGGGATTTCACCAAGCAATTATACAGTAGCAAGTAGGTTTTTTGAGTAATGAGTGGTCTAATCTTTGTTAACATGAATGAAATTTTGGAGATTTTTGTTTCAAGCCACTTGATATGTTGTTTCCATGAAATATTTTCCTCAAATATCACCCCAAGGAACTTTGTATGTGTTACTCTTTTTATTTGCCTATTTCTAATTTTAATGTCGAAATCTTTTGATTGTCGCTTACCAAACACAATATAATTTGTTTTATCAATATTCAATAACAATTTGTTCATATCAAGCCACCAACTTAGTTTCTCTAGTTCTCTATTCATTATATTCTCCAAGTCCCCAACATTTTTACCTGCAAAAAACAAATTCGTGTCATCAGCAAACAGAACTAATTTACTTTGTTTTAAATAGTCAAATAAATCATTGATGAATAAAAGAAACAGTTTGGGACCCAGCACTGAGCCTTGTGGTACTCCACACTGTACGTTCCGTGGTTCAGAAAAAAGATTATCAAAAGAAACGGTTTGTGTCCTTGACTCCAGATAGCTTTGTAACCATTGATGTGCCTTCCCCCTTATCCCATAAGCAAACAATTTTTTCAAGAGCAGATCGTGGTCAACCATATCAAATGCCTTCTTAAGGTCAATGAAAATACCGATAGTTGTCAATTTTTTATCTAATGAATCTGTGATATAATTTTGAGAATCAAGTACTGCATGATTAACACTTTTATTAGTTTGGAACCCATACTGCCCGTGATTAATGATAGTGTGTTTCTCAACATAATTGTCCAGTCTCTTCAAAAAACACTTTTCTAATATTTTAGAGAATTGAGGTAGTAGAGATATAGGTCTGTAATTAGAAAATTGTGTGTTGTCTCCTGCTTTGTGTATTGGGCATATTTTTGCCGTTTTCATGCCTTTGGGAAATGTCCCTACTTGGAAAGATTTATTGAATATGTAACGTAATGGTTCTAAAATGTATATACTTGATAATTTTATCAGTTGCATGTTTAAACCGTAAATATCATCTGAGCATTTGCTTTCACAGGCCCTAATTATATTTAAAATTTCACTTTTGCTTATGGGCTCAAGAAACATACTGTCACGATAGTCTCTGGATAACAAATTTTGGTACTCTATGTATTTTACATCTTTCTTAAGTATTTGACTTATATTTATAAAGTACTCATTGAATTTAGTGGCAATATGCATTGGATCAGTGACAATATTGTTGTCCTGATGAAAAAGAGCAGGGTAATTATGACTGGCTTTTGGATTCCCAATTATTTCCCTAATATATTTCCAAGTGTGTTTGATGTTGTTGCATTTTGAGAATACTTCTGCATAGTGGTTTTGTTTGGCTACCCGTAATAGAGTGTTGAGCTTGTTTCTGTATTTTGTGTAGTGTTTGTGGTCCCCCACCAGTTTGCTTCGGATGAACTTTCTGTACAAGATGTTTTTATTTCTACATGATATCTTCAATCCTTTTGTCAACCATGGCAAGTACTTTTTATCCTTATGATTAAGTTTTCTTAGTGGAAAGTGTTTATTTACTATTGTCTGGTATACATGCAGGAACTTATCAAACGAATCATTCACATCCTCTGACTCAATCCAGTTCCAATCAACTAATTGTAATTCATTAATAAATGCCTGTTTAGATTGTTCTTGTATAATTCTTTTCAGTGTATATGTGTTAGCTGGAGGAGGCTTAATGAAATCTTTAATATTGCAGTATACTGGTAAATGGTCACTTATGTCAAAGGAAATTGTGCCAGAAGTTATACTGTGCCTAGTGATATTTGTGAATATATTATCTATGACGGTTGTGCTGGAAGTTGTTACTCTAGTAGGAGATTTTATTAAAGCAATATAGCCTAGGCTGTGCATGGTGTTTTTAAATTGTTGTGCATTGTATTGTTCAGATCTTGATATGTCAATGTTGAAGTCCCCGGCAATTATATTGTTTGTAAATGTATGTGTTGATAAGATGTTGCTCAAGTGCTCTGTGAAATCATTTATATTGGAAGATGGTGTCCTGTAAACTACAGTCATATATATATAGCTTTTACATTTCATATCCGTGTTCATCTTGATCGTTAAACATTCAAATAAATTATCCATAGATTTTGTCATGTGTTCAACTGAAACTGCATTATATTTTTTGTGTATGTATAAAGCAACCCCACCCGATCTTCTATTATTTCGATTTAATGTAAATAATTTATGTGATTCTAAATTATATAAATCCAAATGAGTACTAGAATCAAACCATGTCTCACAAACTGCTATTATATCTACGCTTAAGCAATTTTTTATGAAATATGCAAAATTATCAAAATTAGACTTGAGGCTCCTAGCGTTAATATGCACGATATAAAGTCCATTTGTTTGGCTTACAAGATTGGAAAATTCTAAATGCGTTAGGTTTTTATCAACATGATGTAAATTATCGTGTAAATTATGGGGAATGAATTCGTCTATACAATGAGTATTATGCATGTGGGAAACCGGGCTTGGAGCAAATACACCGTCAGCGCGTTCAGCATGCATATTCGGTTTTTGTTTTGATTTCTTCCAGCTGTTTGGCGAGAACGGGGCAGCATCTGTCGTTTGCACAATGATTGTACTCCGTTTTTCTATGTCGCATGCAGTTGATGCACTTCTTATCTTCAGCCTGACACTGTTTCGCCGTGTGGCTGCCTGCACATATATGACAACACGGGCCATTTCCAGCAGCTCTCCATGTGCAATTTTCCGCAACGTGCCCATATCTCTGGCAGTGGTAGCATACAACTGCATGGAAGCTGTCCACAATCTTATACTGTCCCCAGTCCAGTCTCAATGCGTCATTACATTTCCCAATCGCACTTCGTACCTCAGCATCGCATTTAATAATAAAATGACGAGTTCCCGCAGCAGCCTTTTTTGTTCGTACCACACTCATACGTTTTTCGATACTTTCAATCTTGTTGAGTGCATCATTTTTTTCTATCAGTTTCTCTACAATGCCTTCGCTCTCTTCCGCATTGACATTGCATATCATTATTTTTGGTTGCAACTTTCTTACCGTTTTAGTTGAAATATCTGAGATATTTTTCAATTTGGTTGCGGCAGCATCTCTCTCTTCCTTTTTCTCAAAGTTCATCACCATTTTTCCTTTGTTCGTAAACTTGGTTTGCTTCACCGGGACATGTTTTAGCGCTGCAATCATCTCCGGTTTTTTTACTTTCAACGTTTTTTCTTCGTTGGTGGCGGACACCACCAGCAGGTTCTTCGTGTTTCCTTTTTTGACTGCTGTCAGCCACGGTGACTCACCTGATTTCTCCAAATTTGCTCCAGCTTGGCTTTCATCCTTCGTCGTCTTCACAAATATCTCCAGTTCTTCCACCTTCTTCGTGACTTCTTCCAATTGTCTTGCCAACTTGTAATCTCTGCAAATTTTTTCTTGCAACTGCTTGTTGTTCTCCATCAATTCCTTGTTTTTTTCCATCAACTCCTTCACTTGATTTTCTAGCAGTTTGATTCTTCCTTCCTTCTCGGAGCAATTGCCACATGCTCTTCTTTTGGCAGATGTTGCCATGATGAGAATATTTCCAATTGAAAAATGCTCAAGATACAAAAAATTAAATTGTTTTACTTTAATGCAATTGGATATCAGAAATTAATGTAAATTATAGGAGCTACAAAAAAGCGTCCGCACGCAATGACTGCACAAATGAAACTGATATATATATATATATATATATATATATATATATATATATATATATATATATATATATATATATATATATTTGAGGTTTTCGACATATATGAAGACAGAAAAGAAAACACAAATGACTGCGACTTTTTGTCAATCGTTTCGGTCTTGAGACATTCGTCAGTGACTATAAACAGATCAGTAGACGAAGGTCTCAAGACCGAAACGTTTGACAAAAAGTTGCAGTCATTTGTGTTTTATTTTCTTTGTTCATATATACATATATATATATATACTAGCATTAAAACCCGCCCGTTGTGCGGAAGAATGTTTGAGTTGGTCAGCACAGTTATGTTTTAGTCAGACTATGATTGAAGTTGTAACAGCATCAAACACTAACATTTCCGTATAACCAGCACCTGTCCGATTTGTGTTGGCTTGGTGCTGTGCACTATCGAGCAGTCTCCTCTCCTGAGACTGAGCCTCAGTCTCAGCAGCTCGGGTGGCGGCGGTCCTCTCTCTCTGTTGTCAGATCGCCTCTGCTGAGCAAGGTGAACAGCCAGCTAGTGTATTGCAGGAAAGCGTTCGTGTATGGGAAAGCCGAATATCCGCCACAAGGCCTCATTGGTACTCAAGTATGGACCAAGCTGATACTGAGTTATTTCATCGTGCGTCGTTTCATTTCCAAGGGCAAACATAGCCGCATCCGAACCTTTGTATGTACTTGCAAACGTATTTTATTGATTTTACAGAGTTATAATATTCAACATTGATATGCGCGTCGAAAATTTTCGACAGTACTGGATAATATGGAACTATCAACCTATTATCAATATCATATTCTGCCACAGTAGTTCGGTAGCCGCCATCTTGAATTGGTCTTCTTCTGTAAATGGGAAAGCCATCTTCGCTAATCTGCGTGTTCAGTTGAAGCCGCTTTGGGTAATTTTTCGAGCATTTACCATTGATCATGTTGCTGGTAATACACAGAGTTGACCAATATCGCTAGCCTGTCCGTCGTTATATTATTATAGATAGATATATCTATATATATAAAAGAGATCCTCTGTGTGTCTGTCTGTCTGTTTGTCTGTCCCACCCTCCTTGGTCACATTTTCAGCAAGCTGCTACTCGGTAACCACTTAATGTACCCGCCAACAATTTATACCATTACGTTGGAAAATTTCTTGTCTACACGATAGGATAAATTTAAAATTTTAAAAATAAAACCAAAAAAAGTTATCGCGGTGAAAAGACAAAATGAACCCTGAAAAATGCGAAAATTTTGGTCAATATTCCTACATCTACTCCTCATAAACCGGAAATGGTACAGCCAAACAGATTATACCACTGTGTAGAGAATTTTCTGTTCTACAAGATAGGTTATAATTAATATCCAAAAATTAAATATAAAATATGTAAAAATGACAAAATTTCAATCTATATTCAAAATTATATTTATACTCCACGCGTCCGATTTTCTATATTTTTTTCTCTATGTATCAAAAACTAATTATCACACAACTAAATAAATAATACCATCATGCTGGGAATTTTGTTTGCTACAACACGGTATAATTTTTAATTTTCCAAAGTGTATTAAAAAAAAGTTACGGCGGTGTGAAGTCAAAATGACAAAGTCAAAAATGCAAAATTAGCACTGGAAACCGTGAATGTTTTGCTAAATATTCCCCTATCTATTCCTCATAAACCAGCAATGGTACAGCTATAAAAATTATACTATTGTGTAGATAATTTTGTGTTCTACAAGAAAAGTTATAATTTATACCCACAAATGATACAAAAAATGTGTAAAATTGGCAAAATTGTCAAATACATCCAAAATTACACTTGATCACCGGGCGCCTAAATTAATTCATTTTTCTACCTATTTCTCAGGAACTATTTGTCACACATTAAAATAAATTATATCATCGTGCTGGAAATTGTATTTTTTTAAATGCGGTATAATTCTTAATTTTCCAAAGTGTATCTGAAGGAAGTGACGGCGGTGTAAAGTCAAAAGGACATATTGCCAATTTGACAGCTATTATGCGCACTTGCGATTACACAGGAATATACTACTGTGTAGAGAATTTTGTGTTCTACAAGAAAAGGTGTAATTTATACCCACAAATGATACAAAAAACGTGTAAAATTGGCAAAATTCTCAAATACATCCAAAATTACACTTGAACACCGGGTGACTACAATTTATTCATTTTTATACCCATTTCTCAGGATCTATTTGTCATACATTAAAATTAATTATACCATCGTGCTAGAAATTTTGTTTCCTACAGTACGGTATAATTATTAATTTTCCAAAGTGTATCTGAAGGAAGTTACGCCGGTGTAAAGTCAAAATGTCATGTTGCCAATTTGACAGCTATTATGCGCACTTGCGATTACACAGGAATATACACCGATTAAATTTCACTGAAGTCCAATCACAATTTACGCACTTGCGATTACACAGGAATATACTACTGTGTAGAGAATTTTGTGTTCTACAAGATAAGCTATAATTTATACCCGCAAATGATACAAAAAACGTGTAAAATTGGCAAAATTCTCAAATACATCCAAAATTACACTTGAACACCGGGCGACTAAAATTAATTCATTTTTCTACTATTTCTCAGTAACTATTTGTTACACATAAAAATAAATTATACCATCGTTCTAGAAATCTTTTCTTCTACAATACGGTATAATTTGTAATTTTCCAAAGGGTACCTGAAGGAAGTTACGGCGGTGTAAAGTCAAAAGGACATATTGCCAATTTGACAGCTATTATGCGTACTTGCGATTACACAGGAATATACACCGATTAAATTTCACTGAAGCCCAATCACAATTAAGAATGCATCATATTATCTCCAAGCATGGATGGTGTGGTTTTATTGCGTACAGTTTAATTAATGCTACACTCTACTGAATATAAAGGCTTTATTGTCCTCAATAACGTTCCGCACGACGGGCGGGTAAAATGCTATTGGGAACAAAGTAAACTACTGAATTTAACTGTGTAATTTAATTGGTTTAATTTCAAGTTGCATAAGCATAAGTTGCATAAGGATATGGGCTGCAATATCATGTAATGCCAACTTATGCTGTTTTAGCGGAAGCATTAACCTGGAATTATAGAGATGACAGAAGGTTGCATTGTTTTGATAGTGTTGTGGAAAAGCATGTTTTCTAAATTGAAACATAAATTTCACATTTAGACTTTTATATTAGCTATAACTTTCCTGTGGGTTTGTTTTTCTTTTTCAATTTGCACTAATTTTTTATGAATTGAATATTAATTATATTTTATGAACTGTTCCGCACGACGGGCGAATTAAATGTATCTATAAAGAGTGGGTTTAAATGATAGCGAGGTATATGATATTTTGCTAGCAGTAAATATTCTAGCGATAAAAGTAGAATAGCTCTTAAGCAAATGATTTTGGAGAATGATGTGAATCTTTAAATATATTTTGCGATCTGATGATATATGTATTAGGAATAATACGTAGCAGAATATAGATTGCATAATATAATATCGGCTGTAATATCAAGGGCTGTATTATCGGTGTAATCCAAAAAATAACAACTGTATGAATATGATGCATTAGTGGAAGCATTAACCGGGAATTATGAGATAATATGATAATGGTGTATAATTATATCGCATTATGCAACAAATGTGAATTTAGCTACCTTACAGTTTGGTCCCGATACTACATTGGCGGGTTGAGAGAAAAGTATTTGTGGGCCGCGTGTTTGGGACCCCTGGGGTAGATAATCTCAGTCTTCTGATTACAAATTATGATCGCATCAGTATATTTTGTGATCACAAACTAATAAGTTAAATCACCTCAGACTAGGCTGAGAGCGGTCAAGATTGAATGGTTGGGTTGGGTTGGGTAGGTTTGACTCAGGTTATATTGGGTTTTAATGATAGCGGAAAATATATAAATTTTAACAATAAATATTATAGCGGTAAAAGTGAAATAGTACTTAAGCAAATGATATTGGGGAATGATGTTAAGTAATAAATATAGTTTGGAAACAGTCTGATGAAAAGATTTCATCATCTTTCATTGTTTGTTTCGTGTTTGTGTTCTGAATTATACCACACGACGGGCAGATTTATATATCAGGCGGGTTGAGGGATAATATTTGTCAAAATAAGAACAAAAATATTCACATTTAGACTTTTCTATTGGTTAAGATATTTATAGGTTACATTTTTTGCTTTTCGATTTGTATTCATTATATTTTATGGATTTGATATGAATTTTATTGTATGAATTGTTCCGCACGACGGGTGGGTTTAAAAAAGTGTTTTTAGATCATTTTTTTCAAATGGTTCATTTAAAAAAAGTTTTTTTTTTTTAAATAAAAATGTTCCGCGGGCAGCAACTATAGACAATAGAACGTTCAATTTACCCTGTAGAATTAATCCATACACAAACCAATGGATTTGACTTCAAGATGCAGAACGGATCGTGTTCGAGTTCTGAATTATTCAGCACGACGGGCGGGTTTAAAAATGACTCAGGCGGACTGAGGGGAAATATTGTGTCGAAATAAAAATAATTAAACTTATAATTTTCAATTGATTAATATTTTTATGAGTGTACCCTATTTCATTTTTATTTTTCCATATTTTTTATGAATTGAATATGAATTTCATGTTATGAATTGCTCCGCACAACGGGCGGGTTTTAATGCTATATATATATACATAAAGAAGAAATTATATGTCTGTCTGTGTATGTATGCTTGAATATGAGGTGACATAATTGCGCTGGCTCATGGTTCGCTGGTTCAATTATCAGGGGCTTCAAACGCAAACGAAGCGATGGCTCATTTTTATGAAATAAAAATGTCCCGCGGGCAGCAATAAAACGTTCAATTTCACCGTGTAGAATGAATTCATATACAAAACTAATGGATTTGACTTCAAGAACCAGAACGGATGGTGTTCGAGTTCTGAATTATTCCGCACGTCGGCCGGGTTTAAATATGAGGCGGGCTGAGTGAAAATATTTTGTCAAAATGTAAATTAAAAATAATGAAATTTAGACTTTTTAATTGATTAAGGTTTTTATGAGTTTGCCTTATTTATTTTTAATTTGCAATATTTTTATGAATTCTTCCGCACAACGGGCGGGTTTTAATGCTAGTATTTCATAAAAGAAGAGTACAAAGGAAGCTCACTCACTGAGGAATAAGGGAGAAGATAGGAAAGAAAGATAGAGAGAGAGAGAGAGGGATACAGAAAGAGAGCAAGAGCACCATCTCGCTCCTCTCACAATTCTGCTTCGACTCGGTACATTGACCTCCTCAAGATGCGGATCACGACCCTCCACTCTCAGAGCAGAGGACTCACCTGTGTGTGTGTGTGTGTGTGTGTGTGTGTGTGTGTGTGTGTGTGTGTGTGTGTGTGTGTGTGTGTGTGTGTGTGTGTGTGTGTGTGTGTGTGTGTGTGCGTTGTAGCGTAGTGGCTGGTGTCAGTGGCTTCTGCCATGCGAACATAGGACATAGTGTATGGTTTTTGTGGTCACTAGCCAGTTCGTGTGTCTTATTGGCAGTCACACTGGTGGTATATCATATACCGTCTCTCGTTATACGCTTTCTAACAGCGGTACAGCGGTGAAATCAATTCATTTCTTCAGGTGTTAATAGTCTGCACGTTGGCACGTGGTGTGAACACTGAGTACTGAGAAAGCTACAAGGAGATCGGCTGTTTCTCTACAAGCAAAACTATGATATCTTGCCTTGAGAGAATTTAACAACTCCTCTAGTGTCGTTGGTGGTTTTATACTCCGTGAAGATTACAAAACATTCGCACCTAAATTGACTAAATATACAGGCTCAGAGGATCTTACGTAGACTTGGCACGAGACATTATGTTGGCATCATTGATTGACCCGGTTGCGGCCTATAAGAAGAGCGATAGCAAGGCAGTCGCAGCTAGAACCAGCTTGGCATCAAGACTCGCAGCTAATCGGATTTTACTACTTCTCCTGCTGGTACTGGGAGTGCTGTTGGTGATGTTTACTGGAGGTCCACGAGGGAAGATCAACGCGGACCAGGCACGTGATTCTCGACGCAAAAGCGTCGAACTCGATGACTCAGGCAACGAAATATGTCTGGTGCCGACAATTCGGCGAGCGGATGAGTTTTTTGACGACATCGAGCTGGTGACAGAGGAATGTAGAAGCATGGTTCAGCTTGGCAAGACGGCAATCGCAGAGATCATCGAAGGAGATTTCGGCATTGGCACGAGGTGCAACGAGTCGGCTGCTCATTTTCAGTGGGTGTGTCTGGACAAGCGGTGAGTGATGAGCTCTTTTCAGCAGCGCGAGCTTTTAACTAGCACTATGATTGATATAATGCCTTCACCAGAAAAAGAACAAGGAAGTATAGACTAAATTGTCATCTGGCTCCTTCTAGGAAAACAAATTATTTATTAAACAAATATTTTTGTAGACATATTATCATTAATTATAATTATTTTCTACATCAATGCAACAAAAGATACTGATTGCTTCATAAGGTTTTCCTTATACTTCACATCAAACATTTAGTGCAGCCTAAGATATTAAACAACAATTCAGGCCACGTAATATATGCTCCCTAGGTGCTTAGAAGTAACACACTATGATACACACATACATGCATACACATATACTTTTCCTTCTATAAAGAAGCCGTGGGCGTTTGGAATGGTGTGATGCCCGGAATACTGAGCGTCTGTGTATGATTGTGTAACAGCTTGAAAATAGATCATTCCAATTGTCTGGTCTATTCGATTGGAGTGGACGCGGAGTTTTCGTTTGAGGCCGATATGGAGCGGTTTGGTTGTGATGTCTACGCTTTCGATACGGAACATCACAGCGGAGACTTTCAGCACTCGGATCGCATCTGGTTCCAGAACATTCGCATCGGAGCCGATTCATTTGATGCCTATCACGAAGGAAAATCAGTGGAAAAAGTGCGAAGTCTTCATCATGTCGTTGAAAACCTCGGTAAGTTTGACTCCAATTTGTCTGCTCAGACTTTCAATGCTTGCAAAAAAGTCTGCTCAATGAAATATGTGTTTTTCAGAAATCAGGAAATATCATAACATAATTGTTGCTTGAAATGAGAATATGATACAAAGTTTTAGACTTCAAAGGGATCTTCTATTTCAATAATACTTGAGAGGTCTTTCATTTCATCGACTCAAATCTCTATCCACCCGAATCACCAAATCATTTTCTTAACAGTATCGATGGATGTGTGATGATTCTCTTGTCCAGGCCACCAAGAACGAGTGATCGATGTTCTCAAGCTGGACGTTCGGGATCACGAATGGCAGGCGCTCGACCAATTTGTCCACTCCGACGTCATGGACCAGGTGAAGCAGCTGGTGGTCACCCTCAACTTTGATCGTCCTTCGAGCACCCGTCACGCCTCCGAGCAGCTCCTGAAACAACTGACAGATTACTACCAGCTGTTGCGTATGCTCGACTGCGACGGATTCCGTGTTTTCTCATCCGAGGGTCGCGGTGAAGCAGTGAGGGCCCCGCACATGAAACGTGCCTTTCATCGCGAATACGAGATCTCCTACGTGAATACAAACTACTATTGATAAACGTAGCTGAGCTCTGCCAAGTCTCCGTTTCTATTTGTCATTAACTGATATTGTGAAATGTACATTAAAGATCGCTCGGAAATTATTCTACATGGACACAAGAAAACTTCCTTCGTGTTTGTTTTTATGGTTCGCCAAGCGTTCGATTGCTATCTGAGTTTGGATGCATATTTGAAAAAAATACCTTTGTCATATATTTACAATTTTATTTAAAACAATAAATGAATTACCAACACGGATTTCCATCGGGTTGTTATTGTTAATATTATTGTTAATTTTATTATTCGGGTCGATATTTTTTTATTATCCATTTTTTGTCATATTTTAGTTGTGTTTGCCAGCGTTATGCTCTGTTTTGTGTTACATTACATTGGAGCATGAAAATAAACTCTTTTTGATATGACAAAAAAATGTTTCTCTCGGTTTAACTCCTAAATTCATGCGATGGCCGTAGTTCATGGATTTACCGCTAGATGGCAGCATGTGAGATGGCATTGACCTTTGCTGTTTGAATTCATCCCACGTTTCATCTCCGCTCGGCAATTGCATGCATCCCAGACAGCAGCAGAGTAAGGCTGCGTGTCAACTGATTGCTTGCACTAGGAAATCGTGTACAGCAAAGACAAGGTAGGAAACTTAATTTTGCATAGATAATCATATACTTTGCAATATGCATCAAATATTCAATACTAGATTAGAATTGCACAATAATTTTTTGCATTTAGAAGTATCAAAAACAAATAGAATTATGCAAACAGCATTAAGCCTCTAGAAGTCATGTTACACATATGTAATATTTGTTTTATAAGTTGTTTCACAAGAGTATAACATGATAAAGAATAATCACACTAAAA
Source organism: Sacculina carcini (assembly GCA_916048095.2). NCBI lineage: Eukaryota > Metazoa > Arthropoda > Thecostraca > Sacculinidae > Sacculina > Sacculina carcini. The sequence goes on from OU696576.1 coordinate 5,128,235, forward strand.
AATTTACCACCAAAACCCAGAGTAACACGAGTGCAATATAAAAATCACATCTATTGAGCAAATACGCCACTACAGCTTGCTGAGGGATGCAGGGAAACAGCTGATACACACAGGATACAGAATATCTCCTTGACTTCTGGAGAATTAATGAGTATTATTGCTGCCAATTATACATTTATTCATATATCAATTCCTTCATTCTTGTGTGATTTCAATATTGTCCGATGTATGCATGTGTGTGTGTGTGTGTGTGTGTGTGTGTGTGTGTGTGTGTGTGTGTGTATGTGTGTGTGTGTGTGTGCTCGTGTGTGTTTTACAGTCAATATTTGTGTGCGTTATGGTGTTGCAACAAATTTGCTGCCTTTTACTTGTACTCATTTATGGTCGGTGTTTTTCGTTCCTCAATCTTCAAAGTTGAATTATATAAATAAGACAAGATTTTGCATATAATTTCACAAAAAATCAAAGCACAGAAGAAAATAATCTCATTGAAAACAACTTGATATGGTTTATACCGCAGTATTGTTTTAAAACAAAGAAAAAAGCAATCTATTTCATGTTTCTGGTTCAATTTCACTCACTTACACAGTGTTTTTCAAAACAACAGCATCGTATATATATAAAACAATTCTGTTGATAGTTTTTATTAATAGATTTCCTACGAAAATGATTTACTATACTTGATTTATATGTGTATTTTTATAACCAAATATAATATTTTCCCAGTTGGAACAAGCAGAGCTTCTGTAAAGCAGATTGGCGGCAAGAGGTCAAGAATTCTCAAGATCCAAGTGGTGTCTGGCCAGTATATTAGCAGCGTGCAAATAAACAACAAATATGTAAGTGATTGACATAACAAACCAGGAAGAAATATTAAAAATTGAAAATATACATTGCTGATATAGCTTAATATGATAATCAGTCAAACATTATTTTTATATAGATGAACTTACAAAAGCTAGATATAGAATAGTATATATATATATATATATATATATATATATATATATATATATATATATATATATATATATATATATATCTATATATATAAAAGAGATCCTCTGTGTGTCTGTCTGTCTGTTTGTCTGTCCCACCCTCCTTGGTCACATTTTCAGCAAGCTGCTACTCGGTAACCACTTAATGTACCCGCCAACAATTTATACCATTACGTTGGAAAATTTCTTGTCTACACGATAGGATAAATTTAAAATTTTAAAAATAAAACCAAAAAAAGTTATCGCGGTGAAAAGACAAAATGAACCCTGAAAAATGCGAAAATTTTGGTCAATATTCCTACATCTACTCCTCATAAACCGGAAATGGTACAGCCAAACAGATTATACCACTGTGTAGAGAATTTTCTGTTCTACAAGATAGGTTATAATTAATATCCAAAAATTAAATATAAAATATGTAAAAATGACAAAATTTCAATCTATATTCAAAATTATATTTATACTCCACGCGTCCGATTTTCTATATTTTTTTCTCTATGTATCAAAAACTAATTATCACACAACTAAATAAATAATACCATCATGCTGGGAATTTTGTTTGCTACAACACGGTATAATTTTTAATTTTCCAAAGTGTATTAAAAAAAAGTTACGGCGGTGTGAAGTCAAAATGACAAAGTCAAAAATGCAAAATTAGCACTGGAAACCGTGAATGTTTTGCTAAATATTCCCCTATCTATTCCTCATAAACCAGCAATGGTACAGCTATAAAAATTATACTATTGTGTAGATAATTTTGTGTTCTACAAGAAAAGTTATAATTTATACCCACAAATGATACAAAAAATGTGTAAAATTGGCAAAATTGTCAAATACATCCAAAATTACACTTGATCACCGGGCGCCTAAATTAATTCATTTTTCTACCTATTTCTCAGGAACTATTTGTCACACATTAAAATAAATTATATCATCGTGCTGGAAATTGTATTTTTTTAAATGCGGTATAATTCTTAATTTTCCAAAGTGTATCTGAAGGAAGTGACGGCGGTGTAAAGTCAAAAGGACATATTGCCAATTTGACAGCTATTATGCGCACTTGCGATTACACAGGAATATACTACTGTGTAGAGAATTTTGTGTTCTACAAGAAAAGGTGTAATTTATACCCACAAATGATACAAAAAACGTGTAAAATTGGCAAAATTCTCAAATACATCCAAAATTACACTTGAACACCGGGTGACTACAATTTATTCATTTTTATACCCATTTCTCAGGATCTATTTGTCATACATTAAAATTAATTATACCATCGTGCTAGAAATTTTGTTTCCTACAGTACGGTATAATTATTAATTTTCCAAAGTGTATCTGAAGGAAGTTACGCCGGTGTAAAGTCAAAATGTCATGTTGCCAATTTGACAGCTATTATGCGCACTTGCGATTACACAGGAATATACACCGATTAAATTTCACTGAAGTCCAATCACAATTTACGCACTTGCGATTACACAGGAATATACTACTGTGTAGAGAATTTTGTGTTCTACAAGATAAGCTATAATTTATACCCGCAAATGATACAAAAAACGTGTAAAATTGGCAAAATTCTCAAATACATCCAAAATTACACTTGAACACCGGGCGACTAAAATTAATTCATTTTTCTACTATTTCTCAGTAACTATTTGTTACACATAAAAATAAATTATACCATCGTTCTAGAAATCTTTTCTTCTACAATACGGTATAATTTGTAATTTTCCAAAGGGTACCTGAAGGAAGTTACGGCGGTGTAAAGTCAAAAGGACATATTGCCAATTTGACAGCTATTATGCGTACTTGCGATTACACAGGAATATACACCGATTAAATTTCACTGAAGCCCAATCACAATTAAGAATGCATCATATTATCTCCAAGCATGGATGGTGTGGTTTTATTGCGTACAGTTTAATTAATGCTACACTCTACTGAATATAAAGGCTTTATTGTCCTCAATAACGTTCCGCACGACGGGCGGGTAAAATGCTATTGGGAACAAAGTAAACTACTGAATTTAACTGTGTAATTTAATTGGTTTAATTTCAAGTTGCATAAGCATAAGTTGCATAAGGATATGGGCTGCAATATCATGTAATGCCAACTTATGCTGTTTTAGCGGAAGCATTAACCTGGAATTATAGAGATGACAGAAGGTTGCATTGTTTTGATAGTGTTGTGGAAAAGCATGTTTTCTAAATTGAAACATAAATTTCACATTTAGACTTTTATATTAGCTATAACTTTCCTGTGGGTTTGTTTTTCTTTTTCAATTTGCACTAATTTTTTATGAATTGAATATTAATTATATTTTATGAACTGTTCCGCACGACGGGCGAATTAAATGTATCTATAAAGAGTGGGTTTAAATGATAGCGAGGTATATGATATTTTGCTAGCAGTAAATATTCTAGCGATAAAAGTAGAATAGCTCTTAAGCAAATGATTTTGGAGAATGATGTGAATCTTTAAATATATTTTGCGATCTGATGATATATGTATTAGGAATAATACGTAGCAGAATATAGATTGCATAATATAATATCGGCTGTAATATCAAGGGCTGTATTATCGGTGTAATCCAAAAAATAACAACTGTATGAATATGATGCATTAGTGGAAGCATTAACCGGGAATTATGAGATAATATGATAATGGTGTATAATTATATCGCATTATGCAACAAATGTGAATTTAGCTACCTTACAGTTTGGTCCCGATACTACATTGGCGGGTTGAGAGAAAAGTATTTGTGGGCCGCGTGTTTGGGACCCCTGGGGTAGATAATCTCAGTCTTCTGATTACAAATTATGATCGCATCAGTATATTTTGTGATCACAAACTAATAAGTTAAATCACCTCAGACTAGGCTGAGAGCGGTCAAGATTGAATGGTTGGGTTGGGTTGGGTAGGTTTGACTCAGGTTATATTGGGTTTTAATGATAGCGGAAAATATATAAATTTTAACAATAAATATTATAGCGGTAAAAGTGAAATAGTACTTAAGCAAATGATATTGGGGAATGATGTTAAGTAATAAATATAGTTTGGAAACAGTCTGATGAAAAGATTTCATCATCTTTCATTGTTTGTTTCGTGTTTGTGTTCTGAATTATACCACACGACGGGCAGATTTATATATCAGGCGGGTTGAGGGATAATATTTGTCAAAATAAGAACAAAAATATTCACATTTAGACTTTTCTATTGGTTAAGATATTTATAGGTTACATTTTTTGCTTTTCGATTTGTATTCATTATATTTTATGGATTTGATATGAATTTTATTGTATGAATTGTTCCGCACGACGGGTGGGTTTAAAAAAGTGTTTTTAGATCATTTTTTTCAAATGGTTCATTTAAAAAAAGTTTTTTTTTTTTAAATAAAAATGTTCCGCGGGCAGCAACTATAGACAATAGAACGTTCAATTTACCCTGTAGAATTAATCCATACACAAACCAATGGATTTGACTTCAAGATGCAGAACGGATCGTGTTCGAGTTCTGAATTATTCAGCACGACGGGCGGGTTTAAAAATGACTCAGGCGGACTGAGGGGAAATATTGTGTCGAAATAAAAATAATTAAACTTATAATTTTCAATTGATTAATATTTTTATGAGTGTACCCTATTTCATTTTTATTTTTCCATATTTTTTATGAATTGAATATGAATTTCATGTTATGAATTGCTCCGCACAACGGGCGGGTTTTAATGCTATATATATATACATAAAGAAGAAATTATATGTCTGTCTGTGTATGTATGCTTGAATATGAGGTGACATAATTGCGCTGGCTCATGGTTCGCTGGTTCAATTATCAGGGGCTTCAAACGCAAACGAAGCGATGGCTCATTTTTATGAAATAAAAATGTCCCGCGGGCAGCAATAAAACGTTCAATTTCACCGTGTAGAATGAATTCATATACAAAACTAATGGATTTGACTTCAAGAACCAGAACGGATGGTGTTCGAGTTCTGAATTATTCCGCACGTCGGCCGGGTTTAAATATGAGGCGGGCTGAGTGAAAATATTTTGTCAAAATGTAAATTAAAAATAATGAAATTTAGACTTTTTAATTGATTAAGGTTTTTATGAGTTTGCCTTATTTATTTTTAATTTGCAATATTTTTATGAATTCTTCCGCACAACGGGCGGGTTTTAATGCTAGTCTATATATATAAAAGAGATCCTCTGTCTGTGTGTCTGTCTGTCTGTCTGTCTGTCTGTTTGTCTGTCCCACCATCCTTGGTCCATTTTCAGCAAGCTGCTACTCAATAACCACTTGGTGTACCCGCCAACAATATATACGATTACGTTGGAAATTTTCTTGTCTACAGGATAGGATAAATTTAAAATTTTAAAAATAAAACCAAAAAAAGTTATCGCGGTGAAAAGACCAAATGAACCCTGAAAAATGCGAAAATTTTGGTCAATATTCCTGCATCTACTCCTCATAAACCAGAAATGGTACAGCCAAACAAATTATACCACTGTGTAGAGAATATTCTGTTCTACTCGGTAGGCTATAATTCATATCCAAAAATTAAATATAAAATATGTAAAAAGGACAAAATTTCAGTCTACATTCAAAGCTCGACGCGTCCGATTTTCTGTACTTTTTTCTCTATTTCTCAGCAACTAACTATGACACATCTAAATAAATATTACCATCATGCTAGGAATTTTGTTTTCTACAGCACGGTATAATTTTTAATTTTCCAAAGTGTATTAAAAAAATGTTACGGCGGTGTGAAGTCAAAATGACAAAGTCAAAAATGTAAAATTAGCACTGAAAAACGCGAATATTTTGGTCAATATTCCCCTATCTATTACTCATAAACCAGCAGAGTTACAGCTATAAAAATTATAGTATTGTGTAGAGAATTTTGTGTTCTACAAGAAATATGCTAATTTATACCCACAAATGATAACAAAAACGTAAAATTGGCAAAATTCTCAAATACATCCAAAATTTCACTTGAACACCGGGCGACTAAAATTAATTCATTTTTGTACTATTTCTCAGTAACTATTAGTGACACATAAAAATACATTATACCATTGTGCTGGAAATTTTGTTTTCTACAATACGGTATAATGTTTTATTTTCCAAAATGTATCTGCAAAAAGTTACGGCGGTGTAAAGTCAAAAGGACATATTGCCAATTTGACAGCTATTATGCGCACTTGCGATTACACAGGAATATACTACTGTGTAGAGAATTTTGTGTTCTACAAGAAAAGGTATAATTTATACCCGCAAATGATACAAAAAACGTGTAAAATTGGCAAAATTATCAAATGCATCCAAAATTACACTTGAACACCGGGTGACTAAAATTTATTCATTTTTCTACCCATTTCTCAGGAACTGTTTGTCATACCTTAAAATTAATTACACCATCGTGCTAGAAATGTTGTTTTCTACAATACGGTATAATTCTTAATTTTCCAAGGTGTATCTGAAGGAAGTTACGGCGGTGTAAAGTCAAAATGTCATGTTGCCAATTTGACAGCTATTATGCGTACTTGCGATTACACATGAATATACACTGATTTAATTTCACTCAAGTCCAATCACAATTTACGCACTTGCGATTACACAGGAATATACTACTGTGTAGAGAAGTTTGTGTTCTACAAGATAAGCTATAATTTATACCCACAAATGTTACAAAAAACGTGGAAAATTGGCAAAATTCTCAAATACATCCAAAATTACACTTGAACACCGGGCGACTAAAATTAATTCTTTTTTGTACTATTTCTCAGTAACTATTTGTAACACATAAAAATAAATTATACCATCGTGCTAGAAGTCTTATTTTCTACAATACGATATAATTTGTAATTTTCCAAAGTGTATCTGAAGGAAGTTACGGCGGTGTAAAGTTAAAAGGACATATTGCCAATTTGACAGCTATTATGCGCACTTGCGATTACACAGGAATATACTACTGTGTAGAGAATTTTGTGTTCTACAAGAAAAGGTATAATTTATACCCGCAAATGATACAAAAAACGTGTAAAATTGGCAAAATTATCAAATGCATCCAAAATTACACTTGAACACCGGGTGACTAAAATTTATTCATTTTTCTACCCATTTCTCAGGAACTGTTTGTCATACCTTAAAATTAATTACACCATCGTGCTAGAAATGTTGTTTTCTACAATACGGTATAATTCTTAATTTTCCAAGGTGTATCTGAAGGAAGTTACGGCGGTGTAAATTCAAAATGTCATGTTGCCAATTTGACAGCTATTATGCGTACTTGCGATTACACATGAATATACACTGATTTAATTTCACTCAAGTCCAATCACAATTTACGCACTTGCGATTACACAGGAATATACTACTGTGTAGAGAAGTTTGTGTTCTACAAGATAAGCTATAATTTATACCCACAAATGTTACAAAAAACGTGGAAAATTGGCAAAATTCTCAAATACATCCAAAATTACACTTGAACACCGGGCGACTAAAATTAATTCTTTTTTGTACTATTTCTCAGTAACTATTTGTAACACATAAAAATAAATTATACCATCGTGCTAGAAGTCTTATTTTCTACAATACGATATAATTTGTAGTTTTCCAAAGTGTATCTGAAGGAAGTTACGGCGGTGTAAAGTTAAAAGCACATATTACCAATTTGACAGCTATTATGCGCACTTGTGATTACACAGGAATATACACCGATTAAATTTCACTGAAGCCCAATCACAATTAAGAATGCATCATATTAGCTCCAAGCATGGATGGTGTGGTTTTATTGGGTACAGTTTAATAAATGCTACACTATACTGAATAGAAAGGCTTTATTGTCCTCAATATTTACACATGAATTGTTCCGCCCGACGGGCGGATAAAATACTACTGGGAACAAAGTTAACTACTGAATTTTACTGTATAATTTAATTGGTTTAATTTAAAATTGCATAAGCTGAACTTGCATAAGGATATGGGTTGTAATATCATGCAATGCCAACTATATGAATATGCTGTTTTAGCGGTCGCATAAATCTGGAATTATAGAGATGTTTCATTGTTTTGATAGTGTTACACCTCTGAATTACTACACACGAAGGACGGGTGTGAATTTGAGTAGTGTTGAGGGAAAAACATCGTCAATAATTAAAACAAGAATTTACAAATTTGACTTTTCTACTGGTCGTTTTTCATCAATTTTCTTTGTGTTTGTTTCGTGTTTGAGTTCTGAATTATTCCGCACGACGGGCAGCTTTAAATATGAGGCGGGTTGTGGAAAAACATGTTTTATAAATTTAAACATAAATTTCACATTTAGACTTTTATATTAGCTATAACTTTCCTGTGGGTTTGTTTTTCTTTTTCAATTTGCACTAATTTTTTATGAATTGAATATTAATTATATTTTATGAACTGTTCCGCACGACGGGCGAATTAAATGTATCTATAAAGAGTGGGTTTAAATGATAGCGAGGTATATGATATTTTGCTAGCAGTAAATATTCTAGCGATAAAAGTAGAATAGTTCTTAAGCAAATGATTTTGGAGAATGATGTGAACCTTTAAATATATTTTGCGATCTGATGATATATGTATTAGGAATAATACGTAGCAGAATATAGATTGCATAATATAATATCGGCTGTAATATCAAGGGCTGTAATATCGGTGTAATCCAAAAAATAACAACTGTATGAGTATGATGCATTAGTGGAAGCATTAACCGGGAATTATGAGATAATATGATAATGGTGTATAATTATATCGCATTATGCAACAAATGTGAATTTAGCTGCCTTACAGTTTGGTCCCGATACTATATTGGCGGGTTGAGAGAAAAGTATTGGTGGGCCGCGTGTTTGGGACCCCTGGGGTAGATAATCTCAGTCTTCTGATTACAAATTATGATCGCATCAGTATATTTTGTGATCACAAACTAATAAGTTAAATCACCTCAGACTAGGCTGAGAGCGGTCAAGATTGGATGGTTGGGTTGGGTTGGGTAGGTTTGACTCAGGTTATATTGGGTTTTAATGATAGCGGAAAATATATAAATTTTAACAATAAATATTATAGCGGTAAAAGTGAAATAGTACTTAAGCAAATGATATTGGGGAATGATGTTAAGTAATAAATATAGTTTGGAAACATTCTGATGAAAAGATTTCATCATCTTTCATTGTTTGTTTCGTGTTTGTGTTCTGAATTATACCATACGACGGGCGGATTTATATATCAGGCGGGTTGAGGGATAATATTTGTCAAAATAAGAACAAAAATATTCACATTTAGACTTTTCTATTGGTTAAGATATTTATAGGTTACATTTTTTGGTTTTCAATTTGTATTCATTATATTTTATGGATTTGATATGAATTATATTGTATGAATTGTTCCGCACGACGGGTGGGTTTAAAAAAGTGTTTTTAGATCATTTTTTCAAATGGTTCATTTAAAAAAAGGTAATTTTTTTTAAAAATAAAAATGTTCCGCGGCAGCAACTATAGACAATAGAACGTTCAATTTTCCCTGTAGAATTAATCCATACACAAAACCAATGGATTTGACTTCAAATGTGAATTTTATTGTATGAATTGTTCCGCACGACGGGCGGGTTTAAAAAAAGTGTTTCCATTTTTTAGTTCATTTTTTTCAAATGGTTCATTTAAAAAAAGGTATTTTTTTACAAATAAAAATGCTCCGCGGGCAGCAACTATAGACAATAGAACGTTCAATTTACCCTGTAGAATTAATCCATACACAAAACCAATGGATTTGACTTCAAGATCCAGAACGGATCGTGTTCGAGTTCTGAATTATTCAGCACGACGGGCGGGTTTAAAAATGACTCAGGCGGACTGAGGGGAAATATTTTGTCGAAATAAAAATAATTAAACTTATAATTTTCAATTGATTAATATTTTTATGAGTGTACCCTATTTCATTTTTATTTTTCCATATTTTTTTACGAATTGAATATGAATTTCATGTTATGAATTGCTCCGCACAACGGGCGGGTTTTAATGCTATATACATCTATATATATAAAAGAGATCCTCTGTCTGTGTGTCTGTCTGTCTGTCTGTCTGTCTGTATGTCTGTCCCACCATCCTTGGTCCATTTTCAGCAAGCTGCTACTCAATAACCACTTGGTGTACCCGCCAACAATATATACGATTACGTTGGAAATTTTCTTGTCTACACGATAGGATAAATTTAAAATTTTAAAAATAAAACCAAAAAAAGTTATCGCGGTGAAAAGACCAAATGAACCCTGAAAAATGCGAAATTTTTTGTCAATATTCCTGCATCTACTCCTCATAAACCAGAAATGGTACAGCCAAACAAATTATACCACTGTGTAGAGAATATTCTGTTCTACTCGGTAGGCTATAATTCATATCCAAAAATTAAATATAAAATATGTAAAAATGACAAAATTTCAGTCTACATTCAAAGCTCGACGCGTCCGATTTTCTGTACTTTTTTCTCTATTTCTCAGCAACTAACTATGACACATCTAAATAAATATTACCATCATGCTAGGAATTTTGTTTTCTACAGCACGGTATAAGTTTTAATTTTCCAAAGTGTATTAAATTATGTTACGGCGGTGTGAAGTCAAAATGACAAAGTCAAAAATGCAAAATTAGCACTGAAAAACGCGAATATTTTGGTCAATATTCCGCTATCTATTCCTCATAAACCAGCAAAGTTACAGCTATAAAAATTATAGTATTGTGTAGAGAATTTGGTGTTCTACAAGAAATATTCTAATTTATACCCACAAATGATACCAAAAACGTAAAATTGGCAAAATTCTCAAATACATCCAAAATTTCACTTGAACACCGGGCGACTAAAATTAATTCATTTTTCTACTATTTCTCAGTAACTATTAGTTACACATAAAAAATAAATTATACCATTGTGCTGGAAATTTTGTTTTTCTACAATACGGTATAATGTTTTATTTTCCAAAGTGTATCTGCAAAAAGTTACGGCGGTGTAAAGTCAAAAGGACATAATGCCAATTTGACAGCTATTATGCGCACTTGCGATTACACAGGAATATACTACTGTGTAGAGAATTTTGTGTTCTACAAGAAAAGTTATAATTTATACCCACAAATGATACAAAAAAGTGTACAATTGGCAAAATTCTCAAATACATCCAAAATTACACTTGAACACCGGGTGATTAAAATTAATTCATTTTTCTACCCATTTCTCAGGAACTATTTGTCATTACAATAAATTATACCATCGTGCTAGAAATTTTGTTTTCTACAATACGGTATAATTTGTAATTTTCCAAAGTGTATCTGAAGGACGTTACGGGGGTGTAAAATCAAACGGACATATTGCCAATTTGACAGCTATTATGCGCACTTGCGATTACACAGGAATATACACCGATTAAATTTCACTGAAGCCCAATCACAATTAAGAATGCATCACATTATCTCCAAGCATGGATGGTGTGGTTTTATTGGGTACAGTTTAATTAATGCTACACTATACTGAATAGAAAGTCTTTATTGTCCTCAATATTTACACATCAAATGTTCCGCACGACGGGCGGGTAAAATGCTACTTGGAACAAAGTAAGCTACTGAATTTTACTGTGTAATTTAATTGGTTTAATCTCAAGTTGCATACGCTTAAGTTGCATAAGGATACGGGTTGTAATATCATGCAATGCCAAGTATATGCATATGCTGTTTCAGAGGAAGCATTAATCTGGAATTATAGAGATGTTTCATTGTTTTGATAGTGTTACACCTCTGAATTACTAATTAAAACAAGAATTTACAAATTTGACTTTTCTATTGGTCGTTTTTCATCAACTTTCTTTGTGTTTGTTTCGTGTTTGAGTTCTGAATTATTCCGCACGACGGGCAGCTATAAATATGAGGCGGGTTGTGGAAAAACATGTTTTCTAAATTGAAACATAAATTTTACATTTAGGCTTTTATATTAGCTAAAACTTTCCTGTGGGTTTGTTTTTCTTTTTCAATTTGCACTAATTTTTTTATGAATTGAATATTAATTATATTTTATAAACTGTTCCGCACGACGGGCGAATTAAATGTATCTATAAAGAGTGGGTTTAAATGATAGCGAGGTATATGATATTTTGCTAGCAGTAAATACTCTAGCGATAAAAGTAGGATAGCTCTTAAGCAAATGATTTTGGAGAATGATGTGAACCTTTAAATATATTTTGCGAACTGATGATATATGTATTAGGAATAATACGTAGCAGAATATAGATTGCATAATACAATATCGGCTGTAATATCAAGGGCTGTAATATCGGTGTAATCCAAAAAATAACAACTGTATGAATATGATGCATTAGTGGAAGCATTAACCGGGAATTATGAGATAATATGATAATGATGTATAATTATATCGCAATATGCAACAAATGTGAATTTAGCTGCCTTACAGTTTGGTCCCGATACTAGATTGGCGGGTTGAGAGAAAAGTATTGGTGGGCCGCGTGTTTGGGACCCCTGGGGTAGATAATCTCAGTCTTCTGATTACAAATTATGATCGCATCAGTATATTTTGTGATCACAAACTAATAAGTTAAATCACCTCAGACTAGGCTGAGAGCGGTCAAGATTGGATTGGGTTGGGTTGGGTAGGTTTGACTCAGGTTATATTGGGTTTTAATGATAGCGGAAAATATATAAATTTTAACAATAAATATTATAGCGGTAAAAGTGAAATAATACTTAGGCAAATGATATTGGGGAATGATGTTAAGTAATATATATAGTTTGGAAACATTCTGATGAAAAGATTTCATCATCTTTCATTGTTTGTTTCGTGTTTGTGTTCTGAATTATACCACACGACGGGCAGATTTATATATCAGGCGGGTTGAGGGATAATATTTGTCAAAATAAGAACCAAAATAATCACATTTAGACTTTTCTATTGGTTAAGATATTTATAGGTTACATTTTTTGGTTTTCAATTTGTATTCATTATATTTTATGGATTTGATATGAATTTTATTGTATGAATTGTTCCGCACGACGGGTGGGTTTAAAAAAGTGTTTTAGATCAGTGGTCCCCAACCCCCGGGCCGAGGACCGGTACCGGTCCGTGGGTCGTTTGGTGCCGGGTCGCACAGAAATAATAAATGACTTACATTACCTCCGTTTTATTGATTTCGGAATCTGAACGATGTTTTATTTTGAAAAATTACCCGATTCTCTGTAACATCCGTCTATGTCACTTTTGACGCAGGTCAAGGCGCTCTTCTCGGTCACGTGAAACCCAGGAGCAAGCAAAATGAGTAAAAAACAAACGTCTTTGGAAAGTTTCTTTGCGAAGGGGAAAAGGCCCAGCCATGAGACAGAAGAGGAGCCTTCGACTTCCAAGAAAAAGAAAGCTATATTTAATAGACAATATCAGGAGTCCTACTTAAAATACGGATTTATCCCAACAGGAGATTCCCACGCACCAAACCCACTCTGCATAATGTGCGGCGACCGGCTCTCGAATGAGGCAATGAAGCCCTCAAAACTGCTTCGGCATTTGGAGACCAAGCACCCTGCATTAAAAGACAAGCCTTTGGAGTATTTTGAAAGAAAAAAGCGTGAACAAGAAGGACGGAAACAGTTACTGAGGGCCACTACATCAACAAATGCGAGTGCACTGAGAGCATCATACTTGGTGGCTAATCGTATTGCTAAGGCTAAAAAGCCATTCACCATTGGTGAAGAATTGATCCTGCCCGCCACGAAAGACATCTGCCGTGAACTTCTAGGAGAGGCTGCGGTTAAAAAGATAGCACAGGTGCCTCTTTCGGCCAGCACCATCACTCGGCGCATCGAGGAAATAGCGGAGGACATTGAGACACAATTGCTGGAGAGGATTAATACATCACCATGGTATGCACTCCAGGTTGATGAGTCTACAGATATTGACAACAAGGCAATACTACTCGTTTATGTGCGATATGTTCATCAGGAGGATGTGCATGAGGATATTTTATGTGCACTGTCATTGCCAACCAAAACCACGGCCGCAGAACTATTCAAGTCCCTTGATGATTATATATCAGGAAGACTTAAATGGTCCTTTTGTGTCGGCATATGCACAGACGGAGCTGCTGCCATGACCGGACGGCTGTCTGGTTTAACTGCTCGGATTAAGGAGGTTGCACCTGAATGTAAGTCTACACATTGTGTCATTCACAGGGAAATGCTGGCTAGCCGAAAAATGCCACCGGAACTTAACAGCGTATTGAATGATGCCATTAAAGTTATTAACCACGTCAAAGCACACGCCCTTAACTCGCGCCTGTTCGAGCAACTTTGTGAGGAGATGGACATGGAGCACAGACGCCTTCTTTTATACACAGAAATAAGATGGTTATCCCGAGGGAGATCGCTGACCAGAGTGTTTGAATTACGGGAGCTGCTGCAGAGATTTCTCTCAGAAAAAAGTCACCGCTGGCTGCACATTTCAGTGACCAGGAATGGGTCGCTAAACTTGCTTACTTGTGCGACATATTCAGCCTGCTCAATGAACTTAATCTGTCACTCCAGGGGAAAATGACAACTGTCTTCAAGTTGGCAGATAAAGTAGCAGCATTTAAAGCCAAATTGGATTTGTGGGGACAGCGCGTGAACAGAGGTATATTTGACATGTTTCAAACATTAGCAGGGGTTTTGGAAGAGACTGAGTCTGAGCCTTCATTCTCCCAGCTGGTGCACGATCACCTGTCTTTGCTATTGAAAGAGTTTGAGTGCTACTTCCCAACCACTAACGATTCACGAACTGCCAAAGAATGGATCCGTGACCCATTTCTCAACAAACCAGGTGAATCCAACATGTCTGTACAAGAAGAAGATCAACTGCTGGAGATCGCAAATGACGGCTGCCTTAAAAGTATGTTCGAGACAACAACTCTGCCGGTGTTCTGGATTAAAGTCATGGCGGAATACCCTGAGATTGCCACAGCAGCACTGAAAACACTATTGCCATTTCCGACATCCTATCTGTGTGAAGCGGGGTTTTCTGCAGTGACGGCGACCAAAACAAAATTACGAAGTAGACTGGACATAAGCCACACGCTTCGGGTGTCATTGTCTCCTATTACCCCTAGATGGGACCGCTTGGTTGCAGAAAAACAAGTTCAGGGCTCACACTGATTCAGCGTTGTGGTGAGTTTTTTTTTTCTCATGCACTTTGTATTTGTGGTGTATCTCTTTTTGAAGGCATGTTTAAACGTTATCATAGCGACCAGAGTGTGTCATGGGCAGAGAGGACGTTACTCTTGTTATGTTGTTGTTGCGATGTTAAGAGGACGCTGTTGAAGCAAACGGGTAGAGTGAATTTGTGTTTATCATTAGCGTTATATTTAGAAAATACCACAGTTTTCATGCAGGTCATATCATGTTATTTTGTTGTATTTATGCGCCACACCTCAAAGACCGGTCCCTGAAAATATTGTCTGACATTAAACCGGTCCGTGGCGCAAAAAAGGTTGGGGACCGCTGTTTTAGATCATTTTTTCAAATGGTTCATTTAAAAAAAGGTAATTTTTATACAAATAAAAATGTTCTGCGGGCAGCAACTATAGACAATAGAACGTTCAATTTTCCCTGTAGAATTAATCCATACACAAAACCAATGGATTTGACTTCAAATATGAATTCTATTGTATGAATTGTTCCGCACGACGGGCGGGTTTAAAAAAAGTGTTTCCATTTTTTAGTTCATTTTTTCAAATGGTTCATTTGAAAAAAGGTTTTTTTTTTAATAAAAATGATCCGCGGGCAGCAACTATAGACAATAGTACGTTCAATTTACCCTGTAGAATTAATCCATACACAAAACCAATGGATTTGACTTCAAGATCCAGAACGGATCGTGTTCGAGTTCTGAATTATTCAGCACGACGGGCGGGTTTAAAAATGACTCAGGCGGACTGAGGGGAAATATTTTGTCGAAATAAAAATAATTAAACTTATAATTTTCAATAGATGAATATTTCAATGAGTGTACCCTATTTCATTTTTATTTTTCCATATTTTTTATGAATTGAATATGAATTTCATGTTATGAATTGCTCAGCACAACGGGCGGGTTTGAATGCTATATATATACATAAAGAAGAAATTATCTGTCTGTCTGTGTATGTATGCTTGAATATGAGGTGACATAATTGCGCTGGTTCATGGTTCGCTGGTTCAATGATCAGGGGCTTCAAACGCAAACGAAGCGATGGCTCATTTTTATGAAATAAAAATGTCCCGCGGGCAGCAATAAAACGTTCAATTTCACCGTGTAGAATGAATTCATATACAAAACTAATGGATTTGACTTCAAGAACCAGAACGGATGGAGTTCGAGTTCTGAATTATTCCGCACGTCGGCCGGGTTTGAATATGGGGCGGGCTGAGTGAAAATATTTTGTCAAAATAAAATTAAAAATAATGAAATTTAGACTTTTTAATTGATAAAGGTTTTTATGAGTTTGCCTTATTTGTTTTTAATTTGCAATATTTCAATGAATTGCTCCGCACAACGGGCGGGTTTTAATGCTAGTCTATATATATAAAAGAGATCCTCTGTGTGTCTGTGTGTCTGTGTGTCTGTGTGTCTGTGTGTCTGTGTGTCTGTGTGTCTGTGTGTCTGTTCGACCCTCCTTGGTCCATTTTCTATCAGCTATTATTCGGCCACCATTCTGCCTACCTGCTAACAATTTATACCATCACGTTGGAAATTTTCTTGTCTACACTTTAGATTAAATTTTAAATTTCAAAAATGAAATGAAAAAAAGTTATAGCGGTGAAAAGACAAAATGAACCCTGAAAAATGGTTTGGTCAATATTCTAACATCTACTCCTCATAAACCAGCAATGGTAAAATTATAAAAATTATACCACTGTGTAGACAATTTTCCGTCCTACACATTAGGTTATAATTCATATCCAAAAAATTAAACATAAAATATATAAAAATGACAAAATTTCAATCTACATTCAAAATTATATTTAAACTCCACGCGTCCAATTTTCTATACTTTTTTGTCTATTTCTCAAAAACTATTTATCACACATCTAAATCAATAATACCATCATGCTGAGAATTTTGTGTTCTACAGCACGGAATACATTTTAATTTTCCAGAGTGTATTAAAAAAGTCACGGCGGTGTGAAGTCAAAATGACAAAGTCAAAAAGGCAAAATTAGCACTGAAAAACCCGATTATTTTGGTCAATATTCCGCTATTTATTTCGCACAAACGGGAAATGGTACAGCTATAAAAATTATACTATTGTGTAGAAAGTTTTGTGCTCTACAAGATAAGCTATAATTTATACCCACAAATGATACAAAAAACGTGTAAAATTGGCCAAATTCTCAAATACATCCAAAATTACACTTGAACACCGGGCGACTAAAATTAATTATTTTTTTCCAATGTTACTCAGTGAATATCTGTTACACATAAAAATAAATTACACCATGGTGCTGGAAATATTTTTTATACAATGCGGTATAATATTTCATTTTCCAAAGTGTATCGGAAGGATGTTACGGCGGTGTAAAGTCAAAAGGACATATTACCAATTTGACAGCTGTTATGCGCACTTGCGACTACACAGGAGTATACACCGATAAAATTTCACTGAAACTCAATCACAATTAAGAATGCATCATATTAGCTCCAAGCATGGATGGTGTGGTTTTATTGCGTACAGTTTAATTAATGATACATTATACTGAATAGAAAGGCTATATTGTCATCAATATTTACACATGAATTGCTCCGCACGACGGGCGGGTAAAATGCTACTGGGAACAAAGTAAACTACTGAATTTTACTGTGTAATTTAATTGGTTTAATTTCAAGTTGCATACGCTCAAGTTGCATACGCTCAAGTTGCATAAGGATATGGCTTGTAATATCATGCAATGACAACTATATTCATATGCTGTTTTAGCGGAAGCATAAATCTGGAATTATAGAGATGACAGAACGTATCATTGTTTTGATAGTGTTACACTTCTGAATTACTACACACGAAGGACGGGTGTGAATTTGAGCAGTGTTGAAGGAAAAAATTTCGTCAATAATTAAAGCTGGAATTTACAAAATTATATATTTCTATTGGATAAGCTTTTTGCTTTTTGATTCATTATATCTTATTAATAGTTCCGCACGACGGGCGGGTTTAAATACGAGGCTGTTCGAGGGAAAATATTTTGCCACATCTAAAATGAAAACATCGTATTTAGACTTTTCTATTGGTTAAGACTTTTTATGGGTTTACTTTTTCTTTTTCAATTTCTAATCGTTTTTTATTAATTCAATATTCATTATACTTTATTTATTGTTCTGCACAACGGGCGGGTTTTAATGCTAGATGGCGATGTAAAGTTATAAATATATTTAGAAAACATTATGATAAATAATTTAGTCCTTTTTCATTGTTTTGTGTCTGAGTTCTGAATTATTCAGCACGACGGGCAGGTTTAAATATGAGGCGGATTGAGGGATAATATTTTGTCAAATTTAAATTTAAAATATTCACATTTTGAGTCTGTTATGGGTGAACGTATATACAGGTTAAATTTTTTGCTTTCTTATTTGTATTCAGTATATTTTATGGATTGAATATTAATTTTACTTTATGAATTGTTCCGCACGACGGGCGGGTTCAAATGTATATATATATATATATATATATATATATATATATATATATATATATATATATATATATATATGAAGTTTTCGACATATTTGAAGAAAGAAAAGAAAACACAAATGACTGCCACTTTTTGTCAAACGTTTCGGTCTTGAGACCTTCGTCAGTGACTATGAACAGATCAGTGATTCAAATGCAAAACCGTTAGTGATATCTCCATATTGTGCTACATATATGACAAAACCTCGTGACTATTTCCTTGAACACACCCTGAAGTATATTACGCATAAAAAATTAATATATATATATATATATATATGTATATATATATATATATATATAATAAAATAATATATAAAAAATATATAATAATAATATAATAAAATATGTATGTATATAAATATATATTTACATACATATTTTTTGTGTGTGTTTTTTCCGTGTTTTCCCTTATATATACACATACATACATATACATCTATATACATACATATATTACTACGTCTTCTTATAATATTAATTGTGAAGACAAGGTTCCTAAATTAACATGCCCATCCCTACTATTTATATTTACATTATTTATGATGTAGGCGGCTTCTACTGTTTTTCTTTCAGATTTTTTCACACATTCAGCTACAACGTCCACCTTTTCCCAGTTGGGTAAACTGCCACATTCCTCAATGTGTACCACTAATGAATTAGACATTCTGTAATGTCTCACATCCGCACGATGTTTTTTATTCTCGTTTCAATGCCCTTTCCTGTCTCACCGTAATAAGCCTTATCGCATCCACTACATGGTATTTTATATACTACGCTATCTTTATTGGTTAGTTCGTTTCCTGTTTGAGTGTTCCTAGATCTCTTGACTGTCTTTTTCATAAGTTGATCGGATATTTGTATACCTGTTGTTGGTACCAGGATGTAGTTTGTTCTCTTCAATATAGTGTTCAGTTGTCTGCACTCCTTTGATTCTGGAACGATTATCATGTCCTTATTTGTATTGAGTGCACACTTTTTTCTATGATGTATTTTTTGCGCTTTCCTTTTGCATTTGATTATGAATGCTGATGTGTACTTCAAATCCTGGAATATTTGCATGATGTTTTTCATTTCATTACTGAGCTTTTCGGAACTACATATTCTCAGAGCCCTTAACCCATTAATGCCGACTGGCAAGTTTACCTGCCACGCACAAAACTATAATTAAGGTAAAAAATAGCAATGGAATTGTAATTGAAGGTGTTATATAATGTTGAAACAAGTATTGAACGTGCACAGAACACTTTCTCGACGCGTTGTTGCTTCACATGTCCGCTCAGTTGACCTTGAAAGTTGCTACTGTGCAGCATGGCGTTACCACGTCACAAAAAATCGCACGTTTTTAACTGAATTCTTGTGCTATTTTCCCCTACTTCATATATAAGTGTTCCTAAAATGATGATCTAGCATTTAGTGATTGAGTTTTTATTCTGATGATAATATTTGGGCTGTTTTATTACAAACAATAAACATGGCAAGTAAACTTGCCACCCGGCGTTGGCGATAAGAGTTTGATCAATTTTGAATGTACGGCTCCTTACGTGCGATGATATATTTTTATCTTGATTTCAGGTTGTCCCTGAATGAAATACATGACCTTATGATGAAAGAGGAATCAGACGAGCAAACTGAATATGTGAAGCCCCCAAAAAATCATGATCATGGACATTAAAAATCCTTACCACTGTAAATGAAGTCCTGTAATTTTGGTTCAAGTTCGAGGACTGAATCCGTGTGCCCCAGTTCCTTATAATATCATGTAGTCAGCGTTCGAGTGTAGTTCTTCATGCTTCATGCAATGCATCTCCAGGCCCCCTCAACTTTTTCCTCAGCCCCCCTCAGCCCAACTATCGGAAAAATCCTGGCGCAGCCACTGCTCAGAGAAGACACTCTGGAGCCCCTCTGAAGACAAGAAAGACTTTAGATAAGATGGAAAGAGGGACTTTGAATGAAGCATTCACTAGCAGAATTTCAGTTTTAAAGTGGAAGGATAAGAAGGAAGGAAAGTGGTAAGTGTTGCGTCCAGCAAACTTCGTTCAGAGCCGTCGAAGAAAGCTAAAAGTTGGAATAGGATCCAAAAGAAACATGTTGAAGTTGATTTTCCACATTCAATACACATTTATAATCAGCACATGGGCGGCGTTGATGTGTTCGATAAAAAAGTAGCAGCTTATCGATGCAGAATCAGATACAAAAGTGGTGGTGGCCCCTTTTTGCATGGACTGTGAACGCTCAGGTTGTAAATGGATGGAAACTGTTCTGAAAATACGATAAGAAAATCAGTTTGCTGGACTTTGCACGACAACTGACTTTGCTGACGTGCCACCTCAGCAATGGTGCAATCCAAAAGCACAACATCTCGGTGCACAAACAAAAGATCAATAGGGAGCAGATAGTAGAAAGCACAGAAATCATTGACCAAGAACGTGACATACGGCGTCTGAAACTGCTTGAAGCAATTTACATCACCAACTTGAGACCAGCCATGAACGTGCAAGTTGAAGAAAACGGCATTTTACCGACTCAGAGAGCCCCACGGTCTGAGCCGACTGGGTGTGCCCTTGCTGCAGCACAAGCGTGACGACGCCGATATATATGTATATGTATGTGTGTGTATGTATGTATATGTTTGTGTGTATATGCATGCATGTATATGTATGTGTGTGGATATATGTGTATATATGTATATATATCTTTCATGTAATAATTGTATTGTGTTTTAATTGTTAGATTTCAACTGTTGTCGCATGAGAGGTACCCTGTATATTTAAGCACGTGTTTAACGATTTCATGTTTTGTATTGTATCTTAGCACTGTAATTTGAATTTCTGGTCAGTGTAACTCCTGAAGATGGCTAATGTTAGCCGAAAGACGTCTCGAGGAATAAATACCACCAATGTCTACCAGTGTGTGATAATGGAGATAGTTAACTCCGAAATCAGTTCAGTTTTCGTCGTGTTAGCGTGCGGACGTGTTTTGTGATCTACGGGATAGAAATTGCTATTTATCGTAATTAATAATATTTTGAGTTCTATTGAGAACATTTAGTGAAACGCATTAAAGTTAAGTGATATTTGCCAATAATGGCATCGTGTACGGCCAAGAGGAAGTCTTGTGCCACCTGTGTACAAAAGAGTGAAGAAATCGTGCGTCTGAAGGAGATCATCGATGAATTGAAAACACAAAACGAGTATTTACAAGAAAAGCTTTCAAAGGATGAACAGCTTGAGTCGAAACTATCGTTGGTACTGAACAAGGTTAGTGAATTGGAAATGATTGTACGTGAAAGACATGATGGTATTGGAGAAAGAAAAACAGACATGAATTGTTGCAAGGAGAACCGAACTTCGCATTGTTTGGATCAAAATTGTGAGAAGACTGGTAGTCCTTGGCTGGATGCAGCTAAAAAGGGGAAGAATTTGCTGGTGATCAAGTCTACTAATAGCAATGTATCAGAAAAAACCAAAGTAAAATCGGCTTTGAAAGACTTACAGGTTGAAAACACTAAATTCTCAGACAACGGAAATATCGTGATGAATTTCAAAAATGTGAAATCGCGTGATGCTGCGGTGGAGAGACTTCGTACAATCGAAAATGTGTCGACAACAATTATAAAAAAGATTCAACCAAAGATTATGCTGTGCAACGTAAATAGAGAAGAAACTCCTGAAGAGGTTATTGAAACGTTGTTGGAAAAAAATACAACATTGAAATCTGTTGAGCATGTAAGAACTAAATTGAGCGTACTCTTCAAGAAGCCAGCTGCAGGGAATACGCAGCACTACATCTTGAGATGCAACCATGAGGTTCGAGGCGCTGTTGCAAGACTCGGCGATAAGCTTCATCTTGACTGGGGCGTGTACAAGGTGAGAGACAGATATTATACGCTGGCCTGTTATCACTGTCAGCGCTTTGGCCACTCGGCAGCGAACTGCTCGGCAAAAAGAAACGGCGATGGTCCCTGCTGTTTCAGATGTGCAGGAGACCATGAATCGAGGAGCTGTACTTCTCAAATAAAAAGGTGCATCAACTGCATAAGATATAAAAAAGATTCAGTTGATCACTGTTCTAACGACTCCTGCTGTCCAATATTGCAGCAAGAAATAGAGAATATGAAGAACAAGACCGATTATGGATGTTGAGATTAAGTGTGGAGATTTGAATGTAATGTCAAATGATTCAATTGATCTAGATTTTTCTCAAGTTATTCATAGTGTAACAAAAAATATGTGTTATGAAGAGTTCATTAGGTATGTTAAGGAAGCAAATGGTCTTTATGTGGTCCACATTAACGCCAGGAGCTTGAAATCAAACTTCGATGATTTTGTACATTTTATATCAAACTGTTCCGACATAGATGTAATCGCGATTAGTGAAACTTGGTTTAATGAAGCAACGCTTTTGGAATTATATAATTTGGATTCTTATACATTATTTTCATTAAATAGAAGGGGTAAAAGGTCTGGTGGCGTTGCTATATATGTCCATAAGAAACACAATTCTGTGTTGGTTGAAAGTAAAACGATATGTGTAGATAGTAATTTTGAATGTGTAACAATCAAATTACAAAACTTATACAAAAACAAGCAAAATGTTATATATGTGAGCTCGGTATACAGATCGCCATCATCAAGCATAATCGAATTTTGTGAAAAACTAGAAGACATGTTTGCCATGACTAGATCTTCAAACTGGATTATAACCGGGGATTTTAACGTTGATTTGACTAGGAAAGAATATAGCAGCGTTCAGCGTTTTTCTGATGCTATGCTTAGTCTGGGCTTCATGCCATTAATTAAATCTCCGACCAGAATCACTAGCAACAGCTGTACTACAATACACAACATATTTACCAACATGACCAAGAGAGAATTTTGTTCAGGAACCATTACTTATGATATAAGTGATCATTTGCCGATATACTGTCGTATAATTGTGGCTCATCATGAAAAACAAACAGAGGAATTCTTCTTCAAAAGAATTATCAATGAGAAAAGAAAAGAAGCTTTTCTGTACAATTTACAAATTATTGATTGGAGGCAAACTTATACCGATAATGTGAATGACACTTTCGAAAAGTTCATAAAAATTTACCAATCCATTGTTGACAGGCATTTCCCCGTCATGAAAATGCGTAAGAAAACCAGAATTATGCAGCCATGGTTGACAAAAGGATCAAAAATATCGTGTAAAAACAAAAATTATATTTACAAAAACTATCTTAAAAGTCAACTAAACGAGGATTATATTCAATACAAAAAATATAGAAACCTGGTAACAACTCTCCTGAGACGGTCAAAACAGATTTATTATGAGAATATCTTTTCTCGCTACAAGAATGATATCAAATCGACATGGAAAACTATGAATGAAATAACCGGCAGAAATAAAAGACAAAATTATCCACCGTATTTCCATCACAATGAAAAAATCATAAGAAGATTTTGTATAACTCACGATGGAGTCACTTGCTGGAATAACTTGAAAAAAGAGATCAAGCAAATACCTAGACTTGCATTATTTAAAAAACAAATGATTACCAAGCTGATGGACGACTTATAAAGACCATTTGCTTCCTCAAGGTAGATGTTATCATTGTGATTCAAATTCGTTGGTGTTGTTTGTTTATGCATGCTCATGTTCAGTATGGTATACAAGTATATGTCTCGTACAGTCTAAATAATGGATTCATGTATGAGTGTGCGAGCGTGTGTGAGTGTGTCAGTATATATACACGCATGCATGTATGAATGTGTGTATATGTATGTATATATGTGTGTATATGTATGTATATATATGTATGTATGTGTATGTGTGTATACATGTGTGTATGTGTATATACGTATATTCTGGGTGTATGTGTGTATATGAACGAGAATATGTGCATATGTATGTATATGAGTGTGTGTGTATATATTTGTGTGTATGTATATACATATATGGTTGAGTGTATGAATGTGTATATATTTATGTAGTATTCACACCATGATAAGCAATGCTTTTGTGTGGATTAATACACTTGAATTGAATTGAATTGAATTGAAATATTACGCCAACAAAACATCGGTCAATTGCTGAACAGACTTGACAAAAGAGACCAGCAACTCGCAAGGAATATCGAAACAACGCGGAAAAAAACTAGTCAACTGCGAATGCGCAATCGATTTTAATCTCGTTTGTTTGAGAGAGAATATTCTATATTCTGGCTACACCAACTTCATATATATATATATATATACAGTGGAACCTCGACATACGAGATTAATTCGTTCCCGGATCGTGCTCGTATCTCGAATTGCTCGTATCTCGAGCGAAGTTATCCCATAAGAAATAACTGAAAACCAATTAATCCGTTCCTGGCCTCCCAAAATTTTTCAAGTTAACCCTAAATAACTATGAACACATCTTCCTGATTACTAAAACATAAACACTAAACACACAAATATATTACTAAAACACAAACACAACTGATTGCTAGATAATATATTAAAGAAAAAAAATGCGAGTTAATTATCAGCACGAACGGAGGTGTATGCGTTTTTAATTATTTTCACTTTCTTTTGCCCTTTTAGCTGGACTCGCAGCACTTTCACTTTCTATAGGTATAGTCATTTGGGGCAAATGGCGATTTGGTTATTTTGGGGGTAAAAAATGATTTTGACCTTAGGAGAGTTGAAATCGCTATGTACGAGAAATGAGTGGATAAACTATTAGATCATTCGTTTGCGGTCATTTCAGTGTATGAATCGATTTTCTAAGTTGAAAAATGAATGTGTGACACAATTTCTCCCAAAACCTTTCAAAACATGTTGCACAAAACATTTGCAATGTTTCAGAAAATTTGTCATAATTCACCACATGGACAAATTTTGGGGGCAATTCGGGATCGCTTCAAGAAACTGGGGCAATTGGCTATAGCTATCTCTTCCATAGCATTTATATGCAAGTATTAAAGACACCACATCATTCTGAAAGTGGGGCATATTACGATCGGTGTGGGGGTAATTGACGATCAGTGTAGCGATCGTTAATTGCCTCACACCGATCGTAATATGCCCCATCCCCGATTTCTATTTACCCCTATAGCGATCGTCAATTGCCCCGTGGTGCACCACGTGCGACGACGTCTTGCATTACTTCGAGGAAATGTACTTCGCGGAGCCCACCAGGAGCCATAGTCGACTAGAATACTGCGGCGGTCATGCAAACAACTTCACTTGGCTTGCATAGAGACTGTCCTACACTCCAGAGGACGTGGTGCGACCCCCTCACAAAAAAGAGGAGAGTCATTCCCATGAGCTGTAATAACTGAAGAGAATTGCCACCAAAAGATTGCAGAGATGAACAAGTCTAAGACAAGACCTCGCAAGAAGGGAGCTCCTACTCAAACTGAGAAGTCTAGCAAGGAATAACCAAAGAAAATGGCAAAAGTGAAAAAGAGAAAGTCGAAAGGGGATGATGAGGACTCGGAATCAACAGTGTCGCAATAGCTGAAGCAAACACATACAGTGATTTATCTCTGGAAGACCTGCTGAGAGATGGCATTGAAACCATGCTATAACGGAAGAAAACACTTCTTTTCGTAGAGTGTATTATGTATCAGCCTTAAGGCCAGGCTAAGTAAGCTAGCATTGTAATGTGAGCTAGTTCATCTTTGTTTTTCGTTTGAATATATTTAGTTGATAATTTCTGTCTTTATCTATCATCTAGAATGCCAAATTACCTTCAAATTAACGAATTACGGATCGATCGTTAATTACCCTACGAAAATCGTCATTTACCCCACTGGGGTAAATGACGATCGCACCACTAAATTCGATCTGTATTTGAAAAAACAAAATTTTCAAAAGCTTTTAATACGGGGATAGAAGCACAGTGTACCAACACATCGTGTGGTACTTGGTATGTTTTTCTATCGTCATTAGTATAAGCTCTGGTTAGATGTTAATGAAAACGATCGTCATTTGCCCCGAATGACTATATTTCGAAGAAAAACTTATCCAAGGAGGTTTGTCTCTGCCTCCCTTTCAAAATGGTACGGAAATGTGTAAGGCAAGTATCATGAAAGAGAGCTGCAGCACGACTAGTAGTCACTTTTTCTGGGTGTTTCTTTTCAACGAAAGCAGCAATTTCCTCCCATTTAGCCAATACCTCTCTAATCTCCTTTGTGGACGTCCCCTTCTCCAGCATCTCCTCCTCTTCGCTGCTGATCTCTTGCAACACCTCCGTCTGTTGCATTGCCTGTACTTCCTTCAACTCCTCTGTTGTCATCTCCTCAGCGTGCTCCTGCACAAGCTCGATGATATCCGCCTCATCTACCTCCAGCCCCATGGATTTTCCGAGGGAAACAATCTCGTCCAGCACCACCAAGGGCCCAGGTTCGACGTCAAGCCCCTCGAAGTCGCTTTCAGGGATACAATCGGGCCACAATTTTTTCCAGGCAGAATTCAATGTACGTGACGTAATGCCCTGCCATGCAGCATCAATCATTTTCAGAGCTATGGCAATGTTGAAATGTTCCTTCCAAAACTCACGAAGGGTCATCTGACTATTGTCCGCGATTTCAAAGCATCGTCGGAACAAATGTCTGGTATACAGTTTTTTGAAGTTTGAGATCACCTGCTGATCCATGGGCTGGAGGATTGAAGTGGTGTTGGGGGAGGAAAATCACCCGAATGAACTTGAAATCTTCCATTATGTCGTCTTCCAGGCCATGGGGGTGTGCGGGAGCGTTGTCTAGAACAAGCAAACATTTCAAGGGAAGGTCATTCTCCTGGAGATATTGCTTCACTGAAGGGCCAAAGACTAGATTTACCCATTCAGTGAAGAACTGCCGGGTCACCCACGCTTTTGCATTTGCCCTCCATATCACCTGTAGCCTCTCTTTCAAGACTTTATGAGTCTTAAATGCGCGCGGGTTCTCTGCATGGTACACCAGCAGTGGCTTTACTTTGCACTCACCGCTGGCATTAGCACACACTGCTAAGGTTAGACGATCTTTCATTGGCTTGTGGCCCGGCAGTTTTTTCTCCTCAGCGGTGATGAATGTCCTGCGTGGCATTTTCTTCCAAAAAAGGCCCGTCTCGTCGCAGTTAAACACTTGTTGCGGGATATAACCTTCTTCCGAAATTAGTAAAGCGAAGCGGTGTGTAAACTCCTCCGCGGCTTTGGTATCTGCACTCGCTGCTTCGCCATGCCGTACCACAGAGTGGATGCCTGTCCTTTTCTTGAATTTCTCAAACCAGCCATGGCTTGCCTTGAAATACACTCCACGTGTACCCGACGATGTCTCACCCTCTGTTGACGCTGCCTCATGTTGTAGGCTCTTGTAGATGGACAGCGCTTTCTCGGAGACGATGCTCTCCGTGACGGTATCTCCTGCCAGCTCCTTATCACGTATCCACAACAACAGAAGTCTCTCCATCTCGTCATGGATGTCGGTCCTCATTTTGGAAAGAATAGTCACTCCCTTGCTCGGTTTCATAGCTTTTATGGCATCTTTCTGTTTCAATATTGTACAGATCGTGGATGATGACCGATTGTACTGCTTTACGAGATCACTCACACGAACACCACGCTCATGTTTGTCTATTACCTCTTGCTTCATTTCGATTGACATCATCCTCTTTTTCTTCTCAGAGGACGCCTTTCCATCTCCTTCTTTAGAACTCATGATTAATGTCACATAAAAAGCCACAAAAAGGAGATAAATGTGATAAAACCAACACAACACAAGAGCGCGGGATCAGACCTATGCGGCGGGGAAACACACGTGCTTACTGCTGGGACGAGCGCTGGGCAGGGTTGCCAGGTCTCACGACCGAAAAAAATGACAAACTTGCAACTAAGAAAAGACAAAAAGGACAAACAATATTTTGCAAGTCAGGAAAGACTGTCATTGAAATTTTTTTTACAACAAACATGGCAGTCCTGGCGCTAGGTGGCCTCGATCGCTCGGCCACCTAGCGGGAGCATCTGAAATGCTCGTAACTCGAATTTTCACTCGTATGTAGACACGATTTTTGCTCGAAAGACCGCTCGTATCTCGAGTTTCTCGTAAGTAGAGCAGCTCGTATGTCGAGGTTCCACTATATATATATATATATATTAGCATTAAAACCCGCCCGTTGTGAATGATTGAAATTTTCCAAATTTCAAATCATTTGACTATTCTAATATTACTTTTCGGGTGAAATTCATTCATAAATCAGGATTAACAGGAACATTGCATACACTGCAAAACTATATGGTGCGTCCACCACACTGACGACATCTGTTGAAATGAATCTTGCCTTTGTAAGTCCAAGGATGCTGAGTGTTGTACCGCACTGTTTCCACCGCAGCCATAGGAACTGCACCTGGTCTTGTTCTGGGTTTCCCATAATTTGACAGCGTCGATATCACCAGTTGTCGTGCAAAGTCCAGCAAACTGATTTTCTTATCGTATTTTCTGAACAGTTTCCATCCATTTACAACCTGAGCGTTCACAGTCCATGCAAAAAGGGGCCACCACCACTTTTGTATCTGATTCTGCATCGATAAGCTGCTACTTTTTTATCGAACACATCAACGCCGCCCATGTGCTGATTATAAATGTGTATTGAATGTGGAAAATCAACTTCAACATGTTTCTTTTGGATCCTATTCCAACTTTTAGCTTTCTTCGACGGCTCTGAACGAAGTTTGCTGGACGCAACACTTACCACTTTCCTTCCTTCTTATCCTTCCACTTTAAAACTGAAATTCTGCTAGTGAATGCTTCATTCAAAGTCCCTCTTTCCATCTTATCTAAAGTCTTTCTTGTCTTCAGAGGGGCTCCAGAGTGTCTTCTCTGAGCAGTGGCTGCGCCAGGATTTTTCCGATAGTTGGGCTGAGGGGGGCTGAGGAAAAAGTTGAGGGGGCCTGGAGATGCATTGCATGAAGCATGAAGAACTACACTCGAACGCTGACTACATGATATTATAAGGAACTGGGGCACACGGATTCAGTCCTCGAACTTGAACCAAAATTACAGGACTTCATTTACAGTGGTAAGGATTTTTAATGTCCATGATCATGATTTTTTGGGGGCTTCACATATTCAGTTTGCTCGTCTGATTCCTCTTTCATCATAAGGTCATGTATTTCATTCAGGGACAACCTGAAATCAAGATAAAAATATATCATCGCACGTAAGGAGCCGTACATTCAAAATTGATCAAACTCTTATCGCCAACGCCGGGTGGCAAGTTTACTTGCCATGTTTATTGTTTGTAATAAAACAGCCCAAATATTATCATCAGAATAAAAACTCAATCACTAAATGCTAGATCATCATTTTAGGAACACTTATATATGAAGTAGGGGAAAATAGCACAAGAATTCAGTTAAAAACTTGCGATTTTTTGTGACGTGGTAACGCCATGCTGCACAGTAGCAACTTTCAAGGTCAACTGAGCGGACATGTGAAGCAACAACGCGTCGAGAAAGTGTTCTGTGCACGTTCAATACTTGTTTCAACATTATATAACACCTTCAATTACAATTCCATTGCTATTTTTTACCTTAATTATAGTTTTGTGCGTGGCAGGTAAACTTGCCAGTCGGCATTAATGGGTTAAGGGCTCTGAGAATATGTAGTTCCGAAAAGCTCAGTAATGAAATGAAAAACATCATGCAAATATTCCAGGATTTGAAGTACACATCAGCATTCATAATCAAATGCAAAAGGAAAGCGCAAAAAATACATCATAGAAAAAAGTGTGCACTCAATACAAATAAGGACATGATAATCGTTCCAGAATCAAAGGAGTGCAGACAACTGAACACTATATTGAAGAGAACAAACTACATCCTGGTACCAACAACAGGTATACAAATATCCGATCAACTTATGAAAAAGACAGTCAAGAGATCTAGGAACACTCAAACAGGAAACGAACTAACCAATAAAGATAGCGTAGTATATAAAATACCATGTAGTGGATGCGATAAGGCTTATTACGGTGAGACAGGAAGGGGCATTGAAACGAGAATAAAAAACATCGTGCGGATGTGAGACATTACAGAATGTCTAATTCTTTAGTGGTACACATTGAGGAATGTGGCAGTTTACCCAACTGGGAAAAGGTGGAAGTTGTAGCTGAATGTGTGAAAAAATCTGAAAGAAAAACAGTAGAAGCCGCCTACATCATAAATAATGTAAATATAAATAGTAGGGATGGGCATGTTAATTTAGGAACCTTGTCTTCACAATTAATATTATAAGAAGACGTAGTAATATATGTATGTATATAGATGTATATGTATGTATGTGTATATATAAGGGAAAACACGGAAAAAACACACACAAAAAATATGTATGTAAATATATATATATATATATATACATACATATTTTATTATATTATTATTATATTTTTTTATATATATTATTTTATTATATATATATATATATATATATATATATATATATATATATATATATATATATATATATATATATATATTAATTTTTTATGCGTAATATACTTCAGGGTGTGTTCAAGGAAATAGTCACGAGGTTTTGTCATATATGTAGCACAATATGGAGATATCACTAACGGTTTTGCATTTGAATCACTGATCTGTTCATAGTC
The DNA here is from genome assembly GCA_916048095.2 of Sacculina carcini. Classification (NCBI taxonomy): domain Eukaryota; kingdom Metazoa; phylum Arthropoda; class Thecostraca; family Sacculinidae; genus Sacculina; species Sacculina carcini. The sequence goes on from OU696576.1 coordinate 5,159,588, forward strand.
ACTGACGAAGGTCTCAAGACCGAAACGTTTGACAAAAAGTGGCAGTCATTTGTGTTTTCTTTTCTTTCTTCAAATATGTCGAAAACTTCATATATATATATATATATATATATATATATATATATATATATATATATATATATATACATTTGAACCCGCCCGTCGTGCGGAACAATTCATAAAGTAAAATTAATATTCAATCCATAAAATATACTGAATACAAATAACAAAGCAAAAAATTTAACCTGTATATACGTTCACCCATAACAGACTCAAAATGTGAATATTTTAAATTTAAATTTGACAAAATATTATCCCTCAATCCGCCTCATATTTGAACCTGCTCGTCGTGCAGAATAATTCAGAACACAAACACATAACAAACAATGGAAATTCTAGCATATAAACCGGCCCGTCGTGCGGAACAATTCATACTATTAAATTTGTATTCAATTTAAAAGAGAAAATAAATATGAATTAATAAAGAAAAGAATAAACCCATAAAAAGTCTAAATTTCTATATTTTTACATTATTTTGACAAAATAGTTTGCCTAAACACATGAAGAATATAGTTGATATAATTATATAGTTGATAGTTGATGTTGATAGATAGATATAGTTGATAGATAGATATAGATATATAGATATAGTTGATGTTGATAGATAGTTATAGTTGATATAATATTATAGTTTAAGAATAGTAGTATAAACACATAAACAAAATAGTTGTCCTTTCTCTCATGCCACTCTTCTCAATGATATTCTCTCTGATATTACGTCCTGGACCACCTCTCGTCGCCTCATTCTCAACACTTCTAAGTCTGAATTTCTTATCCTTCACCCTCCGCGCATTTCTCCTCCATTACTCCCAATCGCTGTATCTTCCTCTGTTCGAAACTTGGGTGCTATCTTCGATTCCAACTTGTCCTTTTCAAACAATGTTGTCTCTATTTCGCGCACCTGTCGTTTGATTTTACGCAGTATATACCCTATTCGATCCTGTTTAGACCAGACTTCTTCTATTAAATTAATACAGTCTCTTGTTCTCTCTCGTCTTGATTATTGCAGCTCACTCCACTACATTCTTACCAACAAATCCCTGAAAATCCTTCAAAAAATTATTAATCAATCCTGTCGTTTTGTGCTCCATCCTACACCTTGCCGCCATACCTCTCAATTCTTGTTCCAATTCCACTGGCTTCCCATCATTCCTAGGATTCATTTTCGGCTGTGTTGTCTCATATATAAAATTCTGCACAATAGCTCTTCCCCGTCCTATCTTTCTGATCTTCTAGTTTCTTCTAATGACTTTAATTCTCGTGTTCATCGTCCTTTATCCTGTCCTCGCGCTATCAACGAGTCACCTTGGTCCGCAAAATCCTTTTCTTTCTATGCGCCTCGGGTCTACAATGATCTTCCCTCCTCAATCACTTCCTCTTCATCCTTTAGTAGGTTTTCCTCCTCACTTCGTAAATATCTTTTTGCTAAATCTTTTGATCCCACTTCTCGCACTCTTACACCTTACGCTTCCCTATGACTCTAATTTACAATTACTTATGTTTTTACTTATTTTCATTTTATTTATCTCCATTATTATTGAAAAAAATTTCCTTTCTGTGAATTTTCTACTTCTTTTCTCACATCTTGATGTCGTGTACTGTTGTTGTTGTTGTTGTTGTCTCTTTCGCGCTTGTTTCTGTGTGAGCGCTATACAAATACATTGTTGTTGTTAAACCGCCTCATATTTAAACCTGCCCGTCGTGCTGAATAATTCAGAACTCAGACACAAAACAATGAAAAATGACTAAATTATTTATCATAATGTTTTCAAAATATATTTATAACTTTACATCGCCATCTAGCATTAAAACCCGCCCGTTGTGCAGAACAATAAATAAAGTATAATGAATATTGAATTAATAAAAAACGATTAGAAATTGAAAAAGAAAAAGTAAACCCATAAAAAGTCTTAACCAATAGAAAAGTCTAAATACGATGTTTTCATTTTAGATGTGGCAAAATATTTTCCCTCGAACAGCCTCGTATTTAAACCCGCCCGTCGTGCGGAACTATTAATATGATATAATGAATCAAAAAGCAAAAAGCTTATCCAATAGAAATATATAATTTTGTAAATTCCAGCTTTAATTATTGACGAAATTTTTTCCTTCAACACTGCTCAAATTCACACCCGTCCTTCGTGTGTAGTAATTCAGAAGTGTAACACTATCAAAACAATGAAACGTTCTGTCATCTCTATAATTCCAGATTTATGCTTCCGCTAAAACAGCATATGAATATAGTTGTCATTGCATGATATTACAAGCCATATTTTTATGCAACTTGAGCGTATGCAACTTGAAATTAAACCAATTAAATTACACAGTAAAATTCAGTAGTTTACTTTGTTCCCAGTAGCATTTTACCCGCCCGTCGTGCGGAGCAATTCATGTGTAAATATTGATGACAATATAGCCTTTCTATTCAGTATAATTTATCATTATTTAAACTGTACGCAATAAAACCACACCATCCATGCTTGGAGCTAATATGATGCATTCTTAATTGTGATTGAGTTTCAGTGAAATTTTATCGGTGTATACTCCTGTGTAGTCGCAAGTGCGCATAACAGCTGTCAAATTGGCAATATGTCCTTTTGACTTTACACCGCCGTAACATCCTTCCGATACACTTTGGAAAATGAAATATTATACCGCATTGTATAAAAAAAAATTCCAGCACCATGGTGTAATTTATTTTTATGTGTAACAGATATTCACTGAGTAATATTGGAAAAAAATAATTAATTTTAGTCGCCCGGTGTTCAAGTGTAATTTTGGATGTATTTGAGAATTTGGCCAATTTTACACGTTTTTTGTATCATTTGTGGGTATAAATTATAGCTTATATTTTAGAGCACAAAACTTTCTACACAATAGTACAATTTTTATAGCTGTACCATTTCCCGTTTGTGCGAAATAAATAGCGGAATATTGACCAAAATAATCGGGGTTTTCAGTGCTAATTTTGCCTTTTTGACTTTGTCATTTTGACTTCACACCGCCGTGACTTTTTTAATACACTCTGGAAAATTAAAATGTATTCCGTGCTGTAGAACACAAAATTCTCAGCATGATGGTATTATTGATTTAGATGTGTGATAAATAGTTTTTGAGAAATAGACAAAAAAGTATAGAAAATTGGACGCGTGGAGTTTAAATATAATTTTGAATGTAGATTGAAATTTTGTCATTTTTATATATTTTATGTTTAATTTTTTGGATATGAATTATAGCCTAATGTGTAGAACGGAAAATTTTCTACACAGTGGAAAATTTTTATAATTTTACCATTGCTGGTTTATGAGGAGTAGATGCTAGAATATTGACCAAAATATTCGCAACTTTCAGGGTTCATTTTGTCTTTTCACCGCTATAACGTTTATTGGTGTTATTTTTTAAATTTAATGTTTAACCTATCGTGTAGACAAGAAAATTTCCAACGTAATGGTATACATTTTTAGCGGGTACACCAAATGGTTACCGAGTAGCAGTTTGCAGAATAAGGACCAAGGAGGGTGGGACACACACACACACACACACAAACGGAGGATCTCTTTTATATATATAGACTAGCATTAAAACCCGCCCGTTGTGCGGAGGAATTCATAAAATGGAATACATATTCATAAATATTCATATTCATGAAAAATATTCCAAATTAAAAAAGAAAATGAAAACTCATAAGTGTCTTCCTCAATAGAAAAGTCTAAGTGTGAATATTTTTATTTTTATTTTGACATAATATTTTCCCTCAACCCGCCTCATATATAAACCCACCCATTGTGCGGAATAATTCAGAACACAAACACGTAACAAACAATGAAAATTCTAGCATGTAAACCCGCCCGTCGAGCGAAACAGTTAATACTATTAAACTTGTATTCAAATCATATGAGAAAAGGAATATGAATTAATAAAGAGTGGAGTAAACCCATAAAAAAGTCTAAATTTCTATATTTTCATATTAATTATCACAAAATAGTTTGCCTAAACCGCCATATATTTATACATGCCCGTCGAGCTGAATAACTCAGACACGAAACAATTAAAAATGACTACACTTTTTCATCATGTTTCCAAAATATTTATATAACTTAACATCACCGTCTAGCATTGAAACCCGTCAGTTGTGCGGAGGAATTCATAAAATGAAATTCATATTTAATTCATAAACATATTGCAAATTAAAAAAGAAAACAGATATACTCATTAAAATATTACTCAATTGAAAAGTCTAAATTTAATTAATTTGATTTATATTTTGACAACATATTTTCCTTTAATCCGCCTCATATTGAAACCCGCCCGTCGTGCTCAACAATTCATAAAATAAAATGCATATTAAATCCATAGAATAAACTGTATAAAAATTAAAAAGCAAAAAATTTAACCTGTAAATACGTTCACCAATAACAACTCTAAATGTGAATATTTATGTTTTTACTTTGACAAAATATTATTCCTCAATCCGCCTCATATTTGAACCTGCCCGTCGTGCGGAATAATTCAGAACACAAAGACGTAATAAACAATGAAAGTTCTAGCATGTAAACCCGCCCGTCGTGTGGAACAGTTCATACTATTAAGTTTGTATTCAATTCATAAGAGAAAAGGAATATGAATTAAATAAAAATGAATAAACCGATAGAAAATCAAAATTTCTATATTTTTATATTACTTTCACAAAATATTATCCTCAACCGCCTCATATTTAAAACCGTCCGTCGTGCGGAATAATTCAAAATTCAGATACGAAATAATGAAAATTTACTTAAACATTTTTATCATAATGTTTACAAAATATATTTATAAATTAGCATCATCTTGCATAGAAACCCTCCCGTTTTGCAGAACAATTAATAAAGTAAAATAAATATTGAATTCATAAAATAAAACGAATACAAATTTAAAAAGAAAAAAGTAAACCCATAAAAAGTATTAACCAATTGAAAAGTCTAAACATGAATGTATTTATTTTAGATGAAGCAACATATTTTCCCTCGAACAGCCTCGTACTTAAACCCGCCCGTCGTGCGGAACTATAAATAAAATATAATTAATCAAAAAGCAAAAAGCTTATCCAATAGAAAAATATAAATATGTAAATTCTTGTCTTAATTATTGACGATTTTTTTTCCCTCAACACTGCTCAAATTCACACCCGTCCTTCGTGTGTAGTAATTCAGAAGTATAACACTGTCAAAACGATGCAACTTTCTGTCATCTCTATAATTCCAGGTTAATGCTTCCGCTAAAACAGTATATGCATATTGTTAGCATTGCATGATATTACAACCCATATCCTTATGCAACTTGAGCGTATGCAACTTGAAATTAAACCAATTAAATTACACAGTAAAATTCAGTAGTTTACTTTGTTCCCAGTAGCACTTTACCCGCCCGTAGTGCGAAACAATTACTGTGTAAATATTGAGGACAATATAGCCTTTCTATTCACTATAGTGTATCATTAATTAGACTGTTCGCAATAAAACCACACCATCCATGCTTGGAGCAAATATGATGCATTCTTAATTGTGATTGGGCTTCAGTGAAATTTAATCAGTGTATATTCCTGTGTAATCGCAAGTGCGCATAATAGCTGACAAATTGGCAATATGTCATTTTGATTTTACACCACCGTAACTTCCTTCAGATATACTTTGGAAAATTACAAATTATACCGTATTGTAGAAAACAAGATTTCTAGCACGATGGTATAATTTATTTGTATGTATAACAAATAGTTACTGAGAAATAGTAGAAAAATGAATTAATTTTAGTCACCCGGTGTTCAAGTGTAATTTGGGATGTATTTGAGATTTTTGCCAATTTCACACGTTTTTGTATCATTTGTGGGTATAAATTATAACTCTTCTTGTAGAAGACAAAATTATCTACACAATAGTATAATTTTTATAGCTTTACTATTACTGGTTTATGAGGAATAGATGGCGGAATAATGACCAAAATATTCACGTTTTGTGTGCTAATTTTGCCTTTTTGACTTTGTCATTTACACTTCACACCGCCGTAACGTTTTTTTATACACTTTGCAAAATTAAAACTTATACCGTGTTGTAGCAAATAAAATTCCCAGCATGATGGTATTATTTATTTAGATGTGTGATAATCATTTGTTGAGAAATAGAGAAAAAATATAGAAAATTGGACGCGTTGAGTTTAAATAAAATTTTGAATGTAGATTGAATTTTTTTCCATTTTACATGTTTTATATTCATTTTTTGGGTATGAATTAAAATTTGTTGAGTAGAAAAAAAAATTTCTACACAGTGGTATAATTTTTATAGTTGTACCATTGCTGATTTAGAAAGAGTAGTCTTCAGATTAGAGTAGTAAAATTAAACACAATTCATCATCATCATCTTTTATTTTGCCTTTCACAATACAAAATTTCACTAACACAATATACAGACGGTAGGGCATGAGAATCCGAAAAGATTGTGTAGCCCGCGATCAACATACAAACAACCGTACAAGAACTATATAACACATAGACAAAGCGTAATATGTGGGTGAAAAACACACAGAACGTAGATTATTCGAAGGTTTTACGCACAAAACATGTGGGTCGTCAGAGCTCCCATTGAGATCAACTATCACGGCATACAAAGGGATCAGTAATGTTTCAGGAATTCTGCTTTGATATGCTTCTTGAATGCTGACATCGTAAGAGATTTTTTAAGGAAACATTGCAACCGATTCCAAAGTTTGACTCCTTGATGAAAGAAGGAAATGTTTTTTGCTGTTGTACGTGTATAGGAGAGTAAATTTATCCGCATGTCTGTGATTCAGTACAAATTTGCTCTGTACGAGTATTCGTACATTCGTAGGTAATGAAAAGCACTAAACATTTTTGCTAGTGTATTGAATTTGATTTGGTCACTAAATTTCAAAATGTTGAGTTTTTTTAAGAAATGTGAAGTGTTGTCATGGTAATGTGTATTGTTTATGAGTCTTATTGCTTTTCTTTGGGCAATTGAAATTGGCTCTAAATTGGATTGATGTGTTTTCCCATGCTTCACAGCAATACTGCAGATGTGATTTAAAGTATATGTTGTATAACAGCGTGTTTGTTTTTGTGTCAAATATGTGCCGTGTTATATTGAGTATTAAGTTTATTTTCCTTAATTGAGATGATACATTGTGTATATGATGTTTCAAATTTAGTCTGCTATCAATGAAAACACCCAGAAATTTCGCTTGTTCCCTTTTTTCAATAACATTGCTTCCCAATTTTATAATCCCCTCGTGTGAATCATCTTGTAAACTGAACGATACATAGCATGATTTTTTACGTTTAATGTTAGTTTATTCGTTATGAGCCATTCATTTATCAGTGCTATTACTGAGTTTATTTTTTTTTTATTTCTAAGGAATTCCTGTCTCTTAAAAACAAATTGGTGTCGTCTGCAAAAACAATCATTTTACATATGTGTGATACATTGAATATGTCATTTATATACAATAAAAAAGTGTTGGACCCAATACCGACCACTGAAGCACTCCACATTTCAGCGTTTTTTACATAGATAGTTCACCTTCTAGTGACACGTACTGACTCCTTTCTGAAAGATACGATGACAACCAGCTATGGGACATGCCACGCAAGCCATAACATTGTAGTTTTGCTTTGAGAATATCGTGATTTACAGTGTCAAATGTCTTCTTGAGATCGAGCATTACACCAATTATCTTCTCCTTGTTTTCAAAACTATCGGTGATTTCATTTATTACGTCTAGGATAGCGTGAGACGTACCCATATTTGATCGAAACCCGTATTGGTTTTCGTTGATAACATGGTTTTTAGCGATACATTTTTGTAACCTCTCATTGAATAATTTTTCAAATATTTTGGAGACTTTATCAAGTATCGATATCGGACGGTAGTTGCTTTTATCAGTCCTGTCCTCTGACTTGTGAACAGGTATTATCTTGGCGGTTTTCATCAGCGTTGGGAACACACCTTGTGCAATGGACAAGTTGAAGAGATATGCCAGCGGTCGGGATAAATTTATTGAAGATTGCTTGACTAGGTTCATGCTTATGTTGTTGCAATCGGTAGATAGTTGTCCCTTACCGTGATGGATAATATTCAGGATTTCCCATTCGGTTGTAGGACCAATGAGCATAGTGTGACTTATTGGTTTCACATGTTTCAAGGGGTTCTTAGTCAGCAATGGTAATTTGTCCGACAAATCTATTCCGACGTTGACAAAGTAGTCGTTGAGAGAATCGGGTATCGTCTGTGATCTATCGGATGGAGCTTAATTATTTCCAATCTGATTAATTTTAATTTTCTTTTGCGGTACCATGTTCATTTCTCTTTTAATTTTCACCCATTTCACCTTGGCCGAAACCGATCTTTCCGCAAATAGCTTGCGATAGTACAGCTACTTACATTTATTGACGATTTTAGCCAATTCATTCTTGTACACAATGCAAGACTCTTTATCAACTTTTTTTTTGTCACGAGAAAGTTTGCGTACATGTGGCGTTTGGAACAGCTCGATATATTTATGCCCTTAGTTATCCACGGTTTATTTTTTTTAATTCGGATAAATTGAAATAAAAACGTTGTGCAAAGGCACCAACCCAGAAGGATTATCGAGCCATTACCCACACAACGGAGTCCACGGTTTATGCTGAGCAGTTTTGTTCTTAGCTTCATACATCGGTATATGTTTATTTCCTAACTGAAGGTAAATACTGAGGAAACATTCTTATGACACATTTATATCTTCACCGTGTATTACGTCCCAGTTTGTTTGCTCCAGTTCATGTTTGAGTCGTTGCAGCCTTTTTGTAGAATATCGTCTTTTCAAAAAGTACTTTCTTTTTGCGTAGAATCAGGTTCATTCAACAGTGCTAATATCGGGAAGTGGTGAGAAATGTCTTCGCAGATTACGCCACTTGATAGTGAACTGGTCACACAATTTGCGAAGATATTATCAATCACAGTTTATGATTTGGTCGATGCTCTAGTCACTGACCTGATCAGTGGAAGAAGTGATCAGTGGACCCATTATTTGTCATATCTTTAACGAAATTCCGAGTTGGCAAGTGGTCGTCAGAGTTCAGCAAATTTATATTGAAATCGCCAATAATCATCCAATTATGGCTGCTCGAATTATCGACTAATTTGTTCATTTCTTCCGTGAACATATTGATAGGTGTGCCAGGAGGACGGTAGACACAAGGAATTATAATTAATTTGCTCTTAACAGAGATATCCATCGTGATCACTTCCATCAAATCAGGTATTCCTACACTGAGACGAGGTATGTGTTTGGCTTCATACATGTTTTGGACAAATACGGCTACGCCACCTCCTCTTTTGTTCTGACGTGTCTGGTGAAACACTTGATATCCCGCCATACAACAAAAATCAATCGAAGTGTCGTTCACCCATGTTTCTGATATGGCAACTACATCGATATTTACTTCAAGATCACTCAAGAAGGATGCCATATGTTCAATGTGCTTATTCAAACTACGTGCATTCAAATGAAGTGCCAGAAATCACTTCCTGTTTTGGAACTTGAAGTAACATCAACTATTGTCAAGATGTTTCACCAGATCCCTCAATGATACACAAGAGCACCCACAACCCACCTCACAATTTACACAGGTATGCATCCACCCCCACACATGTACACAAACCCTTGGCTCAGTCACACATGCCCACATACACACTACAACTTGAGTGCAAGGATATGATTCACACACACACGCACACAGGCACACGCACACGCACACACACACGCACACACAAACGCACACACACACGCACACACAAACGCACACACAAAAACAGTACCTTTCATACACAAACACATAAGGACATGAACATATTTCACACGCACACACACGCACGCACACACAAATTGTTCATATTTTACATTCATGCAGACACGCTCTCAAACACGCACACACACATTCGCACATTGTCACAAGCATACGCATACGCAAACCGACAGAAATGATCGGCTATGAGGCGATATTTTTCTAAATAACAAGTGAATAAGACTAATAGATTGACACAATCGTGTGTTCCACGCAATATACTGTGATGGATACATCAGCTTCGCTCAACTTTTACGATTGTTTCTCCTTGCGACATACCTTGTACGCATGGCTTGGTTTGGTTGAACAGTCGACTGATGAGTTTGTGGCAAGCCTGGACCCGTTTTTTATGTCGCTGTACTAACTGGCCCGATGTGTGACTGGGCCTCGGTCATAGACTTTGTTGGATTTGCTGTATTTAAATCCTGATAAGATCGTGTTCTCCAACACGCCGCCCGATTTGGCCTCAGCCTGCCTCTTATACGCTCGCCTCTATTGCTGCATTGATATTATGAACGCATATTTGCTCAGAGACTCGGTGAGATAATTCGCATCAAGATGAAATACGCATCAGAAATGCCACCAACTCACAACGCTCAACTGTATTCGCACACACACACACAACTCGATACGCACTCCACGACCCTTGCCCAGTCACTGTTCAAAGAACTCACAAAACATCCGGGGCTTTTTCGCATTCCTATTAGACTGATTGGTATATTCAATTCAATGTATTGAGCCTCCAACAGGCTATATATATACATAAACATATACATATACACATATATATATATATATATATATATATATATATATATATATATATATATATATATATATATATATATATACATATATATACACACACATACACATATATACATTTAAAAAACAAACACATACAAGCCATCAAATTGCACAGCAGCATTCAAATAGTTCAATACATGCAATATGTTTAATTCAACTGTGAAAGAAGGTGAGAATGTAGCTGTTTCGAGAAGGATTTAAGCGAGGGAGAGGACAGTAGGTGAGATGGGAGGCTATTGTATATGCGAGGAGCAGCGTGTTGGAAGGAGCGTGTAAACCAAGAAGATTCACAGTGACAACGAGGTTCAAGAAGGATTTTAGTTTGTCTTGTATCACGAGGACACGGATGTGGAGAAAGAAGTTCAAGTAAATACTGTGGAGAGTCAGGAGAATGCAAGAGTTTATAGGTGAGTGTGCAGATTTTGTGTTGAACGCGATAAGGAATAGGAAGAATACCAAGATCACGTAGATTGGATGATTTGGGATGATGCGGAGGAAGGCGAAGAATGAAGCGGCAGGCTTGATTAAGGATAGATTGTAAAATGTTGAGTGACTTCTGTGGAAGATGAAGAAACAGTGAATTACAGTAGTCAATACGAGGAATGATGAGAGCAGATACCAGAGATTGTGCAATTGATGAATCAATGTAGGGACGAATGAGGTAGATGTTTCGAAGGATTAGACGGCAGGTGCCAGCTGTAGAAGTAAAATGTTTTTGAAATGACAAATGAGGATCTAGTAAGTCACCGAGGTCACGTACTGATGAGGAAAGAGGAAAGTCAGATAGAGGAGGATGGATCTTAGGCGGGTGAAGTACGATGTATTGAGTTTTTGAGGAATCTATTATGAGCGAACGAGAAGAAGCCCACGCTGAGATATTATTGATGATATGAGGAATATAGTTTTGCTCAGACAGAGGAAGAAAGAACTGAACGTCATCTGCGTATATGTGAAAAGGAATAGATAAATTTCGTAGTATTGGACATAGAGATGTCATGTAAACGTTGAAAAGGATGGGACCAAGTGATGAGCCCTGGGGGACACCTGATGAAAGAGGGAAATTTTGAGACCGACAGCTATCAAATAGAACTGAGTAGGAGCGATTAGTGAGATAGAAAGTGAGAAGAGAAAGAGCAGAATGAGAGATTCCTATGGAGAAGAGATCCTGTATAAGAATTTGGTGATCAACAAGGTCAAATGCGGATGACATATCAAGGAGAGTGATGACTACGGGAGATTTTTGAGAAAAATGAAAAAGTAAATCGTGATGAAGGCGGACAATAGCAGTTTCAGTGGAACGATAAGGAGCAAACCCTGATTGTAGGTCATCAAGAAGACGGTTGTTGTAGAGGTAAGATGCTAGTTGATGATAAATGGCGGACTCAAGAATTTTGGATGAAAATGGAAGAAGTGAAACTGGTCGGTAACTATTTAGAATGCTTGAGTCAAGGGAAGGTTTTTTGAGAATAGGAATGAGAATGGAATTTTTACTGGTAAGAAAAGTCCCATGAAGGAAAGAGGCATTTATAAGGTGTGTCAGAATAGGAGCCAGAAGGTGGAGAGAGGAAAATACCATGGCAAAATTAATTGGATTTGAAGGACAAAATGATTTTTTGGTGTTAGTGATGAGACGTATTGTGGTGGATATTGGTATATGGCTAAAAGCAGTAAATGAACCAGATACGGGGGCAGGGGGAAGGACGCGGTTTGTATATGTTGGAAGAGATGTGCGTAAAGCGACGATCTTATCGGTGAAAAATTCGGCAAAATCAAAACAGGTGATGGTGGACGCAGGACGATTCGGTTTACGACCTAGAAGAGAGTTAAGAGTTGACCAGAGTGATTTCAGGGAAGATAATAGTGATGGTATGTGATTAGAGTAATATGATTCCTTTGCAGCACGGAGAGAGGAAATGTAATGAGCGCGAAAAGAAGTGAATGCAGACCAATCAGTAGGAGACCCGGTGCGTCTCCAGCGTCGTTCTAGTCGACGTTGGAAGCGCTGGAGTGAGACCAGGAATGGTGAGGACCAGGGAGATGGTGGTGGCCGTTTATTACCACGAATGGTGCGGAGTGGAAAAATTTGATCAGCAATAAGCGTAAGCTGAGAATTGAAGAAGGATTCAAGTTTAGTGGGAAGAAGATGCAAATATGCAGAAGGAGATAGATAATGGTGGATGTAAGCGGTAAAACGTTCTGGGTTGTATGCCCTGTAATCACGGAAAGAGAAGGTTTTGGTATAGGAAGTGACGGAAGGAAGCGGAATGGAAGTAAGAAGGAGGCTGTGGTCGGTAAATTTTGTATCAGGGGGAAGAACAGTGACAACCGGTAGGGATGGTTCAGAGTGATGAGACGGAGAAGGTGAAATAATTAAGTCTAAGATGTGACCGGCAGTATGCGTAGGAACACGCGGAGAAAAATATAATGCGTGAGAGTCTATAATAGAGAGGAATTCATTGGTATAAGGTTTTTTTGAAGGAGAATCAGGCCAAAAGTTGAAATCACCAAGAATAATAAATGATTGTGAGAAACGCGAGATTAAGGATTCAATAAGGACAGGAAATTCAGACAGAAAATTGGGAGTGAAACCGTGGTGGTCATGGCGGTAGACAATGTTAAGACAAACATCAGTGCGAGAGCAAAGTTTGATAACAAGTGAGAGAACTTCAAAAGAGCTAGGTGGTGTGGCCAGGAGTGTACAGAGAGTAACAGACAATTTAGATTGATAAATGATACCAATACCACCTCCTGAAGAGCGATTTAGAAACAAAGGTCGAGGAACGCCTTGGAAAGAATAATGTGAAGGAATGGATGCGGAGAATATTGATGAGTCGGATTCCAGAAGCCAGGTTTCAGTTAGGCAGAGAATATCAAGGTTATCTGAAATAAGGAGTTCGGATATGTAGGATGATTTATTTCGAGCTGAACGAATGTTTAGTAAATCTAATGACGGTGAGCAGGCATCAGAGATGTGGCGCGGTATGCCAGCAAGCCTTGAACGTCAGGAGATGAGTGTACAGGATGGTGACTGAGTTATTTCTGTACGAGCACGAATCGATTCTCTTACCGCAATATATGAGGGACAAGATGAAGACAGAGATGAATGATCGTGGGGACGTTCCATGTGAGAACAGTTGACGCATTTCACTGTGGTGGAAGAGCAGTCCCTAGTTGCATGAGCGCCACTGCATTTCCCACACGTCAGCGCGTTGGAGCAGCGAGCGGCTGTGTGCCCGAGACCTGCGCATCGGTAGCATTTCGTTACCCAAAATCTTTCGTATACAGCACAAACTCGGAGGCTGACAAACAGACGGTCGCCGAGACGACGTATAATGTCACGGGTCCTCGGCGAAATTGACAGTACCGCGTGTGTCACATTGTTACGCGGCTTAGTGACGAAGAGCACCTTCAAGTCATCCGTTGGCGTCGCTGTCAGCTCCGGGTTCTTGAGACGAATGGATTCGAGAAGAGACTCAGCGGTAGATTCAGGCGGTACATTCACCATAGTGATTTTTGGGCGTAGTAAAGTGCGTGAAGGGGCATGCACTTCCACACCAGCTACCTGTGATCGGACACACTCCACCGCACGCTGGGCCTCATCCGACGTCTTGCATTGCAGGATAATCCCGCCATCAGGAGCAGCACGTGAACTCTTCACTGGGATGGCTGCCAGAGCAGGGGCAATATCGCCAGTGGTCACGTTTTTCTTAGAGGTGGACTTTACAACCACACTATATGACAGCCTGGCAGGTGCCTGTTCTGCCGAAGGTCCAGTATCAACAATTTCGGATTTTCTCGCAAAAGTAACATTGTTGTTTTTCAGTCGTGATAGTTCAAGTGGAGCAGGCCTCTTATCGTTGTGCGCCGCGATAACGCTTGGTGTCCGATTCCAAACAGTTGTTTTGTTGAAACAATGTATTTCGTCGTGATATTGAAGGTTGCAGTTCTTAACTCTATCTGTCCTAACGTTATATCCAGTTTTCTATCCTATCTGGTCTCCTGTTCTGCCTGTATCTGCTAGTCTGTCTCTCATGTTCTATCCTCTGGTGTTGCTATACTCTGTTCCGTTCCATTCTCCCTCTGAATCACTCCACTTCTCTACTGAATCTCCTCTTCTACTGCCGCTGCTCTTCTTTTCCTATATCCCTACTGCCGCTGCTCTTCTATTCCTATCTCTATATCCCCGAATAGTGAAAACACTGTGCTTATATAGTGCTAGCTAGCGCCGCCTACTTCATTCTATATCTCCTATTTGTGCACGACCTCATTATTTTTAGGGACCGCAAGGTCACCACAATGCAACACGCACATAGTCTTACACACTGGTGTGAGTGATATATGCGTGTGCCCGTGCTTTTCTGGTTTTCTCTTAATGTCTTACAGTGTATGTGTGTGTGTGTGTGTGTCTACGTGTGTGCAACCAATGCTGTGTTCTGTATTCTAACCTACTGTGTTGACAGTGATGCATGTGTTTACGCTTCACTTCCTGTCCTAACTTCTATCCTATGTCACTTTCAATGCACAACATACAATACACAATGCACAAAACAATCAACGATTACTAAATAAAGATATAAGAATACAAGTTATATACAACACCACATGAAATATAAGCATTGTTACACCACAACTGCGAGGTCAATCGAGCGAATGCGAGCCACTAGAGCTTATACACGGCCATTATAGTGGTCAGAAGTGGGGTTTTATTGAAGACGTGTGATGATCTTCAACTGACGAGTATTTGTACAATTGAGCCCCGCGATTGTTGTTTATTTGCACGCGTTCCGATGAGTACTTGGCTTATTGGTACCTCGTACATGGTGGATGATTTCGGCTGATGTTGTTCACAGATGTCATCGCGCAGATATACGTAATCAGGATACTGTTGTCAGCTTTTGTCACTTCGGAGTTTGGCTTGGCCGGTGTCACGCATGAATGCTGACGGTAGTTCCTTGTTCACATTGTAGAGCACCATGTACATCTTCTAATGTCATTCCCCCAACGGTAATGAGCAACTTTACTGCGTCGATCGTTGATGTTCTTATAGTTCTGGACAATCCGTCGATTTTTGCTTGCTGTTCAGTGTCGTGTATCAGCGTGGTATCAAGAAAAGGAATAGGATTCCGTGGGATTAATAAGATTCGTTCGGAATAGGAACAGTATTCGCAGAGCTATGTATTATTTTTCACATAAATCTTGTTTCGTAATTCTTCTCTCTATTTCCTCTTCTGTATTTTACCGTAATTTTATTCTCTTGTCGTTTTGATTCTATTATTCTAATTCAATTATCTAGTGATGTCTTGTCTACAGTTTAGTAATGTCTTATACACGGACGTTTCAAGGCCTTCATAGTAGCGGTTCATACTTTCAGTCATCTAGTCATATAGTCATCAGTCACCTAGTGGCGTATCGTGCCATCACGTTCCAATGCATCCATCTATGCATGTCGATACATACTCTCCTTGTATGCTTCCGCCTGTGAACCATTTTATCTGTCCTTGTTACCAGATAAAATATTCAATATCTCCTGTCCGTTAAGTTGCATATCAAATGCCCCAACTTAACTTCGGTATTTTCGCGGCCATATGCGAAAACCATTTACTTCGTTCTGCCTTCATTTCTGTTCTCACCAGTGTATGAGAATTACGGCATATACCTTCACCTCCTCTTCCGATCAATTCGTCAGTCTATCAGTCAGTCCGTTTGTTATGCTGGTAGTCTTCCCCGCTAAGGCTTGTTTTACGTTTCCGGTCAAAACTTCACTATATTTTCTGTTTTGTTTGCTTTGGCTCGTCATTAATGCAATTGCATCAAATCAATTTCAACATTTTTTTCTTCAATTTTCAACTTCGATTCGTTTACTCAACGTGCATTTTGCTGCTTATTAACTTCAACTATATTAACTCCTACATGCAAAACAATAGGAAGGAAATGGAATATACAAGGAAATGCAAAACTTAATAGGAAAGCAATGATTAACCACGTACCTTACAAATAATATTGAAGCACCAATGATGATGAATGCGTTGCTGATGTCTTCCTTGAAAACCAGATGTAACAGGTCCATAAGTCACAGAAGCAGATGTAATACATTTCGGGCGCTGTTGAAGATGTCTTCACGCTGTTGAAGATGTCTGTTTTCTTTTCAAAATTATCTTCCATACAAAATTAGCACTGAAAAACGCGATTATTTTGGTCAATATTCCGCTATCTGCTCCTCATAAACCAGCAATGGTAAAGCTATTATAATTATACCACTCTGTAAAAAAATTTGTGTTCTACAAGATAGGTCAGAATTTATACCCGCAAATGATACAAAAAACGTGTGAAATTGGAAAAATTCTCAAATACATCCAAAATTACACTTGAACACCGGGCGACTAAAACAAATTCATTTTTCTACTATTTCTCAGTAACTATTTGTTATACATAAAAATAAATTATACCATCGTGCTGGAAATTTGTTTTCTACAATACGGTATAATTTGTAATTTTCCAAAGTGTACCTAAAAGAAGTTACGGCGGTGTAAAGTCAAAATGACATATTGTCAATTTGTCAGCTATTATGCGCACTTGCGATTACACAGGAATATGCACTGATTAAATTTCACTGAAGCCCAATCACAATTAAGAATGCATCATATTTGCTCCAAGCATGGATGGTGTGGTTTTATTGCGTACAGTCTAATTAATGATACACTATAGTGAATAGAAAGGCTTTATTGTTCTCAATATTTACACATTAATTGTTTCGCACGACGGGCGGGTAAAGTGCTACTGGGAACAAAGTAAACTACTGAATTTTACTGTGTAATTTAATTGGTTTAATTTTAAGTTGCATACGCTCAAGTTGCATAAGGATATGGGTTGTAATATCATGCAATGCCAACTATATGCATATACTGTTTTAGCGGAAGCATTAATCTGGAATTATAGAGATGACAGAAAGTTTCATTGTTTTGATAGTGTTACACTTCTGAATTACTGCACACGAAGGACGGGTGTGAATTTGAGCAGTGTTGAAGGAAAAAACTTCGCCAATAATTAAGACAACAATTTACAAATATGTATTTTGATATATATATATATATATATATATATCGATAAAAGAAATTATCTCTCTGTCTGTGTATGTATGCTGGAATACGAGGTGACATAATTGCGCGGGTTCAATGGTATAGATCAGGGGCTTCAAGCGTAAACGAAGCGATGGCTCATTTTTATGCAATAAAAATGTCCCGCGGGCAGCAGCTATAGACAATGGAACGATAAATTTCACCGTATAGAATTAATTCATATACAAAACTTATGGATTTGGCTTCAAGGTCCAGAACGGATCATTGTTCATTGTTCATTGTATTGGACATATTCAATTTCAGTTGACACATATCATTATAAAGTGGCCAAAGCCAACAGTGGCTTATCGGCTCGTCCAAAGAGACCGATCTACGATCTTCCACATACATGCTCGTCTACAGTAACACACACACACAAACACGCACACACATACATGAATGTACACCTACACATGTATACTTACGCACATACACAGTACACAAAACACACACACACGCACATTTCCATATTGGCGCATCCCTGTCCCGCTGGTGCCTGTATTGCGACGATGTGAAGGTGTGGAGGCGCACCCGACTTTCAGTGGAGAGTCATTTATACATGAGAGTCTTTCTCAGCTTTACCTTAAACGTTTTTATACTAGGACAGTTTTTTAGTGTAATGTCCAAATTAATCCAGAGTGAGGGACCTCTGACAAAAAAATTGAATTGTCTACAACGAGTTCTGGGAAAGGTAATGAAGAACTTCTCTGGGTGTCTGCGGTTAATTTTGAAGTGAAAGCCAAGATTTTTCGGAATGTTCCCCTTGTGAATTTTGTACATAAGGCATCCAATGTTGAACTGCACCAATTCATCAAATAATAATAGACTGTACTTTTTCCGTAAAGGTTCAGTAGTCTCCGAGTGTTTCAGACAACCGATGGATCTTATAATTCTTTTTTGCAGTGTTGTGATACATTTTATGGAATGTTTGTACGTAGAGCCCCATGTCTCATCACAGTAATTTAGAACAGGTTGAACCAGTGTTTTGTAGACAGTTATAGATGTTTGTTCATTCAGTGATTGCCTGATTTTCCTGATGAAAAAGCAAGTTTGGCAAATTTGGAGGTTTGCATTTTAATTTGGGGCTTCCAGCTTAGATCTCTATCTATATACACTCCCAGGAATTTTGCCTCATTCAGTTGTTTGATTTGCACTGAGTTTATTTCGAGCGGCAATTTCGTATCAGTTTTTGTTTTGCTGAAAACTACTGAAACCATTTTTTGAACGTTTAGAGTAAGCTTATTAACATTAAACCAGGTTACCAAGGTATTCAAATTTTCGGTGATGGTTCGTCTGAGTACACACATGTCTGAGCCTGAGAAAAATAATGTGGTGTCATCTGCAAACAGAACTCTTTTGCAATTCATTGGCACTTGAAAAAGGTCATTTATGTATATGATGAAGAGTTTAGGTCCCAAGATCGATCCTTGAGGAACACCACAAGCAATGTCCATGACTTCAGAGTAAGTTTTTGAATTATTGAAACACACAGTTTGTTTACGAGATTCGAGGTAGCTAGTCAGCCATTTGTGACCTTGTCCCCTAATTCCGTACTGTTCGAGCTTTTTGAGAAGAATTTTGTGGTTTACCGTATCGAAGGCTTTTTTTAGATCAACAAACACCCCTACAGTTATGAGCGTTTTGTCGATGGCATCAGTAATATAATTTAGTGAGTCCAGAAGAGCATGATTTACACTCTTTCCTGACTGGAATCCATACTGACATTGGTCGATGATAGAAATTTTTTTCAAGAAGTCGCTCAATCGTTTGTCAAAGACTTTTTCTAAGATCTTTGAAAACTGTGATAGTAGAGATATCGGCCTATAATTTGTGAACAATGTTTTGTCGACATTTTTAGAAATCGGAACAACTTTGGAAATTTTCATTTTTTCTGGAAATATCCCTTGGCTCAAAGATTGGTTAATTATATACTCTAAAGGTTCTAAAATGAAGTCACAAGATAGTTTGATAATTTTCATGTTAAGGCCATAGTAATCGTAGGAGTGTTTGCTGGCGCTCAGTTTAATGATATTCCGAATTTCATTTCTATCAGTTGGTCGAACAAACATTGTGTTTCCATTTATGTGGATACTTTGAGGTAATTGTTTCGAATGTATAGGTATTTTCGATTCTAATTCTCTCCCAATGTTGACGAAGAAATTGTTGAATCCATCAGCTATGTCTTTTTCACCTTTTATTAAGCAGTTGTTATGTTTAAAGGTGTCAGGCTGCTCAGCTCTGTTCTTCTTTTTGAGGACATCATTTATTGTATCCCATGTTTTCTTCATGTTGTGTTTGTACTCTATCATATTTTCTTCATAATAGCGACCCTTAGCGAGATGCAATAAACTGGTTAGCCTGTTTCTAGAATTTTTGTAAACGGGTTGTATATCAGGGTTCCGAATGCACTGATTATATAGCCTCAGTTTTCGTTTACAAGAGGTTTTTAGACCTTTAGTGAGCCAAGGCTGGTTTTTTGTTCGGCTGTATGTTACTTCTTTCATCGGGAAACATTCATGAGTTAACTTTAAAAAAATTCCTAAAAAACGATCGAAAGAGGAGTTAACATCCTCGCACTTCACGGACTGCCAATCATAGTTGCGCAACAAATAGCAAAACTTCTCCTGTTGTACGTGATTCATTTCCCGAAAATAAGCGCGTTTTCGCGATTGTATTTTGTTTTTTTGAAGATTTGCAATCACAAATATCGGTGTATGGTCACTTAAATCGTAACAGATCGTGCCTGCAATCAAGGTTTTATCCACTGAATTACAAAAAATGTTGCTATTAAAGTAGCAGAGTTTTGGGTTATCCTAGTTGGCGTTTTTATAAGCGGTAGAAAACCGAGACTGTACATAGCGTTCAGAAAGTGTATTGTATGCGTTTGTTCTATGTTCAAAGTGTCAACGTTAAAATCGCCTAGTACGAAGCAATTTTTCACGTTACAATTTTCAAACAGGTCCGACAAGTTGGCATTGAAGTCTTCTATACTGGATGAGGGCATCCTATAAACTGATGACACCACGACGCTTATATTTCCTACTTAACATTTTATAGTGACACATTCGTAGAGATTTTCAACTTTCTGTGTGCTTTCCAGTACCAGGACTGGATTGTAGACGTCCCGTGCGTACAAGGCTACGCCACCTCCCTTGCAATTTGTTCTGTGCAAAGAAAATAACTGATAACCATAAATTTGGAAATACTCTAGTGGAGTGTTATCATCGAACCATGTCTCTGTTACAGCAATTATGTCCACAACGGTTTCCAGGTCATTTAGAAATATCAGAACATCGTCAAAATTTGCTCTCAGGCTTCTAGCATTTATATGGATTACAGAAAGCTTACTTTTGAAAGAAGCAGATTTTTGTTTAAAACTGTCCAAGTCATAAGTTCCGTACTCAGTGTTGAGCGTATCACACATACTCATTTAATTAGATTCATCTACATCATCTCCGAAAAATTCGGTTAGCGGTCGGGGTGCGCCATTGTTTTCGGTATTCACAGTAGTTGACGTTAGTTAGGTTCCACAATATCGAGATTGAAGTGAGCAACTCAAGTTGATATTTTCCGGGAATACATGAGACTGCGCAAGTTTAAGCAAAGTGAATGGTAAGGTGTAATGCATAGTTCGGGAGTTTGCATGTACAATGCTACTTCAGTGGTAAATGAACCTGTACCGAAATGCGGTGCACATTGAACGAAAGCAATCGCTGATACATAAACGCACAGGTCTTCGCGCATAGAAACGCACATATGCACCCACAGAAGCGCACATACACACACATACACATACAAAAGCGCGCATTGAACGAAAACAGTCGCTGATATATGAACGCACAGGTCTTCGCTCATACATAATAAAACGCACACATGCACTCACCAACAGAAGCGTACATACACACACACACACACACATACACATTACACAACCAGCTCCCGTTCACACACAACATATATACGGCTCAGAAAAAAACAGTCACATACACATACCGGTGTCTGCCCGACTGGTTGACCGGGTCACTGGCCGGAATGTCCTGCCGCGATCAGCTGTTCTGGTGTAGAGTGACCGGCCGTCGCTACTGGCAGGGCGCCAATCGGTGGTTGACCCGTCGTCTCTCTGTTCAATCAGAGGTCGGGTCATTGATCCCGCCGGCCCGGTCTGACGCATGACGTCATCCAGCGATGAGACACGTACTGCCCGCGCATTCTCGGATATTCGAATTTTGATTTTTCCGAAATCTGACCAGGCTGTGTAAAGTTTTCCCGCTTTTTTCATTTGGCGAATCTCGTACAAAAGCTGGCTGTTGGCTGGCGTCAGATGCTCATTTATATATACTCTGTGAGGATCAAAGCTTCTGCCACCGTTTGGATTCAGTGTTTTAAGAGTTTTTTTTGCATTGAAGAACTCGGCTCGTTTTTTTACTCTTTCAAAGCGAATCAATAGAGGTCTAGATTTTCCTGGGGCAGCTCGGCCTAACCTGTGTGCAGCTTCAATATCCTGATAAGATATTGGGACACCCAGAGTATCAGCCACTTCTTCAACAATTTTGTCCAAGTTCTCACCTGGTTCCTCCTTGATTCCCGACACACAAAGATTTTGTCGTCGGGAGTATTGATCAAGGTCGTTCAGTCGCCGTTTCGTTTCTGTCAATTCGTCGCGTAACTTCGTTATTTCGGCATCTTTGGCTGCAACTGCTTCTTCAACTGCCGCTTTCACAGCCGGCACTACGATGAGGTCTCGTATCCTGCCAAGTACTTCCTCGTTTTGCAGACAGTGCATCATGCACTCCTGTAGTTCACTTGCGCTGATTGACATAGCTGCTCACTCACGCTCGAAAATCACAGGCTCATGTGACGGGACAAGGCAGGTCCACTCAGTAACACGCACAGAAATAGACTGATGATCGTGTTCGAGTTCTGAATTATTCCGCACGTCGGGCGGGTTTAAATATGAGGCGGGCTGAGTGAAAATATTTTGTCAAAATATAATTATAAATAATGAAATTTAGACTTTTCAATTGATTAATATTTTTATGAGTGTACCCTATTTCATTTTTAATTTTCCATATTTTTATGAATTGAATATGAATTTCATGTTATAAATTGTTCCGCACAACGGGCGGGTACTAATGCTAGTTTGCAATAAATGTGGATTCGACGCCAGATATTTCACACACAGATCAATTGACATTTATTGTTCGCTTCGTCGATCCCACTCATAAGCCAGTGGAACACTGCATTAAATTAATCTATCTTCCGTGCCATGATGAAGATTATGGGTGCCCCGCGGATCTGAAATGCTTGGGGCCCCGCGAAGTCTGAATCCGGCCCTGCTGATGTGGGATAAAATGTATCCTGGATATTTAAGCACGTGTTTAACGATTTCATGTTTTGTATTGTATTTTAGTACTGTATTTTGAATTTATGCTTAGTTTAACTCCTGAAGATGGCTAATGTTAGCCGAAAGACGTCTCGAGAAATAAATACCACAATTAAACTGTCTACCAGTGTGTGAAAATGGAGATAGGGAGCTACGAAATGTTACGCCAACACATCATCGGTCAATTGCTGAAAAGTCTTGATAAATGAGACCAACAACTCGCAAGAAAAATCGAGGCAACGCGTAAAAAACTTGTCTACTGCGAATGCGCAATCGATTTCAATCTCGTTTGTTTGAGAGAGAATATTCCGCCTGGCTACACGAACTTCCTTATATATATATACTAGCATTAAAACCCGCCCGTTGTGCGGAGGAATTCATAAAATGGAATTAATATTCATAATAATTCATATTCATAAGAATATTCCAAATTAAAACAGATCAGTGTCTTACTCAATAGAAAAGTCCAAGTGTTAATATTTTTATTTTCATTTTGACATAATATTTTCCCTCAACCCGCCTCATATATAAACCAACCCATTGTGCGGAATAATTCCGAACACAAACACGTAACAAACAATGAAAATCCTACCATGTATTCCCGCCCGTCGTGCGAAACAGTTCATACTATTAAATTTGTATTCAATTCATGAGAGAAAAGGAATATGAATTAAAAAAGAATGGAGTAAACCCATACAAAAGTCTAAATTTCTATATTTTCATATTTATTTTCACAAAATAGTTTTTCCTAAACCGCCTCATATTTATACATGCCCGTCGTGCTGAATAATTTTGAACTCAGACACGAAACAATGAAAAATGACTACACTTTTTCATCATAATGTTTCCAAAATATTTTAATAACTTGATATCACCGTCTAGCATTGAAACCCGCCAGTTGTGCGGAGCAATTCATAAGATGAAATTCATATTCAATTCATAAACATATTGCAAATTTAAAAAGAAAACAGATATACTCATTAAAATCTTACTCAATTGAAAAGTCTAAATTCAATTATATTTTTTGACAACATATTTTCCTTCAGCCCGTCTCATATTTAAACCCGCCCGTCGTGCTGAACAATTTATAAAATAAAATGCATATTCAATCCATAAAAATAAAATGCATATTCAATCCATAAAATAAACTGAATACAAATTAAAAAGCAAAACATTTAACATTTTCCCTCGAACAGCCTCATATTTAAACCCGCCCGTCGTGCGGAACAATTAAGCCCCAACACCAATGGTTCTTTATATATAAACCAACTAATGACAACTAACTAACTAATATTCAAATGGTTCTTTATTATATAATAATGGTTTTTTATTTAATGGTTCTATATGGTACAATAATTCAGTAGTTTAATTTGTTCCCAGTAGCATTTTACCCGCCCGTCGTGCGGAACAATTAAGCCCCTGATCTATACCATTGAACCCGCGCAATTATGTCACCTCATTCAAGCATACACACACAGACAGACAGATAATTTCTTCTTTATGTATATATATACCATTGAACCTGCGCAATTATGTCACCTCATAATCAAGCATACATACACAGACAGACAGATAATTTCTTCTTTATGTATATATATTGCATTAATACCCGCCCGTTGTGCGGAGCAATTCATACAATCAAGCAAATCATGAACCATTTGAAAAAATGAACTAAAAACACTTTTTTTTAAACCCACCCGTCGTGCGGAACAATTCATACAATAAAATTCATATCAAATCCATAAAATATAATGAGTACAAATTGAAAAGCAAAAAATGTAAGCTATAAATATCTTGACCAATAGAAAAGTCTAAATGCCCGCGGGACATTTTTATTTCATAAAAATGAGCCATTGCTTCGTTTGCGTTTGAAGCCCCTGGTCATTGAACCAGCGAACCATGAACCAGCGCAATTATGTCACCTCATATTCAAGCATACATACACAGACAGACAGATAATTTCTTCTTTATGTATATATATATATAGCATTAAAACCGCATTAAAACCCGCCCGTTGTGCGGAACAATTCATAAAAATATTGCAAATTAAAAATAAATAAGGCAAACTCATGAAGACCTTAATTAATTAAAAAGTCTAAATTTCATTATTTTTAATTTTATTTTGACAACATATTTTCACTCAGCCCGCCTCATATTTATACCCGCCCGACGTGAGGAATAATTCAGAACTCGAACACCATCCGTTCTGGTTCTTGAAGTCAAATCCATTAGTTTTGTATATGAATTCATTCTATACGGTGAAATTGAACGTTTTATTGCTGCCCGCGGGACATTTTTATTTCATAAAAATGAGCCATCGCTTCGTTTGCGTTTCAAGCCCCTGATCATTGAACCAGCGAACCATGAACCAGCGCAATTATGTCACCTCATATTCAAGCATACATACACAGACAGACAGATAATTTCTTCTTTATGTATATATATAGCATTAAAACCCGCCCGTTGTGCGGAGCAATTCATACAATAAAATTCATATCAAATCCATAAAATATAATGAATACAAATTGAAAACCAAAAAATGTAACCTATAAATATCTTAACCAATAGAAAAGTCTAAATGTGAATATTTTTGTTCTTATTTTGACAAATATTATCCCTCAACCCGCCTGATATATAAATCTGCCCGTCGTGTGGTATAATTCAGAACACAAACACGAAACAAACAATGAAAGATGATGAAATCTTTTCATCAGAATGTTTCCAAACTATATTTATTACTTAACATCATTCCCCAATATCATTTGCTTAAGTACTATTTCACTTTTACCGCTATAATATTTATTGTTAAAATTTATATATTTTCCGCTATCATTAAAACCCAATATAACCTGAGTCAAACCTACCCAACCCAACCCAACCATCCAATCTTGACCGCTCTCAGCCTAGTCTGAGGTGATTTAACTTATTAGTTTGTGATCACAAAATATACTGATGCGATCATAATTTGTAATCAGAAGACTGAGATTATCTACCCCAGGGGTCCCAAACACGCGGCCCACCAATACTTTTCTCTCAACCCGCCAATATAGTATCGGGACCAAACTGTAAGGTAGCTAAATTCACATTTGTTGCATAATGCGATATAATTATACACCATTATCATATTATCTCATAATTCCCGGTTAATGCTTCCACTAATGCATCATATTCATACAGTTGTTATTTTTTGGATTACACCGATAATTCAGCCCTTGATATTACAGCCGATATTATATTATGCAATCTATATTCTGCTACGTATTATTCCTAATACATATATCATCAGATCGCAAAATATATTTAAAGGTTCACATCATTCTCCAAAATCATTTGCTTAAGAGCTATTCTACTTTTATCGCTAGAATATTTACTGCTAGCAAAATATCATATACCTCGCTATCATTTAAACCCACTCTTTATAGATACATTTAATTCGCCCGTCGTGCGGAACAGTTCATAAAATATAATTAATATTCAATTCATAAAAAAATTAGTGCAAATTGAAAAAGAAAAACAAACCCACAGGAAAGTTATAGCTAATATAAAAGTCTAAATGTGAAATTTATGTTTCAATTTAGAAAACATGTTTTTCCACAACACTATCAAAACAATGCAATCTTCTGTCATCTCTATAATTCCAGGTTAATGCTTCCGCTAAAACAGCATAAGTTGGCATTACATGATATTGCAGCCCATATCCTTATGCAACTTATGCTTATGCAACTTGAAATTAAACCAATTAAATTACACAGTTAAATTCAGTAGTTTACTTTGTTCCCAATAGCATTTTACCCGCCCGTCGTGCGGAACGTTATTGAGGACAATAAAGCCTTTATATTCAGTAGAGTGTAGCATTAATTAAACTGTACGCAATAAAACCAAACCATCCATGCTTGGAGATAATATGATGCATTCTTAATTGTGATTGGGCTTCAGTGAAATTTAATCGGTGTATATTCCTGTGTAATCGCAAGTACGCATAATAGCTGTCAAATTGGCAATATGTCCTTTTGACTTTACACCGCCGTAACTTCCTTCAGATACCCTTTGGAAAATTACAAATTATACCGTATTGTAGAAGACAAGATTTCTAGAACGATGGTATAATTTATTTTTATGTGTAACAAATAGTTACTGAGAAATAGTAGAAAAATGAATTAATTTTAGTCGCCCGGTGTTCAAGTGTAATTTTGGATGTATTTGAGAATTTTGCCAATTTTACACGTTTCTTGTATCATTTGTGGGTATAAATTATAGCTTATCTTGTAGAACACAAAATTCTCTACACAGTAGTATATTCCTGTGTAATCGCAAGTGCGTAAATTGTGATTGGACTTCAGTGAAATTTAATCAGTGTATATTCATGTGTAATCGCAAGTACGCATAATAGCTGTTAAATTGGCAACATGACATTTTGAACTTACACCGTCGTAACTTCGTTCAGATACACTTTGGAAAATTAATAATTATACCGTACTGTAGGAAACAAAATTTCTAGCACGATGGTATAATTAATTTTAAGGTGTGACAAACAGTTGCTGAGAAATGGGTATAAAAATGAATAAATTGTAGTCACCCGGTGTTCAAGTGTAATTTTGGATGTATTTGAGAATTTTGCCAATTTTACACGTTTTTTGTATCATTTGTGGGTATAAATTACACCTTTTCTTGTAGAACACAAAATTCTCTACATAGTAGTATATTCCTGTGTAATCGCAAGTGCGCAAAATAGCTGTCAAATTGGCAATATGTCCTTTTGAATTTACACCGCCGTAACTTCCTTCAGATACACTTTGGAAAATTAAAAATTATACCGCAATTTAAAAAATACAATTTCCAGCACGATGATATAATTTATTTTAATGTGTGACAAATAGTTCCTGAGAAATAGGTAGAAAAATGAATTAATTTAGGCGCCCGGTGATCAAGTGTAATTTTGGATGTATTCGACAATTTTGCCAATTTTACACATTTTTTGTATCATTTGTGGGTATAAATTATAACTTTTCTTGTAGAACACAAAATTATCTACACAATAATATAATTTTCATAGCTGTACCATTGCTGGTTTATGAGGAATAGATAGCGGAATATTGACCAAAATATTCACGTTTTTGTGCGATAATTATGCCTTTTTGACTTTGTCATTTACACTTCACACCGCCGTAACTTTTTTTTAATACACTTTGGAAGATTAAAAATTATACCGTGTTGTAGCAAACAAAATTCCCAGCATGATGGTATTATTTATTTAGATGTGTGATAATTAGTTTTTGATAAATAGAGAAAAAAGTATAGAAAATCGGACGCGTGGAGTTTAAATATAATTTTGAATATAGATTGAAATTTTGTCATGTTTACATCTTTTATGTTCTATTTTTGGATATGAATTATAACCTATCTTGTAGAACACAAAATTCTCTACACAGTGGTATAATCTGTTTGGCTGTACCATTTCTGGTTTATGAGGAGTAGATGGCAGAGCATTGACCACAATTTTCGCATTTTTCAGGGTTCATTTTGTCTTTTCACCACTATAACTTTTTTTGATTTCATTTTTGAAATTTAAAATTTAATCTAAAGTGTAGACAAGAAAATTTCCAACGTGATGGTATAAATTGTTAGCGGGTAGGCTGAGTGGTGGCCGAATAATAGCTGATAGAAAATGGACCAAGGAGGGTCGAACACACACACAGACACACACACAGACACACACACACACAGAGGATCTCTTTTATATATATAGACTAGCATTAAAACCCGCCCGTTGTGCGGAAGAATTAATAAAAATATTGCAAATTAAAAATAAATAAGGCAAACTCATAAAAACCTTAATCAATTAAAAAGTCTAAATTTCATTATTTTTAATTTACATTTTGACAAAATATTTTCACTCAGCCCGCCTCATATTTAAACCCGCCCGACGTGAGGAAAAATTCAAAACTCGAACACCATCCGTTCTGGCTCTTGAAGTCAAATCCATTAGTTTTGTATATGAATTCATTCTATACGGTGAAATTGAACGTTTTATTGCTGCCCGCGGGACATTTTTATTTCATAAAAATGAGCCATCGCTTCGTTTGCGTTTGAAGGCCCTGATAATTGAACCAGCGAACCATGAGCCAGCGCAATTATGTCACCTCATATTCAAGCATACATACACAGACAGACAGATAATTTCTTCTTTATGTATATACTAGCATTAAAACCCGCCCGTTGTGCGGAAGAATTAATAAAAATATTGCAAATTAAAAATAAATAAGGCAAACTCATAAAAACCTTAATCAATTAAAAAGTCTAAATTTCATTATTTTTAATTTACATTTTGACAAAATATTTTCACTCAGCCCGCCTCATATTTAAACCCGCCCGACGTGAGGAAAAATTCAAAACTCGAACACCATCCGTTCTGGCTCTTGAAGTCAAATCCATTAGTTTTGTATATGAATTCATTCTATACGGTGAAATTGAACGTTTTATTGCTGCCCGCGGGACATTTTTATTTCATAAAAATGAGCCATCGCTTCGTTTGCGTTTGAAGGCCCTGATAATTGAACCAGCGAACCATGAGCCAGCGCAATTATGTCACCTCATATTCAAGCATACATACACAGACAGACAGATAATTTCTTCTTTATGTATATATATAGCATTAAAACCCGCCAGTTGTGCGGAGCAATTCATAACATGAAATTCATATTCAATTCATAAAAAATATGGAAAAATAAAAAATGAAATAGGGTACACTCATAAAAATATTAATAAATTGAAAATTATAAGTTTAATTATTTTTATTTCGACACAATATTTCCCCTCAGTCCGCCTGAGTCATTTTTAAACCCGCCCGTCGTGCTGAATAATTCAGAACTCGAACACGATCCGTTCTGCATCTTGAAGTCAAATCCATTGGTTTTGTGTATGGATTAATTCTACAGGGTAAATTGAACGTTCTATTGTCTATAGTTGCTGCCCGCGGAACATTTTTATTTATAAAAAAAACCTTTTTTTAAATGAACCATTTGAAAAAATGATCTAAAAACACTTTTTTAAACCCACCCGTCGTGCGGAACAATTCATACAATAAAATTCATATCAAATCCATAAAATATAATGAATACAAATTGAAAACCAAAAAATGTAACCTATAAATATCTTAACCAATAGAAAAGTCTAAATGTGAATATTTTTGTTCTTATTTTAACAAATATTATCCCTCAACCCGCCTGATATATAAATCTGCCCGTCGTGTGGTATAATTCAGAACACAAACACGAAACAAACAATGAATGATGATGAAATCTTTTCATCAGAATGTTTCCAAACTATATTTATTACTTAACATCATTCCCCAATATCATTTCCTTAAGTACTATTTCACTTTTACCGCTATAATATTCATTGTTAAAATTTATATATTTTCCGCTATCATTAAAACCCAATATAACCTGAGTCAAACCTACCCAACCCAACCCAACCATTCAATCTTGACCGCTCTCAGCCTAGTCTGAGGTGATTTAACTTATTAGTTTGTGATCACAAAATATACTGATGCGATCATAATTTGTAATCAGAAGACTGAGATTATCTACCCCAGGGGTCCCAAACACGCGGCCCACCAATACTTTTCTCTCAACCCGCCAATATAGTATCGGGACCAAACTGTAAGGTAGCTAAATTCACATTTGTTGCATAATGCGATATAATTATACACCATTATCATATTATCTCATAATTCCCGGTTAATGCTTCCACTAATGCATCATATTCATACAGTTGTTATTTTTTGGATTACACCGATAATACAGCCCTTGATATTACAGCCGATATTATATTATGCAATCTATATTCTGCTACGTATTATTCCTAATACATATATCATCAGATCGCAAAATATATTCAAAGGTTCACATCATTCTCCAAAATCATTTGCTTAAGAGCTATTCTACTTTTATCGCTAGAATATTTACTGCTAGGAAAATATCACATACCTCGCTATCATTTAAACCCCACTCTTTATAGATACATTTAATTCGCGCGTCGTGCGGAACAGTTCATAAAATATAATTAATATTCAATTCATAAAAAAATTAGTGCAAATTGAAAAAGAAAAACAAACCCACAGGAAAGTTTTAGCTAATATAAAAGTCTAAATGTAAAATTTATTTTTTAATTTAGAAAACATTAAATTTTTAAATTTTAAATTCTTGTTTTATTTATTGACGTTGTTTTTCCCTCAACACTGCTCAAATTCACACCCGTCCTTCGTGTGTAGTAATTCTGAAGTGTAACACTATCAAAACAATGAAACTTTCTGTCATCTCTATAATTCCAGAATAATGCTTCCTCTAAAACAGCATATGCATATAGTTGGTATTGCATGATATTACAACCCGCATCCTTATGCAACTTAAGCGTATGCAACTTGAAATTAAGCCAATTAAATTACACAGTAAAATTCAGTAGTTAAGTCTGTTCCCAGTAGCATTTTACCCGCCCATCGTGCGGAACAATTGATGTGTAAATATTGAGGACAATAAAGACTTTCTATTCAGTATAGTGTAGCATTAATTAATCTGTACGCAATAAGACCACACCATCCATGCTTGGAGCTAATATGATGCATTCTTAATTGTGATTGGGCTTCAGTGAAATTTAATCGGTGTATATTCCTGTGTAATCGCAGGTGTGCATAATAGCTGTCAAATTGGTAATATGTGCTTTTGACTTTACACCGCCGTAACTTCCTTCAGATACACTTTGGAAAATTACAAGTTATACCGTATTGTAGCAAACAAGATTTCTAGCACGATGGTATAATTTATTTTTATGTGTAACAAATAGTTACTGAAAAATAGTAGAAAAATGAATTAATTTTAGTCGCCCGATGTTCAAGTGTTATTTTGGATGTATTTGAGAATTTTGCCAATTTTACACGTTTTTTGTATCATTTGTGGGTATAAATTATAGCTTATCTTGTGGAACACAAAATTATCTACACAGTAGTATATTCCTGTGTAATCGCAAGTGCGTAAATTGTGATTGGACTTCAGTGAAATTTAATCAGTGTATATTCATGTGTAATCGCAAGTACGCATAATAGCTGTCAAATTGGCAACATGACATTTTGACCTTACACCGTCGTAACTTCGTTCAGATACACTTTGGAAAATTAATAATTATACCGTACTGTAGGAAACAAAATTTCTAGCACGATGGTATAATTAATTTTAAGGTGTGACAAACAGTTGCTGAGAAATGGGTATGAAAATGAATAAATTGTAGTCACCCGGTGTTCAAGTGTAATTTTGGATGTATTTGAGAATTTTGCCAATTTTACACGTTTTTTGTATCATTTGTGGGTATAAATTACACCTTTTCTTGTAGAACACAAAATTCTCTACACAGTAGTATATTCCTGTGTAATCGCAAGTGCGAAAAATAGCTGTCAAATTGGCAATATGTCCTTTTGACTTTACACCGCCGTAACTTCCTTCAGATACACTTTGGAAAATTAAAAATTATACGCATTTTAAAAAATACAATTTCCAGCACGATGATATAATTTATTTTAATGTGTGACAAATAGTTCCTGAGAAATAGGTAGAAAAATGAATTAATTTAGGCGCCCGGTGTTCAAGTGTAATTTTGGATGTATTTGAGAATTTTGCCAATTTTACACGTTTTTTGTATCATTTGTGGGTATAAATTACACCTTTTCTTGTAGAACACAAAATTCTCTACACAGTAGTATATTCCTGTGTAATCGCAAGTGCGAAAAATAGCTGTCAAATTGGCAATATGTCCTTTTGACTTTACACCGCCGTCACTTCCTTCAGATACACTTTGGAAAATTAAAAATTATACCGCATTTTAAAAAATACAATTTCCAGCACGATGATATAATTTATTTTAATGTGTGACAAATAGTTCCTGAGAAATAGGTAGAAAAATGAATTAATTTAGGCGCCCGGTGATCAATTTTAATTTTGGATGTATTTGACAATTTTGCCAATTTTACACATTTTTTGTATCATTTGTGGGTATAAATTATAACTTTTCTTGTAGAACACAAAATTATCTACACAATAGTATAATTTTTATAGCTGTACCATTGCTGGTTTATGAGGAATAGATAGGGGAATATTTACCAAAACATTCACGGTTTCCAGTGCTAATTTTGCATTTTTGACTTTGTCATTTTGACTTCACACCGCCGTAACTTTTTTTCATTACACTTTGGAAAATAAAAAATTATACCGTGTTGTAGCAAACAAAATTCCCAGCATGATGGTATTATTTATTTAGTTGTGTGATAATTAGTTTTTGATACATAGAGAAAAAAGTATAGAAAATCGGACGCGTGGAGTAAAAATATAATTTTGAATATAGATTGAAATTTTGTCATGTTTACATCTTTTATGTTCTATTTTTGGATATGAATTATAACCTATCTTGTAGAACAGAAAATTTTCTACACAGTGGTATAATCTGTTTGGCTGTACCATTTCTGGTTTATGAGGAGTAGATGGCAGAGCATTGACCACAATTTTCGCATTTTTCAGGGTTCATTTTGTCTTTTCACCGATATAACTTTTTTTGATTTCATTTTTGAAATTTAAAATTTAATCTAAAGTGTAGACAAGAAAATTTCCAACGTGATGGTATAAATTGTTAGCGGGTAGGCTGAGTGGTGGCCGAATAATAGCTGATAGAAAATGGACCAAGGAGGGTCGAACACACACACACACACACACACACACACACAGACACACACACAGAGGATCTCTTTTATATATATAGATATAGCATTAAAACCCGCCAGTTGTGCGGAGCAATTCATAACATGAAATTCATATTCAATTCATAAAAAATATGGAAAAATAAAAAATGAAATAGGGTACACTCATAAAAATATTAATAAATTGAAAATTATAAGTTTAATTATTTTTATTTCGACACAATATTTCCCCTCAGTCCGCCTGAGTCATTTTTAAACCCGCCCGTCGTGCTGAATAATTCAGAACTCGAACACGATCCGTTCTGCATCTTGAAGTCAAATCCATTGGTTTTGTGTATGGATTAATTCTACAGGGTAAATTGAACGTTCTATTGTCTATAGTTGCTGCCCGCGGAACATTTTTATTTATAAAAAAAACCTTTTTTTAAATGAACCATTTAAAAAAATGATCTAAAAACACTTTTTTAAACCCACCCGTCGTGCGGAACAATTCATACAATAAAATTCATATCAAATCCATAAAATATAATGAATACAAATTGAAAACCAAAAAATGTAACCTATAAATATCTTAACCAATAGAAAAGTCTAAATGTGAATATTTTTGTTCTTATTTTAACAAATATTATCCCTCAACCCGCCTGATATATAAATCTGCCCGTCGTGTGGTATAATTCAGAACACAAACACGAAACAAACAATGAATGATGATGAAATCTTTTCATCAGAATGTTTCCAAACTATATTTATTACTTAACATCATTCCCCAATATCATTTCCTTAAGTACTATTTCACTTTTACCGCTATAATATTCATTGTTAAAATTTATATATTTTCCGCTATCATTAAAACCCAATATAACCTGAGTCAAACCTACCCAACCCAACCCAACCATTCAATCTTGACCGCTCTCAGCCTAGTCTGAGGTGATTTAACTTATTAGTTTGTGATCACAAAATATACTGATGCGATCATAATTTGTAATCAGAAGACTGAGATTATCTACCCCAGGGGTCCCAAACACGCGGCCCACCAATACTTTTCTCTCAACCCGCCAATATAGTATCGGGACCAAACTGTAAGGTAGCTAAATTCACATTTGTTGCATAATGCGATATAATTATACACCATTATCATATTATCTCATAATTCCCGGTTAATGCTTCCACTAATGCATCATATTCATACAGTTGTTATTTTTTGGATTACACCGATAATACAGCCCTTGATATTACAGCCGATATTATATTATGCAATCTATATTCTGCTACGTATTATTCCTAATACATATATCATCAGATCGCAAAATATATTCAAAGGTTCACATCATTCTCCAAAATCATTTGCTTAAGAGCTATTCTACTTTTATCGCTAGAATATTTACTGCTAGGAAAATATCACATACCTCGCTATCATTTAAACCCCACTCTTTATAGATACATTTAATTCGCGCGTCGTGCGGAACAGTTCATAAAATATAATTAATATTCAATTCATAAAAAAATTAGTGCAAATTGAAAAAGAAAAACAAACCCACAGGAAAGTTTTAGCTAATATAAAAGTCTAAATGTAAAATTTATTTTTTAATTTAGAAAACATTAAATTTTTAAATTTTAAATTCTTGTTTTATTTATTGACGTTGTTTTTCCCTCAACACTGCTCAAATTCACACCCGTCCTTCGTGTGTAGTAATTCTGAAGTGTAACACTATCAAAACAATGAAACTTTCTGTCATCTCTATAATTCCAGAATAATGCTTCCTCTAAAACAGCATATGCATATAGTTGGTATTGCATGATATTACAACCCGCATCCTTATGCAACTTAAGCGTATGCAACTTGAAATTAAGCCAATTAAATTACACAGTAAAATTCAGTAGTTAAGTCTGTTCCCAGTAGCATTTTACCCGCCCATCGTGCGGAACAATTGATGTGTAAATATTGAGGACAATAAAGACTTTCTATTCAGTATAGTGTAGCATTAATTAATCTGTACGCAATAAGACCACACCATCCATGCTTGGAGCTAATATGATGCATTCTTAATTGTGATTGGGCTTCAGTGAAATTTAATCGGTGTATATTCCTGTGTAATCGCAGGTGTGCATAATAGCTGTCAAATTGGTAATATGTGCTTTTGACTTTACACCGCCGTAACTTCCTTCAGATACACTTTGGAAAATTACAAGTTATACCGTATTGTAGCAAACAAGATTTCTAGCACGATGGTATAATTTATTTTTATGTGTAACAAATAGTTACTGAAAAATAGTAGAAAAATGAATTAATTTTAGTCGCCCGATGTTCAAGTGTTATTTTGGATGTATTTGAGAATTTTGCCAATTTTACACGTTTTTTGTATCATTTGTGGGTATAAATTATAGCTTATCTTGTGGAACACAAAATTATCTACACAGTAGTATATTCCTGTGTAATCGCAAGTGCGTAAATTGTGATTGGACTTCAGTGAAATTTAATCAGTGTATATTCATGTGTAATCGCAAGTACGCATAATAGCTGTCAAATTGGCAACATGACATTTTGACCTTACACCGTCGTAACTTCGTTCAGATACACTTTGGAAAATTAATAATTATACCGTACTGTAGGAAACAAAATTTCTAGCACGATGGTATAATTAATTTTAAGGTGTGACAAACAGTTGCTGAGAAATGGGTATGAAAATGAATAAATTGTAGTCACCCGGTGTTCAAGTGTAATTTTGGATGTATTTGAGAATTTTGCCAATTTTACACGTTTTTTGTATCATTTGTGGGTATAAATTACACCTTTTCTTGTAGAACACAAAATTCTCTACACAGTAGTATATTCCTGTGTAATCGCAAGTGCGAAAAATAGCTGTCAAATTGGCAATATGTCCTTTTGACTTTACACCGCCGTAACTTCCTTCAGATACACTTTGGAAAATTAAAAATTATACGCATTTTAAAAAATACAATTTCCAGCACGATGATATAATTTATTTTAATGTGTGACAAATAGTTCCTGAGAAATAGGTAGAAAAATGAATTAATTTAGGCGCCCGGTGATCAAGTGTAATTTTGGATGTATTTGAGAATTTTGCCAATTTTACACGTTTTTTGTATCATTTGTGGGTATAAATTACACCTTTTCTTGTAGAACACAAAATTCTCTACACAGTAGTATATTCCTGTGTAATCGCAAGTGCGAAAAATAGCTGTCAAATTGGCAATATGTCCTTTTGACTTTACACCGCCGTCACTTCCTTCAGATACACTTTGGAAAATTAAAAATTATACCGCATTTTAAAAAATACAATTTCCAGCACGATGATATAATTTATTTTAATGTGTGACAAATAGTTCCTGAGAAATAGGTAGAAAAATGAATTAATTTAGGCGCCCGGTGATCAATTTTAATTTTGGATGTATTTGACAATTTTGCCAATTTTACACATTTTTTGTATCATTTGTGGGTATAAATTATAACTTTTCTTGTAGAACACAAAATTATCTACACAATAGTATAATTTTTATAGCTGTACCATTGCTGGTTTATGAGGAATAGATAGGGGAATATTTACCAAAACATTCACGGTTTCCAGTGCTAATTTTGCATTTTTGACTTTGTCATTTTGACTTCACACCGCCGTAACTTTTTTTCATTACACTTTGGAAAATAAAAAATTATACCGTGTTGTAGCAAACAAAATTCCCAGCATGATGGTATTATTTATTTAGTTGTGTGATAATTAGTTTTTGATACATAGAGAAAAAAGTATAGAAAATCGGACGCGTGGAGTAAAAATATAATTTTGAATATAGATTGAAATTTTGTCATGTTTACATCTTTTATGTTCTATTTTTGGATATGAATTATAACCTATCTTGTAGAACAGAAAATTTTCTACACAGTGGTATAATCTGTTTGGCTGTACCATTTCTGGTTTATGAGGAGTAGATGGCAGAGCATTGACCACAATTTTCGCATTTTTCAGGGTTCATTTTGTCTTTTCACCGATATAACTTTTTTTGATTTCATTTTTGAAATTTAAAATTTAATCTAAAGTGTAGACAAGAAAATTTCCAACGTGATGGTATAAATTGTTAGCGGGTAGGCTGAGTGGTGGCCGAATAATAGCTGATAGAAAATGGACCAAGGAGGGTCGAACACACACACACACACACACACACACACACAGACACACACACAGAGGATCTCTTTTATATATATAGATATAGCATTAAAACCCGCCAGTTGTGCGGAGCAATTCATAACATGAAATTCATATTCAATTCATAAAAAATATGGAAAAATAAAAAATGAAATAGGGTACACTCATAAAAATATTAATAAATTGAAAATTATAAGTTTAATTATTTTTATTTCGACACAATATTTCCCCTCAGTCCGCCTGAGTCATTTTTAAACCCGCCCGTCGTGCTGAATAATTCAGAACTCGAACACGATCCGTTCTGCATCTTGAAGTCAAATCCATTGGTTTTGTGTATGGATTAATTCTACAGGGTAAATTGAACGTTCTATTGTCTATAGTTGCTGCCCGCGGAACATTTTTATTTATAAAAAAAACCTTTTTTTAAATGAACCATTTAAAAAAATGATCTAAAAACACTTTTTTAAACCCACCCGCCGTGCGGAACAATTCATACAATAAAATTCATATCAAATCCATAAATATAATGAATACAAATTGAAAACCAAAAAATGTAACCTATAAATATCTTAACCAATAGAAAAGTCTAAATGTGAATATTTTTGTTCTTATTTTAACAAATATTATCCCTCAACCCGCCTGATATATAAATCTGCCCGTCGTGTGGTATAATTCAGAACACAAACACGAAACAAACAATGAATGATGATGAAATCTTTTCATCAGAATGTTTCCAAACTATATTTATTACTTAACATCATTCCCCAATATCATTTCCTTAAGTACTATTTCACTTTTACCGCTATAATATTCATTGTTAAAATTTATATATTTTCCGCTATCATTAAAACCCAATATAACCTGAGTCAAACCTACCCAACCCAACCCAACCATTCAATCTTGACCGCTCTCAGCCTAGTCTGAGGTGATTTAACTTATTAGTTTGTGATCACAAAATATACTGATGCGATCATAATTTGTAATCAGAAGACTGAGATTATCTACCCCAGGGGTCCCAAACACGCGGCCCACCAATACTTTTCTCTCAACCCGCCAATATAGTATCGGGACCAAACTGTAAGGTAGCTAAATTCACATTTGTTGCATAATGCGATATAATTATACACCATTATCATATTATCTCATAATTCCCGGTTAATGCTTCCACTAATGCATCATATTCATACAGTTGTTATTTTTTGGATTACACCGATAATACAGCCCTTGATATTACAGCCGATATTATATTATGCAATCTATATTCTGCTACGTATTATTCCTAATACATATATCATCAGATCGCAAAATATATTCAAAGGTTCACATCATTCTCCAAAATCATTTGCTTAAGAGCTATTCTACTTTTATCGCTAGAATATTTACTGCTAGGAAAATATCACATACCTCGCTATCATTTAAACCCCACTCTTTATAGATACATTTAATTCGCGCGTCGTGCGGAACAGTTCATAAAATATAATTAATATTCAATTCATAAAAAAATTAGTGCAAATTGAAAAAGAAAAACAAACCCACAGGAAAGTTTTAGCTAATATAAAAGTCTAAATGTAAAATTTATTTTTTAATTTAGAAAACATTAAATTTTTAAATTTTAAATTCTTGTTTTATTTATTGACGTTGTTTTTCCCTCAACACTGCTCAAATTCACACCCGTCCTTCGTGTGTAGTAATTCTGAAGTGTAACACTATCAAAACAATGAAACTTTCTGTCATCTCTATAATTCCAGAATAATGCTTCCTCTAAAACAGCATATGCATATAGTTGGTATTGCATGATATTACAACCCGCATCCTTATGCAACTTAAGCGTATGCAACTTGAAATTAAGCCAATTAAATTACACAGTAAAATTCAGTAGTTAAGTCTGTTCCCAGTAGCATTTTACCCGCCCATCGTGCGGAACAATTGATGTGTAAATATTGAGGACAATAAAGACTTTCTATTCAGTATAGTGTAGCATTAATTAATCTGTACGCAATAAGACCACACCATCCATGCTTGGAGCTAATATGATGCATTCTTAATTGTGATTGGGCTTCAGTGAAATTTAATCGGTGTATATTCCTGTGTAATCGCAGGTGTGCATAATAGCTGTCAAATTGGTAATATGTGCTTTTGACTTTACACCGCCGTAACTTCCTTCAGATACACTTTGGAAAATTACAAGTTATACCGTATTGTAGCAAACAAGATTTCTAGCACGATGGTATAATTTATTTTTATGTGTAACAAATAGTTACTGAAAAATAGTAGAAAAATGAATTAATTTTAGTCGCCCGATGTTCAAGTGTTATTTTGGATGTATTTGAGAATTTTGCCAATTTTACACGTTTTTTGTATCATTTGTGGGTATAAATTATAGCTTATCTTGTGGAACACAAAATTATCTACACAGTAGTATATTCCTGTGTAATCGCAAGTGCGTAAATTGTGATTGGACTTCAGTGAAATTTAATCAGTGTATATTCATGTGTAATCGCAAGTACGCATAATAGCTGTCAAATTGGCAACATGACATTTTGACCTTACACCGTCGTAACTTCGTTCAGATACACTTTGGAAAATTAATAATTATACCGTACTGTAGGAAACAAAATTTCTAGCACGATGGTATAATTAATTTTAAGGTGTGACAAACAGTTGCTGAGAAATGGGTATGAAAAT
This sequence comes from Sacculina carcini, assembly GCA_916048095.2. Lineage (NCBI taxonomy): Eukaryota > Metazoa > Arthropoda > Thecostraca > Sacculinidae > Sacculina > Sacculina carcini. Next base: position 5,200,404 of record OU696576.1, read on the forward strand.
GAATAAATTGTAGTCACCCGGTGTTCAAGTGTAATTTTGGATGTATTTGAGAATTTTGCCAATTTTACACGTTTTTTGTATCATTTGTGGGTATAAATTACACCTTTTCTTGTAGAACACAAAATTCTCTACACAGTAGTATATTCCTGTGTAATCGCAAGTGCGAAAAATAGCTGTCAAATTGGCAATATGTCCTTTTGACTTTACACCGCCGTAACTTCCTTCAGATACACTTTGGAAAATTAAAAATTATACGCATTTTAAAAAATACAATTTCCAGCACGATGATATAATTTATTTTAATGTGTGACAAATAGTTCCTGAGAAATAGGTAGAAAAATGAATTAATTTAGGCGCCCGGTGATCAAGTGTAATTTTGGATGTATTTGAGAATTTTGCCAATTTTACACGTTTTTTGTATCATTTGTGGGTATAAATTACACCTTTTCTTGTAGAACACAAAATTCTCTACACAGTAGTATATTCCTGTGTAATCGCAAGTGCGAAAAATAGCTGTCAAATTGGCAATATGTCCTTTTGACTTTACACCGCCGTCACTTCCTTCAGATACACTTTGGAAAATTAAGAATTATACCGCATTTTAAAAAATACAATTTCCAGCACGATGATATAATTTATTTTAATGTGTGACAAATAGTTCCTGAGAAATAGGTAGAAAAATGAATTAATTTAGGCGCCCGGTGATCAATTTTAATTTTGGATGTATTTGACAATTTTGCCAATTTTACACATTTTTTGTATCATTTGTGGGTATAAATTATAACTTTTCTTGTAGAACACAAAATTATCTACACAATAGTATAATTTTTATAGCTGTACCATTGCTGGTTTATGAGGAATAGATAGGGGAATATTTACCAAAACATTCACGGTTTCCAGTGCTAATTTTGCATTTTTGACTTTGTCATTTTGACTTCACACCGCCGTAACTTTTTTTTCATTACACTTTGGAAAATAAAAAATTATACCGTGTTGTAGCAAACAAAATTCCCAGCATGATGGTATTATTTATTTAGTTGTGTGATAATTAGTTTTTGATACATAGAGAAAAAAGTATAGAAAATCGGACGCGTGGAGTAAAAATATAATTTTGAATATAGATTGAAATTTTGTCATGTTTACATCTTTTATGTTCTATTTTTGGATATGAATTATAACCTATCTTGTAGAACAGAAAATTTTCTACACAGTGGTATAATCTGTTTGGCTGTACCATTTCTGGTTTATGAGGAGTAGATGGCAGAGCATTGACCACAATTTTCGCATTTTTCAGGGTTCATTTTGTCTTTTCACCGATATAACTTTTTTTGATTTCATTTTTGAAATTTAAAATTTAATCTAAAGTGTAGACAAGAAAATTTCCAACGTGATGGTATAAATTGTTAGCGGGTAGGCTGAGTGGTGGCCGAATAATAGCTGATAGAAAATGGACCAAGGAGGGTCGAACACACACACACACACACACACACACACACAGACACACACACAGAGGATCTCTTTTATATATATAGATATATATATATATATCATTATATATATACATATATATAATGATTGAAAATAACAGACAACAAACAAATTAGTGAATTAAAAATATTTAGATTTCAAAGTGTTTATGTTTGTGCACTTTTCATATCATCCTTCATTTATTTCATATCAATTGTAAAAATTGAAGTGTTTATCTTATTATCGCGTCCCTTTTATAGTATTGGCCACATTTCGATTAAGTTATGACAAATTATTATTGCAATGGCGTAGTCAGAGGGGGTCTAAGTGAGATATGCCATCATCAATCAAGCAAGCTCATATGGAGTCATATAGTCATTTAGTTCACATAGCCAATAATATTTCTATATAATCCAGCTTTTGCCACAGAACGACTTCTGTCTGCGCTCACATAGCAATGCTCACGTTGCATTATCAACATTCAAAACAAGGCATAAAGTATACTATAAAGTATACTAAAAGTATGAATATATACTAAGAAGTAGCCGAAAAGATGATAAATACAACTTACCGAATTTTGTCCACTTCAATTGCACGCAGACGAATACTGATTTAGCACTGTGCTTCTACACAGACGCTATGAGTAATTGACTGTGCTGGTGTGTGTGTGTGTATATATGTGTGTGTGTGGTGCAAGTATTCACAACTAGACCAGACTGATAGGCAAATGATATTGTCTGTCGTTCATTTGAGCTCGGTCAGACACACACACACACACACACACATGCTACATACACACACGTGTGCTGTTGCAGCAAAGGAGCAGAGACAAGCGAAATGGAATCAGTGTGCAGTCATTATGATATGCGTCCTATGAAATTGTCTCTGATACTGTGTGTACGTGTGTTTGTGTGTTGTGAAGACTTTTCATGTGGCCATTTCTGCTGTAGTTTCCGCTGTCTGACACGCACGCTGCATAAATCATTTTGCTCTTTTTGGCACCATCACTCTTGATGAATTGTGTGTGTGTGTGTGTGTCTGTATGTGTGCGTGGGTGTGGGTGGGTAGGTTTGTGGGTGTATGTGTGGGTGGGTGTGGGTGGGTAGGTTTGTGGGTGTATGTGTGGGTGGGTGTAGGTGGGTAGGTGTATGGGTGTGTGTGGGTGGATGTGGGTGGGTAGGTGTGTGGGTGTGTGTGGGTGTGCGTGGGTGGGTGTGGGTGGGTAGGTGTGTGGGTGTGTGTGGGTGGATGTGGGTGGGTAGGTGTGTGGATAGGTGTGTGGGTGTATGTGTGGGTGGATTTGGGTGGCAGGTGGGTGGGTGTGTGTGGGTGGGTGGGTGTGTGTGGGTGGGTGGGTGTGTGTGGGTAGGTGTGTATGTGTGTGTGTTGGTGGGTAGGTGTGTGAGTGGGTGTGTGTGTGTGTGTATGTGTGTGTGTGTGTGTGTGGGTGGGTAGGTGTGTGTGTGTGTGTGTGTGGATGGGTGGGTAGGTGTGTGTGTGTGGGTGGGTAGGTGTGTGTGTGTGTGTGTGGATGGGTGGGTAGCTGTATGGGTGGGTGGGTAGGTGTGTGGGTGGGTGGGTAGGTGTGTGGGTGTGGGTGGGTGTGTGGGTGGTTGGGTGTGTGTAGCTGTGTCTTCCTTCAATATTGCATGATTTTCTGTTGTATCTCGATTGTGTTTAATTTATGGATACACAATCGCGTGTTAAATCCCAATATTTTTTTTAATCAACTTCACTCGAATATATTTTCAAGCGCTGACTTCTGATTCACTCCATATTTTAGCCAAACATGTGCTCTTCTAATAGGCAATACTCACTGTTGGATTAAATGCCTGAATTATACACAGCCAATTACAATGACAAGAACCGCCGTTCAGTGGGTGGACCATTAAATCTGCCCATGATTAGGACTGTTCTAGATCGCTAATTTTCAATATGAACACGATATTTCCATATTCAATTCCGCTGTGTCAGATACAAAGAAAATATAGACCCTGATATTGACGGCTTAGACCGATGACACTGATAAGGAATATGGTATAAGCGCTTTATTACCACTATACAAATACTTCAAATTGTTCTCAATAATGCACATATATTTCGCAAGTTAAAACACACACACACACACACGCATGCCGTGATGCACACTGAAACACCTCCACAAGACGGAAGTATGCCAGCAGCACGCTCGTGTGCGTGTGTGAATCATAATTGCATTTACAATAAACAAGCCAACAGAGCAACAAATTAACGCATGACATAGTTGGAGCAGAGTGATGCAACCTATCTGCAAATATTGAAACCTGCAGTGTTGCTAGCGGACACGTTAGCGGGCGAAATGAAGACAACGTGTTGAAAAAACCACGATCGGTAGATTTGAAAGCTGAACAATTATCGACACACTTACAAGCACCACACACACACACACGCAGACACATTCTGCCAGAAGAAGGCGTATTCAGAACTCGGGCTCATAGGTGTCGCGGGCTTTACCCTCGCCGCGCACGTCATACAGCCACGGATATTGTCTCGGACACGGCTTGCACGTACCCATATATCTGGCGAGCGAACACAATGAACAAGCGAAAATTGACACAAAATCAACGAAGCCAGCAGCAGATGCTGGAAAATGATTCGGCTGTGGGTGAGGCCGTGCTGGATCAAAAGCCACAAACTAAAAACCGCTGACGGTCGGACGGTAAAAGTGAGAAAAACTAAACATTTCAATTTTATCGCTCCAATCAAATCAAATTGACCACCCCTCGAACCCCTATCCGGGGGGTCGAGTGTTGAAGATCCTCGTTGCCACACACAAGACATTATATTTTGACATAAAGTGGTGTATGAAAGTCCCCAGCTAAATAGAAAGCAAAGGTCTGCTCGTAACTGCATTTGCATTTATTTTCTCAAAGTCGGACCTCTATTGTAATGATACTTTAATTATCATGGGACCCCCAGTGTAGCCTTCGGAAGGGTCATAAGATTTCGCATCGGCTTTGGTCCCAATTGATAAGTATATGGATAATTTTGATCGAGTACTACCGATATATTATTGTTGGAGTTTGTTAATTAATATTATAATCATGGTTATTGCAAGTTGGCAATACAAGGCAAGCACTATACATATATACGGCACACTGCCACACACACGTCCACACATATACACATAATGACACTCATACACAAACACAAACACTCACACACACACACACACGCACACACACACACACACACACAAACACACACACATACAAACAACAGCGCCCGTGCACGGCAAATACTTGAGTGAATCAGTAAAAAATTATTCGCAGATAATTATTAGCTGGTTACCAGGGCTATCAAAAAAGTAACCTAAAAATTAGAAAAAATTACCATATGAGAAAAATAGATTCAATTTAATGAATTTTTGAGAAAATTTAACCTAAAAAATTACCTAAGTTAACGTATGCTGTCTCTAAAAACCCAATTTTTTGCAGTTCTGCAAGAAGGAGATGCCCTGCAGTCCCTACTACCCTGTTTTCCACATTTCCGCATTAGTGTCATTTTACAACAAAACACCAAAAAGTGGCCTAACATCGAAAAAGGTTGCATAACCATCAAAAATTGATAAGTTGAGAGTTAATACAAAGGTTAAAAACACTCGTTGCTAATGTAATTATTTCTTATTGTAATGAACACAAAACTGATATTTATATTGTTTCAATGAAGGTTTTGTGAGGCATTCCTACCAATTAAGCACGTGTTACAGCGGGTATTTCCTTGTGCCAGTATATATGACTGTGTGAGCGTAAAACTGCATATGTGAATGCCCCCCGTCCTCATGTAAGCAGCCTGTCCTCAGACAGTCTTCTAATAAAGTGGCACTGTTTCGTCGTCTGAGCTCCAGCGAGGGAAAGTGGCACTATTTCACGATATGAAAATGACGGTGTATTTACTGTCCAATTTAATGGGTATTGACAAGTGATATTGTGTAATATCAGTTATAGAGAGCTCAAACGCCGTACTATCCCATGCTCCAAACATCGTGGTACTCTAGTTCGTGCGTTTCCAAAAATGGAAGCACAATAGCATAATATCCTAAAACATGTAAGAATCATCAGTTGCACACATAGTAAATTGAAGAACAGGTGCTAAATTTTCAATGCCAAATTTTTTAGATTTATTAATCTTCACACCTGATTTTCCACATGATTTCCAATGTTATCCTAATTTATACCGTTTTTGTACATTTTATCTTCAAAAAGCTACCAATCCCGTGATTAAATGACCTAATAACATGAAAAATAATAAATAGTAACCTAATGACTAGAGATGTCAAAAACAAATCTAAAAATCACAAAATGTAACTATTTTTTCGAGAAAAAGTATCCTAAAATAACCTGTGAGAACCTAAAAAAGTGACCTAATAACCTATAAAAAGTCACCTGAAATAACCTAACCTGCGTAAAAATAGCATCCTTCAAAAAAGTACATTTCTTTTTGCAGTTCTGAAGGAAGAAAATACACCAATCCCAGTTTTCTATCCTCTCCGATTTGGTTCTTTTTTCCACCCTCTCCGATCTGGTACCATTTTTACAACAACCCATTTTTACAACATAATTTAGCTAACATCGCAAAAATGAGCATAACCATAAAAATGTAAATTAAAAGTGGAAAGATAATGCAAGGGTGAAATACATCACTTGCTAATGTAAATATTTTAGTAATGGTCGCAATAATTTTCTTTATTTATTGTTTCGATGAAACTTTTTTGAGGCGCACCTATCAAATAAGCACGTGTTACAGCTTGTATATTTGTGTGAGCGTAAACACTACATGTGTGAATGCCCCCATATGCAAGCACACGGTGCTCACAGTTAATAATAAGGTGGCACTATTTCGTCGCTTGAGCTCAAACATGGGAAAATGGTATCTCACGCCCTAAAACTCACGTGCGACTTCCTGTCCAAGTAAATGCGTACTGTCAAATGCTACAGTGCAGTATCTGGTATAGGGAGCTCACACATCCCACGCTCCAAACATCTCACGACACCCTCCGGTTCCTGCACATTTCCTAAAATGAAATGACACTATCCTGCGTAACGAAAAATGTAAAACTATCGAGTAGCACAGATATTAACGTGAAGATTTCTTATATCCTAACAGCAGGAATATTTACATTTCTTGGTCTTCAGATCGGATATTCATCTCTTTTCCTATTTATCCTCATTTACACCGTTTTTGTGCCTCTTATCTGCAAAAAGTCACCAAACTTCGTGGTAAAGTAACCTAATAACAATATATATAGCAAAAGGTAAACTGTCGATAAAAAAGTGACCTACAATAAAAAAAGTAGCCTAACGATTAAAAAGTAACTTCTGGTAACCTAATAACTGCTTTAATAATTATCGTACACAACTTTTTTATAAAGTTTTAGGTAGCTTATGAAAAAGTGACGTTTAGGTGAAAAAGAAACTTTATTAACTTTTGGCAGCCCTACTGATTACTGATTAGTCCAATTTCAGTCAAACAGTATTCCTGCGACTTGAGCTTGCGCAACACGCCACAGGTTGGGCATGTGTGAGTGTTTCACAACCGAGGTGTAGCCAGGTGTGAGATTACAGGGCATATAATGATAGACCAATATAGGATATATAAATTCCATGACAGTCCATATAGCTAAGTTTCAATACGATCCAGTCATTGCTTCCCTACACCCCTGATTAAAACTTTGTGGCTACGCCCATAGTCGCGGTGTCTACCTGGTGCCTGGTATCCAGGCCCTGTCGCCGTTCTTGGGCGGCTTGAAAGCCAGCCGGCAAGTGTTGGGCAGGTTGCAGGCGGGCGGCGGCGTGTTCTGTCGCTTGCGACAGTCCCAGTCGTCGAGCGAGCCGATCTGCGACAACGGCACCGGGTCAGTCATCCACAGCAGCGCCTGCGTCATCGTCACGAACCACACGTCGTCTCTGAAACCAGCACACACGTGCACACACTCACATGAGCTCGGATTGAGTACATATATATATATATATATATATATATATATATATATATATATATTAATTATTAATAATAATAGAGAATAATTAACAATAAATATAAATAAATATAACAAATATCAACAATTATGAATATACAGGAAATAAACAACAATAAATAGTAACAGATATGAAATTAATAACAACAAATATGAATAAGAGTATGAACAACAAATATGAACAACAACAAAAATAAATAAAAATAAATATGAAAAAATAGGTGAATAAATAACTACAATAAGGTAACACAATTTTCTGCTCTATCTAATGTCATTACACTTCTTATTCCAATTTTCATACATATGGTTAATTCATCTTTTCCACGCTTCATTCTTAACTTGTAAACATGCCAATATATTACCCATTCTCAAAAAATCCAATCTTGATCCCACTCTTCCGGGCAACTATCGTTCGATTTCTATTCTATTTCTGTCCTTCAAGCTTCTAGAATATGTCATCCTTGTTCAGTAACGGCCTATCATCTTCCTGTTCTCGATCCTTGCCAATGTGGTTTTGTATCCCAGCACTCTACCTAAACACTTCTTTTCTGCCTCGCCAATTATCTGTTCTCCAATTTTAAATTTGGTAATTCCGTGTTTCTGATTTCCTTATATTTTTCTGCTGCCTTCGATCTAGTCAACCACGAAATCTTATGCTGTGATCTTGCTCATCTATGTCTCACATTTACTGCACTTTCTCGCCTTACCTCTTATCTAAGCGATCGTTCATATGATGTTCGCAGTAATGCAAATTTATCGTGCGATTTCTATCTCACGTCTGGGATTCCACAAGGCTCACTTCATGGTCCTATACTTTTCAACTTATACACTTCATCCCATTGTCTTGTTCTCCGCAGCTATCCAGTTTCATTTCACGTATACGCTGATGACATACAATTTTATTTTACTCTTTCTCCTCATTCATCAAATTGGCTCAAGCATATTTCCTCTTGGGCTGCATCACGTAAACTAGTTCTCAACCCCGACAAAGCAGAATATCTTGTCTTTCACCCTCCTCTAATTTCTCCTCACTCTATAAACCTTCTGCTAGCCAATCAAATACGCAATTTGGATGTCTTGTTCGATCCTAATCTTTCCTTTGTAACATGTTGATCATACGACCATGTATTGCACACTGTCCTGCGCCACACTCCCGAGCCCCCGCGTGCGCACCGTCAAGCCACTCCCACGACAGTGGCGTGACGCGTGACGTCACGCACTGTTCATAACACACACGCACGTATATCTACATACATATGTGACATCCTTCTCAATTCATTTTTCTCAGCTTACCGTGCTGTTTGTTACTTCAACAATTTTACCCTATTCGTTCGTCGATTGATGTCTCATACGCTAGTCTTCTTGTCCGCTATATCTCTTCTAAGATTGACTATTGTAACTCGCTTTTATTCCATTTTCCCTTGCAATCTATCCGCCAACTCCAAGCAGGGATCAACCTTGCTTATCGCCTTGTACTGAGGCTTCATCCACGAACTCCCACTTCTGTACATATCTGTCAGCTCGGTTGGTTACCTGCTCTTTCCCCTATCCGCTATGAGGTGTGTTGTCTGGTCTTCAAACTTATCCACTCTCCCTCATGTCCTTCATATCTTCGTTCCCGATTGTGAATACTTGTACTTCCTCTTCGCAATGCTCTGCCATTGGTCTGTCCTCTTGATCTTAATCAATCTTCTTGGTCATCTAAATCCTTTTATTTCTCTGTTCCTCGTAACTACAACTCGCTTCCGTCTTCCCTTCATCATAAGTCTTCATTCAGATCCTTTTCTGCTGATCTTCCTGAATATCTGCTCACTCGTACTCCTCACCAAATGTAGCATATATATGTGTATATATATATATGTGTATGTATATATATATATATATGTGTGTGTGTGTGTGTGTGTTGTTTGTGTTGTTCGTGATGTGTTGTACCCGTGTTGTTTTTTATTGCTATTTGTCTTTTTTCATCACTGTGAATCGTCTGTTTTCATTGCTGTGTTCCGTTTTTTATCATCTATCTATCTTTATCTTTTTTATCGTCTACGTATCTCTTACATTCTTCATTGTCTGGTCAGGATTCTCCCTGCTACTGATAACCGTGTAATTCCAGTACAAACAGATTCATGGTCGAGTCGTGGGCGACTAAACCGACACCCCCACTGTTCTGCAGTGAGGAGGGTGGCTAGACACCCCACAGGAATAAAAAACAAAACCTGTTTCAAGGGCGGATGAGCTATCTAACAACCATCGGCCATCTAGAAAGCTCCCATTTTGCAAACATATTTTCATTTTCCTATTTGTACCTACTCCCTGTTCGCTACGATGCTTCTCACAGTTGTGTTCATTTCTCGCGCCTGTGTATAAATATGTGCGACATAATAAATATATGTTTTTGTTGTTATCGTTGTCAATTTCGCTCTATCAATAGCATTTCATTCACTTTGGTCTTGTATTTGTTCAGATTGTTCTGCAAGAAAAAAATCTTCCCTCAATGCGTTCCAATCTCACACAATGGCCGGAAGAAAGCAACGTTGGAATTGTTTTATACGGCAACGGATTGGAGACATACACTGGAAATGTTGTCTGAATGTAAATTGTGTGCTTCCTGCTGCCACGAAACGAATCACCAATTCTTGCCAAATTCCTGATTTCGTGGCGATTTCGTGGCAGCAAAAACCCAAGTCACAACAGAGGAATTTGCAATTTCTAGCAACTCTGTTTATAAGATTGAGGTGAAAATCTGCAGCAGACGAATACACGGATAATAATAATACACTAATAATAATAATACAAAGCAAAGCAAAGTCAATAATACATATGCACAATACTCCAAAATTGGCAGGATGAAACAACGAAAACAACTTTTGGAGATTGTAATGCTAACGAGAATCCGATACGTCTACGTATAATCCCCAGTTTCCGAGATGCCGCACAAATGTGCGGCTTCTCGGAAAAGCGAGAAGCTTCCAAATGTGACTCTCAAAGTATACGTGACCTTGAAATCAGCAAGTAATTCGATTTTGAAGTATTTTGCGTCATATTCGACCTTTCACACAGTGGCGGCACCACGATTTTTCCGATGGGGGGCTGAGGGGGGGTGGGGGGTGCTAAGGAAAAATGGTGAGGGGGCTAAGGAGAAAGTTGAGGGGGCTTGGCGAAGCATGAAGAAATACACTCGAACGCTCAATACATACTATTATAATAAGATACTGGGGCACACTGATTCAGTCCTCGAACTTGTACCATAATTGCAGGGTTTCATTCACAGTGGTAAGGAATTTTAATGACCATGATTATTATTTTGGGGGGCTTAGGGGGGGTTTGACATATTTTTGGGGGGCTCGAGTCCCCACACCCCCCTTGGCGCCGCCACTGCTTTCGAAACCACTTCAGGGCGCTGCTGAGACCGTCGTTGACCGTTTGACGTACCTGTGGTCTGTTAACCGTTTGACGTACCGGCGGAATTACAGCCATAAAGGTGATGTCATGCGGGAACAGGGCTGCGTGTGGTTTTGTATAGGTCAGCGGTGTTAATGTTGAACAAAATTGGATCCGACACACCTCCCTATGGGACACCAGACACAATGCTGTTCCCTCTACTCTATGATACATCGATGAAACCACGCTGTAC